>CP092873.1:74204809-74231322 GCA_030710605.1 Cordylochernes scorpioides
GGTTCACCACTGATGAGCCAAGCCCTCCCAATATATTTTTTCATCGCAGTAAGGGCAGTAGAAGTTTGTATTATGTATAAAAGAAACATTCGTGCTTTTAAATCCTTTCATTTTATATTATAGATGGCGCGTTATTGCTTAGTGTTAATATTTTATATGTTTTTAAATCTAAATGTAGGTGGATTGGATGTTTTCTAGAATCGCTTTAACAAATGTTCGTTAGGCAAACTTTTATTCGGGTAAAAACCGGGCGAAGCCAGGAACATATATATATATATGTGTTTGTTGCAAGCCATCAATATGTGACTAATCTTGCTGAAATTTGAACAGGACATAGAGTTAAATCTGGAAGAGTTTTTTTTTGTTGCACTTTTAACCAAGAAAAATTATAACTAACCAAGTACTGAGCAACAATATTTTTTTTAGTCAGAAATGATAATGACAATATTGCTCTATCATGCTTGATTGACATAAACAAAATACTTCTGGGGAATATTCACTAAAGCAGACCACGGGCGAAGCCAGATAATAATTTTTAGTAGACAGGAACAAAATCTACCAGCGAAACATTCACTCGAGCAGAAGACACACAAAGCCAGGTTATCTCTATATATAAAATACCGTTTCTCGGCCTTTTGGCTAAGATCAAGTAGTATATCTCTAGATATTTTTATTTATATATATCTTTTTAAAATATATTCAGTAGAGTGAGAGGATATGTTTGCTCGAAAAATATATTTTATATATTATATAAATATATAATGTAACGAATGTACACATCCGCTAGTATATATATATATATATATATACGGTATATGAGGATATTGATCTAAAGAGACAAGGGTCGCCTCTCCCGTCAAAACCAGACCCCATCTATTGACAGTCACCACAAACTAGCGGCCTCAAAGCCACTACACCAGCTTTGGCAAACTGAAAAGCGTCCACCTAAAGACCATGATTTCGGGCTAATGCATCTCGTCAGCCATGTGTGTGTGTGTTTGTCTGTGTGAAAAAATAATTTAAAAAAGGTCAGGTGTTGGCATTAAAATAAAAAAAGGCGTATTCTGACCACAAGTACATGAGCTTTTAGATGGCAGAGCCCTATCTAGTATAATATAACCCTTAACCTAGGGTTTATTTCAACTATAGATCTCAATTTGAAGTTAGAAGCATTGCAGTTGAAGGGATGGAGAGAGTGTGTGTGTGGTGGTATTGAAGACGAAGTGTTAGGGTGTGGTGGTATTTCAGATGAAGTAATAGAGTGTTGGTATTTCAGTTGAAGTGATGGCTGTGGTGGTATTGTAGATGAAGTGATGGTGTGTGGTGGTATTTCAGGCAGGATAAGGAATGGGGTGTGGTGGTATTCGTCTCTCAGGCCGATCCCACCTCCTACAAGACATCACGGCCCACAAGGGGGGCGTCAACTGTCTGTCCCTCAGCGAGGACGGCTCACTGCTGGTGTCAGGCGGGGAGGATGGTACCGCCAAGCTGTGGAGCACCCGCACCGAACCTGTGGAGTGTCTAGGGACCCTAGAGTGCGAGGGTGCTGTCACCTGTCTAGCTGTCGGTAGCGACGGCTGTGTGGTGACCGGAGGGGCTGACAGGGCGGTGCGACGCTGGCTGCTCCTGGGCGACCAGGGACCCCTCTGTGTGGCTATTGGACGGGGACATCTGGCGAGGTTGACACGGCTCCTTGTCCCGAATACCAGCCGCTATGTATTTTCTGCCTCCAGTGATCGCTCTGCCCGTCTGTGGGACCTGGAGGCCCCAGGAACCTGTATAGCTGTCTTCCAGGTAATTTTCTATCCTACAGACACAATGGTACTCTGTTTATTAATGCAATATTATCAGAGTTTGAGCATTCTCACATGGAATAAAACCAACGATACGAATGACAAATATTGATGGTATAAAAATATTGTATCAAAATAATTCCAAGTCAGTAGAAACAAGATTTTCAAGCTGAGGGTCAAAGCTTCTATAGAGAAATATATTTAAAACCCAGGTTCCTGGAGCGCAGAACGCCAACTACCCGGGGAGTCCAGCTCCCTAGTATGGATTAGTGTTGTGCGCTTTTACTCGCGTCCTGATTTGATTGCTGAGTTGAACCAGTTGCTAGAAATTTCCATGCTGAGGTTGAGTCTGGAAGGCTTGCCATAGATCTAGGATTGAGGTGGTTCAGTCAAAGCAGGATAGCTGTTTGTATACTATGTCTTAGGAATTCTGGACAGCTGAAGAGAAGATGATCGACTGTCTGTGGCTCTTCTGAACAGTGGATGCAGGTATTCTATAGGGAAGGAGCTAGATAGCAATATAAATTCATACCCACCTTGAATATCAAACAAGCCAGACAAAACCTTCTATAGAACAATATCCCCAAGGACCTGAGGACCCAACGACATCAATATAAATTATAATTGTGAATGAACAAACCCTGTACATTCCCCACAGTATATTGTAAATATGATGATATAGGTTGCTCTTTTTGAGCTGCACCTAATAAAGTTATTTGGAACTTGGAACTTACATTCATAATTTTGAACTCTGTAAACATTCCTCAATGCTTCTCTGGTATTTTATTATTTTTATTTGGTTTTGCATTAAATAAATTATCACGTTCCTCAGGTAGTTGGCGATCTAAGGATACACTCCAGGAGCCTGGATTACCTTTTTGTTATTGTATTATTCTCATGTTTTTTGGGGGTTTGTTTCTCTCAATTTTATATTTGGCAATATTGTTAATATTATTTAGCCTATGTACAAAACCTTAAATTATTCAATTTTCCTCGATATATTTTTTTATTTTTCAAATCGATTTAAATTTAGAACCCAAAATGAATTATCTTCCTGTCTTTTCAGTGCAATTTCCTGAAATACATATCCATATATCTTGGTTAAATTCTATTAAAAAATATTTTTTTCATAGAATTTAATTTAATATTTTAGAAAAAAAAATTTCACCAAAAGTTCTAAGCCTTCTCTTTGATCTCAACTTCATATTTCATCGTAAATAAACTATAAAATATTTTTAAAAGAAAAACTATTGATTCTTTTGACATTTAAAAAAAATAGTCCTTTCTCTTATTTTTTTCGAACTTTCTAAGTTTTATCATCTTCTAGTAATCAAATTATCTTGTGAAAAGGGGTTTTTGTTGATGCATTGAATATATCGCATTTTAAAAATTATATTCATATATGAATAAAATGGTGTTTGTGTAAGGAAAATATTTATTTGTTAAAAGGTACAGCTCCCTTTCATTAATTCTATAAAATATAGGCAATATTGAAATATTTTTGTGCAGAACACAAAATTTCGTATAGAAGAATTTGGCACAACATCGATTTGGGCGAATTCATATCAAAGTCAACAACCTGTATGCCATTGTTTCGAGCTAAGATCTGACCGACAGGTTTCGAGCTGAAGAGATGTACGCCTGTTTAATATGAATATTGGAAAATTAGGGAAGATAAACTTCAGGATGACACAGCAATTTATTCAGGACAAAAACAAACTATGAATGATAAACAAAAGATAAGGAATGAGGGAAGTTTCCAGAGTAACAAAATATAAACATAAAAAATCTCTTCTTCTTTCTTATCTCCACACTGGGTGAAGTAGAATGCGTCTGCCTTTGTCATTAAGACTGGGAGCACTACTCAGTGGCAGGCCGACTTAGCTCCAAAAGAAATGGCCGCCTCTGACATGAGGAACAGACGCCATGTGCAGCCACTCCTAACATGGAGTACTAACGCTGCTAATCCTGTATACCTGGGTCTGGAGCCCTTACAGGGTACTATCAGCCGGGCCAGCTGAGCCCAGGTTTTTTAGTGAGCTTGTTACTGCTCCCCCTCCTTTTTCATCCGGGCTTGGGACCGGCAAAGGCGTATTTAACATTTTTTAAAAATTATACTCTGTTAATAGAATAATAAATACTTTGCTACAATATTATCTAAGACTATTAGAACCCTGATATATAATTATTTGGTGTAACGTGTCCCAGGATCTCTCCAGATAAAATCACCGAGAGAATCAATGATTAAATGAGCAGATTGCTCCTGATGGGTATACAATGGACGACACCAAACCAAGACGCTCACTTGTAAGAAAGGGTCAGAGAGAAACATATTGTTGCGTCATACCCAGACGTTATTCGTGTACTTTGTCTACTCAGTATACCACAAAGATACACACGTGAGTTCGAAAGGATGCAGCTAAAGTTAGCGCTTTATTATGGTTCTAAACAGGAGAACAATCAGTGGGACTTGCCTTCAACCTCCCAGGCAGAAGAATCCTTGGCGCCGTTGTGTCACTCTTGTGAAGCGTTCCGCCCTACACAATATACGTCCAGCCTGGACTACACCGTCTTGTAGACCGCTCCGATGTTAGGCTCTCCTTGCCGGATCATCCACACGCCCGGAGGCAAGTCGCCACGTCCTCTCCTTGCAGCAGATGTAACCAGACTCTGTCCTCCCCCACACAGGAATGGTGTTTTTGGCGCCTGCCACATGGCAGCGGGCGCAGCTGGAGTCCACCCTTCTTTCCCCAAATTGACTCTGGTATCTTGGCTTTGTCACCCATGTTCCAATACCATTGGTTGTCTTGCAAAACTACCTCCCTTCTAAAACCTTCGATAAGTCATTTTGTGACTTCATTCACTCGGGGGTCGGTATAAGGGTGTTCTAAACCGTTGGGTTTCGACCGCTACGACCCGGGTTATAATCCCGCATTGGGAACTTTTTTCTAATTAAAAAAAAATGCTCCAATGGCCCCGATTTTTGCAAAAGTCCAACCCCACCAGTGAGTGAAAGTAATCAAACGGAGCTCTGGTACATTTGTAAGTGCAAAGTCGAACTGCTTTTCACATGTGTAGACATGTGGTGCACTCACAGAAAAACAGTCGCCTACTTCTATCCACCATGATTATCATGATTGAACAAAAAGAGGTATTGGACTCGCCTTCTTTCATGATCCCAACAGATCTCTAGACATGGGCTAAACGATTATATAGAAAAATCATTATGTCAGAATATTCAATATTTTAAAAGAAAAAACACCTATGATATTTCAAAAGAGTTTCTCAAGAATATATAAAAATAGTATTTACATATTACGAGTTAATTTAATCCCCAGCGGATACCATCAAAGGTCTCAATCTCAACAAGCTTAATAGCCTAGTATGATTGAGTGAACATAAGAAAGAAGAAGAAGACCAATAAAATGTAGCAACCGTTAGTCTATTGTAAATATAAAAAGTTTAATCGTTATTTATTCAGAAAGATTGTGTTTTACCATCTCAACTGTTCATTTAAGCTGAAAGGATATTCTTATTTAGCGGTTATACTATCTATTCTCTAATCTTGTACTTTTTCTTATAGCATAGGTTATATCCATATATGATGGAAAGGTTATAGACATGTATATTCTATGTGTTTAGGGACATGGAAAGGCAATCTACCCCTTGGCGTATATCCCTGAATCCCACAGGGGTCCCTTGCTGGTGACAGGCTCGGCGGACCAGACTGCACGATCCTGGACCCTGGACACAGCAGAAACCTACAGGGTGAGTTAAACATGGTGTAGTTGTGTATTTAACTTGATTGGGATATTGGGTCAGGTGAGATCATGGAATATATCTGGAGTCAATTGGATGTAACCTATTACTGATACCGTTAACTGTCGGTATCATGGTGTGATGGCTGTTGTTATTTACAGGAGAGAATAATACAGGTCCCCTGGTTGAATGTTACCAGTGGAATTCTGATGGTCTCCTGTTTTTGATGGCTGTTGTTATTTACAACAAGTGAGCTCTTCCTCAACTGTTAGATGCCACAGTTGACTACAGTGGACAGCTTGCCGATGATCTGGCGGAGAGCGCTAGTAAGGCTGAAAGGGAAGGAAAGAGTGTGTTGGCCGATGACCTAGTGGAGTACTGGTGAGGCTGAAAGGATGGGGTTTAGAAACTCTTGGGTCTTCGCTCTGTGTGTGCGCCATTGGGAGCGTCCTTGCCGTGCGCGCCCTGGAAAACCAAGGGGTACACACAGTAGTACCACCCTCCCGCCTCCGTGTGGTTTCCCCCGTCAACCTCGGAACCTCAGAGGTCCTGATTCAACGGCAGATTCAGGAGTACTGTGACCAAAGGGTACGAGGGCCAAAGGGGGGGAGTCCTATTGGAGCGTAGGACGGATTAGACCAAGTCTGAACGGGAGGGCTAGGACAGCAACCTTGCCATGAACTCTCGGAGACGCCTGTGGGTTGACTGGTCGCGCCCACGTAGCCAGACCATAATGGCGGGCGCGAGGAGCCAAACAATGGCTGCTCGGTGCATGGAGAATGCACCTTTCCTACGGCACGGTGGCTATATGGCAGCAATGGGTGCATGCTACGCATGCGGGCTTATGGACCTTCGAGGTCTGGGTAGCAATTACTGCTCCAAGGATGTTGTTATTTACAGTAGAATAATACAGGTCCCCTGGTTGAATGTTATCAGGGGAAGTCTGGATGATGGCTTTTGTTATTTACAGGAGAGATTGAGATTGAAACTGATTTATTAATCCTTCTTATAATATTATATAAGGTTAAATATAAAATAATTGAATAAATATATATTAATAAAATGGAAATTTCATAAGTGGACATCACTAAAATCTTTCGTTACAATGCATCAATTTCAACCAAATTTTCAACATTTATGTAAAACGAGATGGAGCAGGTTTTGCTTAACATCAAAATATATTTCCTAACATTAACATGCGTAACTTCGCTGTTATCGATTAAATACAAAAAAAAAATCAACAGAGTTAATTTTATTTATATATAAATACAAAATAAAATTTCAACAGAGTTAATTTTTTTACATACTAGCTAATAATCTCAATCTAAAAAATATTCAAAACAAGCAATTTTAAGATAACACCATATGTAAAACAGTCGGCCAAGAAAACAACAACGATATTACATCTTTCTCACATATTCACACACAATCTTGATTAATAATTAAAACTAATCTTTAACATTGTTTATTATACTTCAACTTTTATTTCTACATTTGTTTTTAAATACCCAATTGTTTTATCATGTTTCTAATTTCGCCTAACAAATATACAAATTTATAGTGACCAACATATGCAAATTTTATCTTTGTTTTTATTTAACTTGATATCGTAAACATAATATCCATTGTAAGCATTTTTCTGTTCACCTTCCGTGGTTTCTCTTTTCTCTGATAGTTTTTAGGTGTAGTATATTTTCTTATTACTAGACTACAAACATTCCCTCGAGAAAAACCTGGGCGAAGCCGGGTATATCCGCTAGTATATAAATAAGATTAAATAAGAATATATATTTATGAATAAATATGAATATATAAAATTGATAAAAGTACATATATGTCGTGATCGAATGGAAGGGTACAACCGTTATGAATGTAAACTTCATAAATTGTGCTGGCAAAGTGAGCAGCGCACGCGCGGCGTGCCGTAGCATTCGCCCGCGCTGGCTCCAACGTTTATATTGTACAGTGTATTTATAGATGGATGAATTTGTATTTAAAATTTAACACAAGCTTAACATATTTATAGTTTAACATACTTATGTTGGCGAAAAGAAATTATACCTCTTGGGTATTATGCAAATTGTCACATATATATATATAAAATATATACAAAGTCTTCATTGGTGGCGCCCACCGCAGAAAAAACTCCGCCACCGGTGGATTGCGAGAGTTCATTTTGTCTGCCGGGCAGAAGTTCTGGTACGCATCTTATACAGGGTGATACTTGTTCCCGCTGTAAGAGTCATCAGCGTGCTGGCCAAGGTGTCAATGGCCTTCTTCTGCTCGTTGATGGATTTGGTCAGAAGCGTATTCACCTTGCCATTGTGTGTAAAGGCCTGAAGGAGTTTTACTGGAGAGAAAAGTGCCATTTTCATTTATCATATTTATTATTTTCTATAAATATCATATAACTACTGAGAGACTGATGTCAACAAAATTATTTAGAATATTAGACAGGCTAGAGACTACATGAGAGAGCCATGATTGAGGAATAGTAAAGAAGGAAGTTTTCAGCCAATGGAAATAGACGATGAGAGGTTAAACCCCATTATTTTCTTTTATTATCCCAAGTACACGTGGTGCAGGCCAACATAAGCCACGCTTTTACTGTAAGTACACCATGTTTACATATTGTACTTGAAAATATAGATGCAAATAATATTATAAATGAATTAAACAAATATTAAAATATTTGTAGAGTTTCTCTTATTAAAGTGAAAGCTTGCCTCCTAATTTATGAACAAAATAAACTTTGCAAAATAATTTTATATTTATTTAATTCAATTATATTTACATACTAGCCGAATGACCTGGGCAACACCCGGGTTTTACCCGATTAAATGTTTTATTCAAATACTATTCGTTACAATTATAAATCGGCGCCGTGAATGTCACTCTTGTGAAAGGTCCCGCTCCAAACTTTGTGTGTTTTTAAAATATAAAAATGTATTTTTTCACAACGATATTTGAAAATTGTATTATTTTTATTTTTATATGAATATATTTTAAATTTGATATATATATAAAATGATAGCAAGTGATTTCTTGCCTCTACGCAATCATTACGTCCCTCAAGGTTACCCTCGCCCCACGTGGTCCATCCTTCCCCAACTTTACTTCTCGAAGTTACCGCAGTGAGGCGCTGGTTGCGAGTGAAATAGGGAAAAATTATTATTAATTTGTTAATAACTTTAAGAATATTAGAGGTAGAAGCCTGGAAATTTGCCTATATTTTTTCCAGATTCTACTCTATATACTGTTAAAATTTCAGTCAGATTAGTTACGAATTGCGGACTTGTATAGCCGACAAACATACATACATACACTGACATATATATAGGGATGTAGAAAACAATTAGACTTTTGCACTTATAAGTGTGTAAAGGCCCCGTTTATTTACTTGCACTCACTGCTTAGGTCGGGGATCTTGCAAGAATTAGGAGTCATTAGAGCAATTTCTTTCATACAGAACAAAAATGCCAAAAGAGGAATTCGATCATGGATCATAGTTATCGAAAATTATCCGAATAATACCGATAAATCCACCAATACAATAATAAATAGGTTGAATATTAAGAAAAAGACGATACAGTAACAATCAATAAATTCCCCAAAGAACTATTAACAATTCATTTTATTGATACATACAACCAATCCATATTAAAACTTTCACTGAACGAAGAGAACACAAATTGAGCAGCAAATAAAAGTAAAATGGTTACACCAGACTATTATATGAGAAAACTGTTTTAACCATTATTTTCTATTCCATTTGGAGAGTGGATTTTAAAGTGATTTCTGAGGCATAATTGAAGAGAATACGGAGAGTTAGAGAGTTAAGAGTTTTTACATTTTCTACAATGTCATTTTGAAATAAAGGTAATATAGGGTAAATTATGTTCTGCATAATGTATAATGTTTTACACGAGAGTTTCTAATTTGAACGTTCTTTCAACTTCAATTTCTTACTTTTACAGGTTGTTTACATTTCTCGAGCGAATAACCTAACAAAGGTAAATAAGTAATATGATTCAATAAATTACCTTTTAATATAGTTAATATACATGTATAAATCCCCCACAGTACAAATTATTCATATAAATACTAAATATAGTCATAGAAAGTAAAAACATTTCTATATATAAAGTTAGAGACTGGTTCAAATCACATTAATAGGTACCGCTCAGCAAGAGCAACCTAGTACATGATAATTGAACAATGAATAATATGTGAAGGTTATTCACATATTAAACAATTTTTAACGCGGGATTCAATCCCGGTTCATGACTGTCGGGAATCGAGCGTGTTACCCTCTCATCCACCGACTATGATAAAGTTAGACAAAATTTCCATCTATATATATATATATTTTTTTTTTTGAAAATAGAGCAATTCATATTTAAACCATTAGATAATAAAAAGGCATATATCAGATTGAATAAAACATTTATTTGCCAATATTTCAGTTGGCTGAACACCAATGTAATGCATTGATAAAGGTTGGCGTTCAGCCAACGAAATATTGGCAAATAAATATTTTATTCAATCTGATATATTCCTTTTTATTTATCTAATATATATATATATTGAAAATAGAGCAATCCATAAATAAATCTTTAATTAAAAAGTCATATATTGGATCAAAATATCATTTATTTTACCAATATTTCAGTTGGCTGAACGCCAACCTTTATTAAGGTATTATACAATATTAATGTATGTCAACAACCTTTGTCAACAGTGTGTGAACAACATTAACACGCATTAAATATGTTATAATACCTTGATAAAGGTTGACGTTCAGCCGACTTAAATATTGGTAAAATAAATTATTTTTTGATCCAATATATGTCTTTTTATTAAATATATATATATATAAATGATACATTTGAATGATAGAATGTAATTTTTTTTTTTTGCTTTTACTGAAGATTTAACTAAATGGAGTATGTAAATTTTGTTTTGTTTAAAAGGATTTGAAAAATAAAGAGATAATGATTGAGGTGGAGACAGCCACAAACGATTGCTAATTCTTTTTCACACATCTAGAATAGAAATATATCATATATATATATATATATATATATATATATATATATAGTGTAGAAACTATATAACAAAATTATAACAGTGATTCTAATTTTAAAACTTAAGGAGCAAACTGATAATAATGATAACTTATATCAATTAGATTTGATTAGATTAGCAAGCTAAATCTAAATTAATTATAATAATAAATAGTTATTTAATTTTATAGTCCAGTTTTGTATTAAGATTATCTTCACTATTATGATCATTTAAATTCAAATTATAAAATTTGTAAAATGTTATTAATTTGTAGATAGAGAGAGAAAAAAAAAATCCTTTACTTCTAATACATCCTCAAGTTAATTATATATTTATAATTAATAACAATAAAAATTAACAACGTAACGTCTATTACATCGGCTTTTACACGTCATTTAGACATACTCTAATCCTATATATAGAATAATCGAAGAGAGAATATATATAATAGTTAGAAAAAAGAGAGAAAGACAGAACCATGCACTTTTAATCAAACTAATAATAAGGAAAAAAAAAAATTTTAGAAAAGAAGGTAGATAAGATTGTTAGTATATATATATATATTTTTATAATTTTATATTTTATCCTTTTTTTTTTTAAAGATTTTTAAAGGTTTTTATTTTATTTTATAATATGATTATAAATAGTTGTATTTAGTAATATATCTATAGTATGAATTAACATTTGTTATAAGTTTGGATATTATGTTTTGAAACCCTAATGGTAGACCAGACATACACAAAAAACTTTAAATTGAAATAAATTGGAAAAAGAGATCTGCTGGACCGGGGATCTTCAGATAAAAGTCCAACGACATTTCACCCCTTCTTTATTATGTCATAGATCTCTTTTAAACCGGATTTTATGTGTTAATATTAAGTTGTTTCAGTGAAATATTTAAATGAACATATATAACAGATACAAGTGTTAACAAATTCAAACTGTAAACCTACCTCGACCGCGGCGTCCTCCATTGTGAATATCTATTTCTGGCTGACACATGTGGCGGGAGGGGGGGACATTTCAAATTTAGACCATTTCTTCAGAATTTTTTTGAACAACAAGAAAATTAAAGAAGAAAGGAAAAATAGTTAAGGGAAGAAAGTTGAATTTCATAATCTTTACAGCTAGTTATATCAAAATAACTGATTCAAAACTTATTCATCTTTTAATATTCCTTTAAAAAGGCAAATTATAAGAGTTTAATAAAGCTATTAATTGTGCAAATTCACCTTTATTTAACTTCCATTTTCCTGCCCAGAAATTGGAGATTAAACAAAGTGAACTATATACTATAACACTTTAAAAATCTTGTGAAAAAATCTTTTAATCAGTTATTTAATCAAAGTTTAATTAACTGTTAAAGATTATAAATTTGTATTAGTTATAATTAAGAGAAATTATAGAAAGTTGATTTCTTAAATGGATATTTCCATTTATTTTTTTTTAATATTTTATAATTGATATACTGTTGAAATATTTTACTTGTTTGATACTAAATTTGTTTTTAATAAATTCCATGTTTAAATTTTTAACATCTTCTATGAAATTATCTAATATATTATTTATTCTATAAAATCTTAGAAACTGACCATAATATATACCTTTACAGCAATTTAATGATATATTAGAATTCATATTACAGTATTTTATAATATTGAAATTATAATTACTCTTTTTATTATAAACTCTAACAGCACTATTTGTAAGGTCTATATTCAAGTCTAAAAAGTTAACTTTTTTGTTTCTATAAATTTTTTCATTGTTCTTAAGTTTCAAGTATTTAGGATATATTTCAGGTATTAATTTTTTAAACTGTGGATTATTAAATATTATTATGTCATCTACATAACGGAATATTTGCCAATTAATATTATTTTGTAGAAAGTATTCTCTTTCGTACCAGAACAATATTAGATTTGCTAATAACGGACTAGAAGAAGTTCCCATGGGAACGCCTTCTGATTGAATATATATATATTTTTTAAATTCTATATAGTTAAAATTTAAAAATGTTTCCAGTAGAGTTTTTGCTGTTTTAAGATCTAATTTAAATGTTTTATATCTGTTATGAATAATTTTAATGTAGAAAGTTTTGTCATTAATGAATTCATTAAATAAATTGGTTATTTTATTATTTAGATCTCTTAAATTTATTTTAGAATATAGGTCCTCAAAGTCAAATGTGTGTACTGTTTCAATGTTTGTCCAATTGTTCATTAAATAATTAATGATTTTTTTATTTGAGTCGATAAATTTATAATTATATTTATTAGTTAATTTATTTATAATAAATTGTAGTGTTGAAGCTAATTGTATATCAATATTTTTTATGACTGAATTTATACCAGATGTGATTGTTCTGAAAGAAATAGGTTTTTTGTGTAGTTTAGGAATTATATAGAACTTTGGTATGTTTGGATTTTTGTGGTTATTATAAATTTTTAGTGAATTTTCAACATTTTTGATGTCCTTTTTGATTTTTGTGCCTGTAGTTCTAGCAAAAGTGTATTTATGATTATTATCAATTTCCTTTTTTAGTATATCGTGGTATAGATTTTTACAAATTAAAGATAAATTATTGGAACATTTATCTATAGGAGTGATAATATAGTCCTTCTGTAAATTAATTATATTTTCTTTAAAAGAAGGAATGTCTGAATTAGGTTTTGTGTATTTAAGTGTATTATTATAATAATTTATAATTTCCTTTTTAATATTATGTTTCCATTCCAGAAAAGTAAATTCTGGAATACTGTATTTTATACTAGTTTTATTTATGAAAATATCTATATCTTTTAATATAGATTTAATTGTATTATTATAATTGTGTTTAATTTGAGGTATATATTTATACCCTTTATTTAAAATTTCTTGATATTCTGGATTTAAGAAAGAAAAATTGCTAGTTAATATATGACCTGAGAACTTATATTTATCAATATAGTTGTTGCAATTACATTTAATTTTTTTAAAATTTGCCAAATTATTAATAAATTGGTTATAATTGCAAACTAAATTACCTATATTTTTGTTGTATCTCCAGATTGTTTTGAAATTTAAATTTTTTATAGGGAAAAGATTATTGATGATTTGGTTATTAAAAATATCATTAAATTTAATATGATTAAATAAATTGTTATTAAATTTAATGATAATATTAATGTTATTATTAGCTTGTTTAATTTTTCTGTATTTAAAGATGTCGTGTGTGATATCTATTAATCTGTTAGTCAGATTATGAATTTTAATATATTCTATGAGTTTGATAAATTTATTATTATTTAGTTTAAATAATGTTTTAATAAATTTATCGACGAAGTTGTTAGTGTACATTTGTTTTGGGTCCAGTAATTCTTCAAATTCAATGTAACCTAATTTATTTGTAGTTTTACCTCTAGTTTTATTAGGTTTAGTTTTAAATTCATTTTTTTTGTATTTGCAACTGATTTCATAGGTTGAAATTTCTTCTGTTTGTGGTTTGTATGTGTAGTTTAATTCGTCGTTAAGTCCATAAGGGAATAATGTGTTGTGTTTATAAATGTAGTTGTTTTCTAATAATAGTCGTTGTTTTTTGTTTTGACATATGTCTAGTATTTCTATCTTAATGTTGTTAAAAGTATGTAATTGATTGTGTTCTTTCATATATATATTACCAATTGATTTTTTAGCGTGGTTTCTATGTAGGTTTATTCGTATATTTAATGGATTACAAGTTTGTCCTATATATGATAGTTGACAAATTTGGCATGTTAATTTATATATAGTATTCACTAATTTACAACTAGTTGTTTGAAAAGTGTCATGGTTCTTAAGAGAGGGACAAGTTTGACAATTTTTTCTTAGGCAATTCTTAGCGAGTTTAAATTAACATAAAAGAGGTGCTAACACTAATATGTTTGTAGTTTTTTTTAGTTTTTTTAGTTTGTTATTCTTATGAATTTTTAAATATATTTTTCTTAATTGTTTTTGTGGTGATAAAATTTGTAATAAATTGAATAATTAATCTATAAATATATAGATATTACTGTTTGTTATCTGTTATATTTTTAAGAATAACTAATAAAAAAAAACATCTTTAAACTAACTAAACATTGAAAAAAACCAAAAGTTCTGAAGTTATTTTTTCTAGAATTACTTTTATAATTTACTTTTTAATAATCAAACAATGAAAAATAATTAAAATTTGTATGAAGATTTATTTATATTAGAATATCTAATATAATTTAATTTGTATATTATGTTATATATAAAAAATATATCATAGATCAAGCTCATATGAATTAATATAGTGTAGAAACTATATAACAAAAATTATAACAGTGATTCTAATTTTAAAACTTAAGGAGCAAACTGATAATAATGATAACTTATATCAATTAGATTTGATTAGATTAGCAAGCTAAATCTAAATTAATTATAATAATAAATAGTTATTTAATTTTATAGTCCAGTTTTGTATTAAGATTATCTTCACTATTATGATCATTTAAATTCAAATTATAAAATTTGTAAAATGTTATTAATTTGTAGATAGAGAGAGAAAAAAAAAATCCTTTACTTCTAATACATCCTCAAGTTAATTATATATTTATAATTAATAACAATAAAAATTAACAACGTAACGTCTATTACATCGGCTTTTACACGTCATTTAGACATACTCTAATCCTATATATAGAATAATCGAAGAGAGAATATATATAATAGTTAGAAAAAAGAGAGAAAGACAGAACCATGCACTTTTAATCAAACTAATAATAAGGAAAAAAAAAATTTTAGAAAAGAAGGTAGATAAGATTGTTAGTATATATATATATATTTTTATAATTTTATATTTTATCCTTTTTTTTTTTAAAGATTTTTAAAGGTTTTTATTTATTTTATAATATGATTATAAATAGTTGTATTTAGTAATATATCTATAGTATGAATTAACATTTGTTATAAGTTTGGATATTATGTTTTGAAACCCTAATGGTAGACCAGACATACACAAAAAACTTTAAATTGAAATAAATTGGAAAAAGAGATCTGCTGGACCGGGGATCTTCAGATAAAAGTCCAACGACATTTCACCCCTTCTTTATTATGTCATAGATCTCTTTTAAACCGGATTTTATGTGTTAATATTAAGTTGTTTCAGTGAAATATTTAAATGAACATATATAACAGATACAAGTGTTAACAAATTCAAACTGTAAACCTACCTCGACCGCGGCGTCCTCCATTGTGAATATCTATTTCTGGCTGACACATGTGGCGGGAGGGGGGGACATTTCAAATTTAGACCATTTCTTCAGAATTTTTTTGAACAACAAGAAAATTAAAGAAGAAAGGAAAAATAGTTAAGGGAAGAAAGTTGAATTTCATAATCTTTACAGCTAGTTATATCAAAATAACTGATTCAAAACTTATTCATCTTTTAATATTCCTTTAAAAAGGCAAATTATAAGAGTTTAATAAAGCTATTAATTGTGCAAATTCACCTTTATTTAACTTCCATTTTCCTGCCCAGAAATTGGAGATTAAACAAAGTGAACTATATACTATAACACTTTAAAAATCTTGTGAAAAAATCTTTTAATCAGTTATTTAATCAAAGTTTAATTAACTGTTAAAGATTATAAATTTGTATTAGTTATAATTAAGAGAAATTATAGAAAGTTGATTTCTTAAATGGATATTTCCATTTATTTTTTTTTTAATATTTTATAATTGATATACTGTTGAAATATTTTACTTGTTTGATACTAAATTTGTTTTTAATAAATTCCATGTTTAAATTTTTAACATCTTCTATGAAATTATCTAATATATTATTTATTCTATAAAATCTTAGAAACTGACCATAATATATACCTTTACAGCAATTTAATGATATATTAGAATTCATATTACAGTATTTTATAATATTGAAATTATAATTACTCTTTTTATTATAAACTCTAACAGCACTATTTGTAAGGTCTATATTCAAGTCTAAAAAGTTAACTTTTTTGTTTCTATAAATTTTTTCATTGTTCTTAAGTTTCAAGTATTTAGGATATATTTCAGGTATTAATTTTTTAAACTGTGGATTATTAAATATTATTATGTCATCTACATAACGGAATATTTGCCAATTAATATTATTTTGTAGAAAGTATTCTCTTTCGTACCAGAACAATATTAGATTTGCTAATAACGGACTAGAAGAAGTTCCCATGGGAACGCCTTCTGATTGAATATATATATATTTTTTAAATTCTATATAGTTAAAATTTAAAAATGTTTCCAGTAGAGTTTTTGCTGTTTTAAGATCTAATTTAAATGTTTTATATCTGTTATGAATAATTTTAATGTAGAAAGTTTTGTCATTAATGAATTCATTAAATAAATTGGTTATTTTATTATTTAGATCTCTTAAATTTATTTTAGAATATAGGTCCTCAAAGTCAAATGTGTGTACTGTTTCAATGTTTGTCCAATTGTTCATTAAATAATTAATGATTTTTTTATTTGAGTCGATAAATTTATAATTATATTTATTAGTTAATTTATTTATAATAAATTGTAGTGTTGAAGCTAATTGTATATCAATATTTTTTATGACTGAATTTATACCAGATGTGATTGTTCTGAAAGAAATAGGTTTTTTGTGTAGTTTAGGAATTATATAGAACTTTGGTATGTTTGGATTTTTGTGGTTATTATAAATTTTTAGTGAATTTTCAACATTTTTGATGTCTGTTTTGATTTTTGTGCTTGTAGTTCTAGCAAAAGTGTATTTATGATTATTATCAATTTCCTTTTTAGTATATCGTGGTATAGATTTTTACAAATTAAAGATAAATTATTGGAACATTTATCTATAGGAGTGATAATATAGTCCTTCTGTAAATTAATTATATTTTCTTTAAAAGAAGGAATGTCTGAATTAGGTTTTGTGTATTTAAGTGTATTATTATAATAATTTATAATTTCCTTTTTAATATTATGTTTCCATTCCAGAAAAGTAAATTCTGGAATACTGTATTTTATACTAGTTTTATTTATGAAAATATCTATATCTATATCGTTTCCCACGTGACGCAGCGGAGCGTGACCTTGCCTGCACGGGTGAGTTAGTTGTTGTTTAGCTCTCTGTATAGATGGACATTAAAACATGGTGGCAGCGATAACTGGATAAAATACGAACCCGTATATCGCAAAATATCGATTTTTGCGTACCTTGGAAGATAATTCAACATGGCTCAGATTCAACCTCCAGAAACTTTCGACTTCTCGACTCCCAACGAATGGCCCAAATGGAGGAAGAGATTCGAACGATACCTCGTGGTCAGTGGAATGAAGAAGAAAGAGGAGGCGGACAAGATCGATTTGTTCATGTACTTGATGGGCGACCGCGCGGATGATATATTCAGGACCTTCAAGTTCGAAAAGGAAGAAGAGGCAACGAAAATTGATTCCGTCCTCAAGGCGTTCGACAGCCACTTCTGTGTCAGAAAGAATATTATCTACGAACGTGCGAAATTTAATTCAAGAATCCAAGAGGATCGGGAGCCAGTGGACGAATTCACTTCATTGTACAAATTGGCTGATAGTTGCGAATTTGAGGGTCTTCATGAGCAGTTGATCCGTGACCGAATAGTGGTTGGAGTGAGGGACAAAGCCTTATCTGAAAGAATGCAGTTGGACAGCGAACTGACTTTGGAAAAGGCGGTGAAAATGGTTCGACAGCAGGAAGCCGTTCGACAGCAGCAAGTCGACCTGCAACGTCCCTCAACAAGCCAAAAGGTCAATCAGGTGAAGTTCAACTCGAAGAAGCAATCACCGAAACAACAACAGCAGCCTTCGAGGAAGAAGGAGAAGTCAGCCATAACAAGATCACGATGTCCAAAATGCGGAGGTTTCACCCACAGGGAAGGACAGGCTTGCCGTGCTGAAGGACAAAGATGTAACCTATGTTCAAAAAATGGCCATTTTGCAAATTGCTGCCCAGATAAGCAGGCGAAGACTGCGGAAGTCAAAGCTGTTTCTGAACTTGATGAAGAAATTGGTTTTCTCCTGGAGGTCTCAGCTGTGGAGGATTCATCTAATCTCGATGATGATGAAGGCGAGTGCAGGAGGCGATGGACAGCAGAAATCCAAGTGAACGGGAAAAAGGTGAAGTTCAAGCTCGACTCCCAGGCGGATGTTACATGTGTTCCTCTGTGTCTCTTCAAGAAGATAATGGGACAGCAACGACTAGTGGAAAGTGATATCAACCTTAGAGCTGCTGAATTCTCCGAACTTCAGACTGTGGGTATGTTTATATCAACGCTGCGAAATGGCAATTATGAAATCAAGGAGAAGATTTATGTTATTCGTCGTTTGAATGAACCTCTTCTGAGTCGCCGGGCATGTGAGCTCTTGAACCTGGCGAGGCGGATTGAAGTGGTTGCGACGAGAATTAACCCGATCAAGGAATTCCCCGAAGTATTTGAAGGACTGGGACAGATCGGAAATCCTTACGAAATCAAATTGAAACCTGGAAAGGAGCTGCTCGACGCCGATGCATTATCCAGACAACCACTTCTTACAACCGAGGGAGGTGAAGACGAACGGCAAACCTCAGCGCATATAAATGCAGTTCTCTCGTGTATAACCGACAAAGACGAGATGTTGACGAAGATTTTTGAAGCTCAACAAGAAGATACGACCCTGAAAGCAGTAGTCAACTACCTTGAGCAAGGCTGGCCAGATAAGAAGAAGATGTCACAGGCTCTGCTCTCTTATTGGCTTGTCAAGGATGAACTCGGCGTTCAAAATGGACTACTGATGCGTAGCTGTCGTCTTGTTATTCCAGCAAGTATGAAACTGGAGATCCTAGAGAAGTTGCGCGCTGGGCACTTCGGGATTACAAAAACAAGACTTCGCGCACGTGAGACGGTATGGTGGCCTGGAATTTCGGAAGAGATCGCGGAAACAGTCAGAAAGTGCAGTGTTTGTATCCAGGAAGCCGTCTCAAAACATGAACCTTTGATACCAACCAACTTTCCTACACGAACGTGGCAAAAGATTGGAATGGATTTGTTCAAGTTCGAGAATAAGTGGTATCTAGTCGTCATTGACTATTATTCTCGATTTCCTGAAGTGGTTCAGCTGGATCGGCTCACAGCCAATGTGGTGGTGCGTGGTTGCAAATCCATATTTGCCCGACATGGAATACCAGAAACTGTTGTAAGCGATAATGGGACGCAGTTTGGAGCTGCTCGTGAATTTGCAAATTTCGCAAGGCAGTACGGATTCCAACATGTCACTTCAAGTCCTCGATTCCCGCAGAGCAATGGGATGGCAGAAGCAGGTGTGAAAATTGCTAAGTTGATCCTCAAGAAAAATCAAGACCCATCGCTTGGACTCCTGGAGTATCGATCGACCCCTTTGGAGAACGGTTACAGCCCTGCTGAGCTTCTCATGGGACGTAAACTCCGAACGACCTTGCCAATTGCACCAGAGAATCTTAATCCAAAGTTGGTGGACTCTCAGACCCTGAAAAGAAAGGAGGGGAGAAGGAGAAAGGATATGAAATCCAGATATGATCGACGCTGCGGAGCTACGGACATGGAGGAGCTATCCGAAGGTGACACGGTTTGGATTACAGATATGCGAACCTGGGGGATTGTAAAGCAGAAAGCATCGACACCAAGGTCATATATGGTTGATACTCCAGTTGGGACTTTACGTCGAAACAGGTTCCATCTACGAAAAGGAGATATAGTGCAATATCCAGCCGACCCATCGACGCCGACCTTTTCGGGGGAGGAACTGGTTGAAAATGAAAATACCCCAGTTGTGGATTATCCCTCTAACGACTCAGAAGACGGCCAGATAAGAACCCGGAGTGGACGAATTGTTAAACCTGTGGATCGCCTTCATTATTAATTATATTATGCATTTAAAGTTTGTAATGTATATATATATTTCAAATCTTAAAAAGGGGGATGTGCTGAGAACAAGTACGAAAACATTTATGTATGTTTTCCCACGTGACGCAGCGGAGCGTGACCTTGCCTGCACGGGTGAGTCAGTTGTTGTTTAGCTCTCTGTATAGATGGACATTAAAACAGTTTCTTATCGGTAGTAAAAAGACAGGTTTCAGATTTTTGGGGGTTAAATTCTAATTTATGTTTATTAGCAAATTTTTCTCGGTGGAGAAGAGTCTTGTTCAAATCTCTTTCAGCTTTTTCCCAGTTAGTGTTGCTGCTCCATAGAATAATGTCATCAGCGAAAAGTCCAATATTGGTTTTATGTGAAAATTTTTCTTCTATGCCTGCAATAAATAGGGTGAAGAGATTTGGGCTAAGGACTGATCCTTGTGATAATCCTTGATACAATTTGAAAGTTTTAGATAGAGTGCCATTATATTTGACCCTGATGTATCTATTTTTAAGGGAATCATTTATCCAAGTGATAGCTTTTCCATCAATTTTAAAATGTTTGTATAATTTTGTAATTAACTTGTTTTTCCATACCTTATCAAAAGCTTGTGTAAGGTCTAAAAAAGCAGCTATGGTGTGGTTAGTTGGTTTTCTGTTTTGTGCATCTTTTACCTTTTGTGTGAGAAATAAGAGTTGGTCTATTGTCCCATGTCCTTTCCTAAATCCATATTGTTCTTCTGGTAAGAGATTTCTTGTGTCGGGGTGGTAGGTGAGTCGTCTGAGTATAATTTTTTCCATTAATTTTCAGCAAATACTTGTGAGGGAGATAGGTCGGTAGTTTTTTGGGTCATCAGCAGATTTGTCAAGTTTTTAAATGGGAATTATTGTTGCATTTTACAGTCTTGAGGCAATTTTCCAGTTTTCCAGGAGTTATTGAAAATATCAAGAAGTCTTTCTTTGCCAATTTTGCCTAAGTTTGATAGAATTCGGCCATGGATTCCATTTGGCCCAGGAGTCTTGTTTAGGTCAGTGTTTTCTAATGCATAAGCTAGCTCTTTCATATTGATTTTTTTCATGGAAAATATTATAAGTGCTGGTGACATTTTACAGTCATGAATAATCCTTCGGGCCTTTGTTTCAACCTTGATTTCACTACTTATTTGATATGAATTACCTAAAAGATTGGCAGCAATTTTGTCATTAGTTGCTGGTGTACCATCTGTATTCTTAATCATATTAGTTTTTTCGGTTTGTGACTGGGATCTGTCAATTTGTTTTGCCAAATTCCAAAGTTTTGTATTTGGGTTTCTTGGGTTCAGGTTTTCACAAGTTTGTTTCCATTTTTCCCTTTTCACATTTACGTATAATCTTTTTATTTTTGCATTCACAATGTTCAGTTCAGTTCTACAATTTGTTTGGTTTTGGGTGCTCTTTTTTGTAGTTCATTTCTTTTAGTTATAAGTGTTTGAATATTTTTTGCCTGCTGTGTATAATTTGGAATCCATTTCTTAATATTACCTCTTGGTATTGAAACTGTGGCTGCTTTAATAATGGTGTTTTCGAAAGATATCCAATTAGACTTTTTGAAGTTCCAGAATTTTTCTTAATTGAGCTGGTTTTGGTCTTGGTGCTAATTTCTATCAAATTAGGCAAATGATCACTTCCAATTATTTTTTAATATTTGCTATTTGCATTTGTGGAAAATGTCAGGATAGTAAAAAACTTATATCAAGGGCTTGTGCAGTATTATAGCTGTGTGAATGATGGGTAGGATTCCCATCATTTAAGCACATGATGGCATTGTCGTCAAATATGTTTGAAAGTATTTTGCCTCTTGGGTTTGGGTGGAACATCCCCATAGTTGATGTTTGGCATTAAGGTCACCTACAATAAGAGTTGTCTGTAAGAAATTGAGCCATTGTTACATCTTAAATAAGTGTATTGTTTGGAGGGTGATACATATTGTATATGTTGATGGCTTTGTTTTGATTGAGGTAGACTTTGATATCTTGGGCTTCGAGGTCTAATGTGTTTGAAATATTAACGGCTATGTCCTCATAGTACAAATTCTTGATTAAAAATGCTAGGCCACCCCCTTTAACAGCATATACAGATGGATCTTCAGACCTAACCCTGAGTTATGGAGGGGCCGGAATTAACATAATACTGCAAGATGGAACGCACATCAAAATCAAAGAAGGAGCAGGACAGATTTCGTCAAACTTCACTTGTGAACTGACATCTATCTGGAAAGCCCTTGATGTATACCTTAACCAACCATCCCTGCATCAAGCAGAAGGAAATTTAATATACAGCGACTCCATATCCGCTCTAGAAGCGATTCAGAAGGGCAATACTAAAATCACACAGAAAATACACTCGTTGCTTACCCAACTGGAACCATTGGAGAATAACTGCATTCTACAATGGATCCCTGCCCATGCTGGGATCGGGGGTAATGAAATGGCATTTGAATTGGCAAAGGAAGCCAGAAAGTTGAGCCAAAGGAAAGAACAAATGTCATTATTTGACGCTGATTCTTTGTCAAAATACAAGATAATTAAACAATAAATAAGAAAAGATCAAAATGCGAAATAAACTCTGAGAGAAAAATGACAAAAACTATAACAAGACTTAGAACAAAACACTATAAAGGAATGACAATACATCCAGATGGCACAATAATCTATAGGGCATGCAACAATTGTCCTGGTGTGGAACTTACACCTACCCACATATTCTCATAGCCAGCAATGGCCGCAGCCTTGCAGAAATTTGACATAGACCCAGAGCAGCAGCTTTACACACCCAAGATAGTGGACATTGCTGCTGCTGTGATGGAGAGATGCATGGATACATCTGAGGCTCTTTATTGGACACGACAACAACAACGGAATTCCAGAGTAAAATAAATTATCAGAGATAGATACATATTTTTCAAATGAATTAAAATAAATATAATCGATACTGAGAGAAAGTTGAATTAAAAATATTAGAAATTTATTATCTTCGGAAACACAAACCGTATCTAAAATATCAATTTTTTTTTGCTACATGTTTTAATTTGCATTTACCTATATTTACATATATCTGATTGTATTTAAAAATTGTTAACCAATTCTTCATACTTTTGGCGAAGTGGTGTTTTATTAATTTGTTATTTGATGTCATTAGGGTTCTTTCCTGGTATTCAAAAAGGAAAAATACGTGTCGATCAGTTATATTTTTCAATTTATCAAACAATTTGGCCGCTGAATTTCTGATTCTGGCAGTGCGCCATCTGGCGAATAAAATTGTAACTAAAATCAATTTCGAATTTTTCATTATTTTCCAATAAAAATCTATTGCATCCTGAACACAATGGTGTTTACCGCATTGCTCTAGCGCAAATATTCGCGGAGTTATTAATTTTTAAAGTTGTGCGGGACTTTTGGATCACCCTGTATATAGATTGGCAAATTGGTTCACCTGCATGCACTTGTAGAAACGAAAAACAAACCCCTGAACACCTTCTGATAAACTGTCCATTAAATTCTGATCTAAGGGAAGGAAACCAACTTTACCTGACTAATACAAAACAAGTTGCTTGCGCAATAAAGACCAATACATTAAGTTTAATAGATTCTGCAGGATGTATATTTCAAGGCGAAAGTGTTGACTGTACATATTTCAAGCTACTATTTCTAATTGCTATATGCAAATTTTGACATCGAACGTTTAATTTTCATGATTCCTAATGTTCAATTGTGTTAATTGTATATAATGTAATATACACACGCAATTATCCTAATTGTGGATATGGCGTGTCTCTCCCAACTGTTAAATAGAATAAATAAATATATGAATAAAAAATATTAAATTTCATCTAAATATCACGTTTTTTAATAATATTTTTTCACACACCTAATATGGATCAATTTTTTTAACACAAACCAAGATAATAAATTCTATTTTTATAAATATAAAATAATATAATAAAAACAAAGAATTCAGTCAAAAATAGTAAGGCATATATTTTCTAATTTACACCCAAGATATTCCGTAAACTATTATGTCCCGACAACAGGACAAGAATTATGACTATCATGGGTAAATGCTGGGAGACAGGGAACAAAGTAATTCACATTATTTATTTGATAAATAACGATAGCATGTTTGTTTAACTAATTTACGTCGTTTTTTATCAGGATGTATGACCCCGGGTTTATGGAGGATAGCTATATAGTTTGGTATATGAGGGCTCTATTTAAATAAGATAGAGAATTAGCGCGTATGTAAAATTTAATAATTTTTGTGAAATCATTTTAGATTTTATTTTCTGTTTGAGAAAACCAACCTCTCCGTTTTATTATTGTTTTTAGTCTTATTGAATTGTATATAAAATGTATATAAGCTGCTAAAAGGTAATTAGGCGCAATTATCCCAAGCTGGGATATGGCGTCCGTTATGTCAAATAAGATTAAGGTTAAAATTGATATATTTAGGTAAAATTATATGTTAAATTGTCCTATTTGAAACTGACTTTTAAAATTATAAAATATATTCTCACAATGAGTTTCTTTTCATTACAAAACGCTAGCTTTCAAGTGATAATCGCTCTTCAACGGGCTTAATAAAACATCGACTATATTATTATTTATTTAAGTAACCCAGGTTCCTGGAGCGTACAGAAGTCGCCAACTACCCGGGATGTCCTTCTGACCTAAGTCTTCTTGGATTTATATACAATGCCAGTGGAAGTCCAATTAATGAGGTGTCGCCAGGCAGATTTCTTTCTTGGGAGATTTTCTAGGGATGCTGGACATATGTTGGTGATACCTAGGAGAGTGGCTGTCTGGAATCTTTGGTATTGGAAGGTTGGGCAAGTGAAGAGGAGGTGGTCTACGGTTTGATCTTCATCTTGGCAGTGGGGGGCAAATTGGGTCTTCTTTCGATACCGTTGCAAGGTCTGCCTGAATGTAACCATGGCCGGTCAAGATTGTTGTGGAGGTAGTTCCATGCTTGATGTTTCGAAGCATTTGGAGGAGTAGTTTCGGGGTAGCATCAAATCTTCGTAGATTTCTGGTGGAGTAATCTTGGATGTATAGGTTTGTCCACACTATATCCTCCAAGAAATATTTACAAAACCATACAACGTGGATATTTACAAATTTAAAAATTTCAGTTGTAAATATCCACGCAGCGCGCGTATATTTTTGTAAATATTTCTTGTAAGATATAGTCGATGTTTTATTAAGCCCGTTAAAGAGCGATTATCACTTGAAAGCTAGCGTTTTGAAAAAAAAAGAAATTCATTGTGAGAAATATATTTTGTAATTTTAAAACTGGCTTTATTTAGCACGGCTGAGAATTGAAACACTGATCACCGTATTTACATTGGTGGTTTATATATAGATGTTCGTCTCTTATGTCCAGATTTATTATCCGAATGGTATAAACTCTTGATTTTTGGCCGAACCGACCCGGGACCCGATCCCATGAAAGAAAAAAATTATTCAATGGTTCCGGATTATTAAAAAAAAACAATATATGTAATTACATATAGTATAGACCGTGGTAATCACGGTGGGTAGAGAGTTGTGACTGCTTGTACTGTAAGTACACGTAGTACAGGCCGTGATAATCACGGTGGGCAGAGAGTTGTGACTGCTTGTACTGTAAGTACACGTAGTACAGGCCGTGATAATCACGGTTGGTAGAGGGTTGTGACTGCTTGTACTGTAAGTACACGTAGTACAAGCAGTGATAATCACGGTGGGTAGAGAGTTGTGACTGCTTGTACTGTAAGTACACGTAGTACAGGCCGTGATAATCACGGTGGGTAGAGGGTAGAGACTGCTTGTACTGTAGGTACACGTAGTACAGGCCGTGATAATCACGGTGAGTAGAGGGTTGTGACTGCTTGTACTGTAAGTACACGTAGTACAGGCCGTGATAATCACGGTGGGTAGAGGGTTGTGACTGCTTGTACTGTAAGTCCCCCTAGTACAAG
>CP092873.1:74231422-74398384 GCA_030710605.1 Cordylochernes scorpioides
GCATAAGCTATAGGCCGCTCCTTTCCACCTTGTATTTGTAGAAGAACAGCTCCAATACCATATCCGCTTGCATCCGTGTGTAGATGAGTATCAGCGGATTCATCAAAGTGTCCTAAGACAGGCTCTGAAATTAGAGCTGTTTTAAAGACTTCAAACGCTTTCTCTTGAGCTGCATCCCAATAGAATTGTTTTTCAGTCTTCAGTAGGTCATGCAAAGATCTAGCTATGTCGGTAAAGTTTTCAATAAATCTTCGGTAATAGGAACATAATCCAAGAAAGCTCCTCAGTTCAGAGATATTTCTTGGCCTCGGAAATTTAGAGACGGCTTCAACTTTATCTGGATCTAGATGAATTCCATTGACGTTATCAAGTTGTCCTAAATTCTTTATCCTCCTTGATCCAAAAAGACACTTTTTGTGGTTCAAGCTTTGTCCAACTTTCTGGATGCATCTTAATACAAGTTGTAGATGACGTAGATGTTCCTCAAAGGTAGGTGCGTAAACTACGATGTCGTCCAGGTAGCAAAGGCACATGTTTCATTTAAGACTGCCCAGAACATCTATAATCCTTTTAAACGTTGCTGGAGCGTTGCATAGACCGAAAGACATTATTCGGAATTCATACAGCCCATCTGGAGTGATTAAGGCAGTTTTCTCCTTGCCTTTTTTGTCCACTTCAAAATGCCAATACCCGGACCAAAGATCCATCGTGGAAAAGTGACTAGAGACGGCTAAACTGTCCAATGCATCGTCAATGCTTGGCAGCGAGTAAACATCTTTTTTTGATATCTTATTTAATCGACGATAATCTACGCAGAATCTCCAGGTCCATTCTTTCTTTCGAACTAGAAAAACTGGAGATGACCAAGGACTTTCAGAGGGCTTCACGATGTGATTTTGAATCATCTTGTTCACTTCATATTGAAGTAGTCGTCGTTCACTTAGGGCTACTCTATAGGGCCGCTGTTTGATAGGAGAGTGGTCTCCTGTGTTTATCTTGTGCTTCACAGTACTGGTGGGTTTAATAGGAGTACTCCCAAAATCAAATATGTCAATAAACTCGTCAAGGCATGAAACAAGCTGTACCCTTTGAATTTCAGACAGCCCTGAATCTAGAGTTAGGTTTATCTTCTGTGACCATTCACGTGACTTTAGCTGCGTTTCTTGTAACTTATCGCTGGATTCAATAAGACTGCAGATATTCCCATTCTCATAACTTTCCATGGTGCACATATTCATTCCAGATGGAATCAGTTGCGGCCAAGACGCTCCATTCGCAACCCAAATGCTACCTCGGCCGTGTCGAAATGTAACCAATGCGATTGGTATAAGAACTTCCTTTCTTAATAATAAGTCCTTAAAAGTTGAGACTAAAACATCTCTAACACCATATATTTCTTCATTTATCACACTGATCTTCTTTATTGATTTAGGCGGGATGACAAAGTCGTCGGAAGCAAACAATCTCTGGTTTTCCTCCTCTCGAGATTCCAGGACGGAGGTTTGCCCGAGATGGAGTTTATTTTTGCCACAATCAATGACGGCCTCGGTGGCCTTGAAGAAGTCCTATCCGAATATGATGTCATGGCTGCATTACGCCCTAGTGTAGTCAAGTGTCTAAAATATGTAATGAAACTATACATTTTTTTATAGCAAGAAATCTTATTAGTAGTGCCATAATTCAATTAACATTTCAAAATATCGTGTATTGAATCCATCAGTGTTTTTCAAACATTCAATATAATTCACAAAACCGCATCTAAAATATAATATTCTTTTTGTTACATGTTTTAATTTGCATTTACCTATTTTACATATATAGGATTTCATTTAAATTTCGACATCCAATTCTTCTACTTTTGGCGAAATGGTGTTTTATTAATTTATCATTTACTATTATAAGGGTCCTTTCCAGGTATTCAAAAAGGAAAAATATGCGTCGATCAGTTATATTTTTCAATTTATCAAATAATTTGGCCGCTGAATCTCTGATTCTGGTAGAGCTCCAGCTAGCGAATAAAATTGTAACTAAAATCAATTTCGAATTTTTCATCATTTACCTAAAAACCCCATTGCATTCTGAACACAATGGTTATTACCGCATTACTCTAGCGCAAATATTGGGGGAGTTATTAATTTTTAAAGTTGTGAAAGACTTTTATATAACCCTGTATATCTGGATTCAGACAATAACTCTGAAATATATTATAGTAACCTTTATTGAAGACACGCGAGATAACCAAATGTGAACAGAATTGCCTCTGTTTCCTTCAAAAGCCAGACAACTGGCGATATCAAATAGTTTCCACTTCCTTAAGCTTTGTCCATGAATGTATTTTTCTCTTATTCAAAATACCTTATAAAGTTTTCACCAAGTTATGATATATTTTGCAAGTGTTTACGTACTTTCGGAACACCTTGGTAATATTGCTAACCTTGGAAAAATTATAACAGATTTCTTATAGAAGAATGATTTAATCTTTGATGTTCTATATCAAGGGTGGCCAATCAGCAGCTGGGTCAATTTCAGAATAACAAGGTTGTCCTAAAAGTTCGTAAACACTTGCAAACTAAATCATAATTATAATATATTTAGGAACTTTTGGGATAATCTTGTATTATCTTCTGTCGTTTTAAAGTCGATAATAGATTGTATGTGGCAGGTAGTGGAAGGTAGAGCGTTCTCAGCCTCCCAAGACGGTACTCTGAGAGTCTGGGACACAAGTGGTGTCAGAGATGAGACTGTCTTCGGGGTCAAGTTTCCTGAGAACGTGCCGGCCCCACCCACGGGGGACTGTGAGAAACTGACAGCTGCCATCCGACAGTTGGATCGGCATCTTAGACAATTCTAACATCTATTCTCCAATATCCTTTATACTTACATCCTGTTAATATACTCTTTGTATGGAAATATAGCAAGCTAATCTTGTAAACCAACTACAAATCTGTATCTACAACAACTTGATACTAAAAAAGCATTAGGATCCTCTCCCGTCAAATTAAGCGTCGAAACTAGACGTCATCTATAATTTAGCCATAGATTTGGCCCAGCCACTTTGCTAGATAAACACCTCTTTGGCAGATTGTGAAGATTCCAAAGGATCCCTTGTGGATCTCATGGAATAAAGTCCACCCTAGACTGACAAGAGCCATTAGCCCTAAACCATGGTCTCTAGGTGAGCGCTTTTGAGTTTGCTAAAGCTGGTGTTGTGGCTTTGTCACCGACCCGAGGTCGCTAGTTGCGGCGACGGTTAATAAATGGCGTCTTGTTTTGACGCCTATTATGACCGGAGAGACGCCCTATGCTTTTGTAGATCAATTTCCTCTCGGTAACTAATTATGATTACATCAAGAAATGAAGGCATCTTATGATATGGCAAATGAAAGTTGCTGATGGATATGTCGGTATAATGGTCAAGGTAAATCATTAAATTTCAATTATTTTAGAATATTGGCCAAATACTCTTCATTTTTTAATCAAGAACACCCAGCCATGTATATATTTCAGGCTATTGACTTTCATCAGCGTGGTGCAGACTGTACCTCAACGACCAAAGAAACTGGTACTTGAGGCTTCAAGAAAAATTAAGGAATAGGTATATAAGGCCATAGGTGCAATGGTACAGAAATATAATTGTACAGGGATACTTAAAAATCAGCGACTAGTTTATCTGGAAGATGGTGGTGGTGGTGTCTTGTCCATGGAACAGATCAGATAGGTCCGTGTACCCTGATAACAATACCGGCCAACTGAGATGATGGTGGTGTCTTGTCCATGGAGCAGATAAAATCGGTCCGTACACCCTGATCATAATACCGGCCAACTGAGGTGGTGGTGGTGTCTTGTCCATGGAGCAGATCAGATCGGTCCGTAAACCCTGATAACAATACCGGACAACAGAGGTGGTGGTGGTGTCTTGTCCATGGATCAGATCAGACCGGTCCATTCAGCCTGATCACAATACCGGCCAACAGAGGTGGTGGTGGTGTCTTGTCCATGGATCAGATCAGATCGGTCCATGCAGCCTGATCACAATACCGGTCAACTGAGGCGCCTTGTACGTATAGAAGTCCTCTTCTGAATTGATTGTGCCATATAGAGGGCTGCAAGGTTGGCCAGGCAACTGTATATATGGTCCGAAGTGAGTTGGGTGTTGTGACAGTTATTGCAGTTACTGTAGGATCTATTCCTGTCTGGGTATATCTTCATTCTTTTAAAATGTTCTGTTCTGATTCTTGTTACTGTTGCCGTAAATTCTCTGTTAATGTTAAGGGTTATATGGGCTGGGGTATTTTGGTTTTTGTAATAAGTTTTGCTTTTGCTATTGTATTTACGTCTTTCAGTGTAATTGAACTGGTATCCAGGCCTGTTATTCTGGAAGATGGATCAACTTTCAGCTGCAAGATCAGAAGATGTCTATTTTCTTGAATTATAAACCTGATCTCAATGTAATTTCTCTCAATACTGTACTATATTTGAATAATGACCAGATAGTAAGAATAGACATTACATTTTCAACCTTAACATTTTGGAAGGTATTCAAAAATATATTTACTGGACACAAGATATATCTATACAGTAAATCGCAATAGGTCTCTTCATTATATTATATAGCAAACCCTCCGAGTTAAACTCTTTTAAACCTCAATTTAGCTTGAAAATATTGAATGCATGAATATATATAGGCTCTCATTAAAGTAAAAAAAAAACGTTCTTTTATTATAGATATATAATACTTATAAATGACTGCGGCGTATAATTATAAAGCTATACAACCAGTTTAACCGCATAAGTTTCTTTTTATTTATGAAAAATCATTTTTAATTTCAAAGAGAAATAATTTAATATTTCTAACTTTTTGGATGACGTATGAAAAGGTTAAAAATTAAAAATAATTTTTCATAAATAAAAAAAAACTTATGCGGTTAAACTGGTTGTATAGCTTTATGATAGATATATATTTAATTGAATATAAATTTATCATGTTAAAATACATTATTTACATATTTACATATATTCATATATTTACAAAATGTTTCTTATTTGTTTATTGTTAATTTAGAATAATTTTTAGCGCCTTGCCAAATGCTTTATTTTTATTTCACCTAACGAAGACAAAAGATTTTCTTTGAAACGTCAAGAAAATAAAACTTTAACTGCCGAAGTGTCTATTTTTTACAGAAATTTGAATGCCAGCCAGGCAACCTCTATTTTCAAAATGTTTTTTTTTTTGTTTAAAAATATTGTAGCAAAGTATTTATTATTTTATTAACAGAATATCATTTTTTATGTTAATATTTTGCTACTCTGTAAACATCCCTCATTGTTTATCTTTTTCTTGAAAATGAAGATACTTCGGGCAGTAAATCTTTTTATTACCTCGACGTTTCGACAAAAATCTTTTGTCCTCGTCAGGAGCAAACAAAAATTAAACATTCAGCAAGGCGTTAAAAATCTTTCTAAAGTTCCAAGGGCATTCTCACGCGATATTCAAAAATTTGTACAACATCTAAAGCATGAGTCGAAAATAAATATCTAACTCACAAAAGACTATGATCTTTGAAATAAATTATAATATACATATATATAATGAGAAATTATAAAAAACTAAATATAAAAAAATAATAATAATATTTACAAAGATTTTCCTATAGTATATATAAATCGATATCTATTACTTACAATTTATACCTATCCTTTTAACTACTTTTTAAATTTAAAAACGAATTGTATTGTAGTGGAATATCTTCAAATACATTTATACTTCTTGCCCCCATTTCCCGTGATACCCATTCCTCTAAAAATAATCTTTCCTTTTTAAATTTTATATTCCTATGAAATATCTCAATATCATTCCAATTTGGCCTATGTCCTGAATATAATGCATGTTCCCCAATTTTGCTTAACGCCCTTCTCCCCAATAAACCCTGTTGGTGTTCCTTAATTCTGGTCTCTAATTTACGGCCGGTTTCTCCTATATAAATTTTGTCACATTCTGTGCATTTAATCCCATAAATTATATTACTTGGTTTTGATGTGCCTATGTTATCCTTCATTATGCTATTTCTAGTTATAAATTCCCTTTTTGTCCCCGTACTATGCCATATATTATATTTAAATTTTCTCAAAATTCTAGATATTTCGTTATCTATATCTCTAAAATATGGAATATTTATATTATTGCAATCATCTTTATTCCTATTCGAATTTGGCCTATCTATTTCATATCTTCTGATTCATTTGTTTGTGAAACTAACTGGATAATCAGATTGTTCTAGTTCTGCTCTAATTATCATTATCTCTTTTTTATAAATATCTTGGTCTGTACATACCTGTTTGGCTCTTTCTACAAGATATTTTATCACCTGTCTTTTATGTATCATAGGATTATTGTAATTAAAATTTAGATGTAATCCCACAGTCTGTTGGCTTTCTGAAAACGCTGGTTAAAATGGAACCATCTTCTTTGCGAGTTAGTCCTACGTCTAAAAATGATAAATATCCCTCTCTTTCTGTTTCAACCGTGAATTCTATTCCTTTTTCTAAATTATTCAACATATGACCATTATTTCATCAAGATTTACTTTGCGGATCACTGCGAAAACATCATCTATATAGCGTCCCCAGATTTTTATTCCCTCAATTATTTTTTGTTTATCTTTTGTTTATCATTCATAGTTTGTTCTTGCCTTAAATAAATTACTGTGCCATCCTGAAGTTTGTCTTTCCTAATTTACCACGTGGCAATATATTGAAAGTATTTAAAGATTGTGTTTCGCTATTAAAATAAAACAATTTCCACTTCTGAACTCTATATATGGCAATGATTCTTCCCAGTGATTTCAAACGGGAATATTCGCTCTGAATAGTTTCTAATTTTAATCATAGATGGCGTACTTTTACATTCTAATTAAGATAGTTTTACACTTTTTATACGTAGAATATTTGAAATATAACAAAATCCTTGGCACTTATGTATATTATTGCACTTAATATTGAGGTTTAAAATGTACCTTCACCTCAAACAGTTTACTCAGAATTTCATAAATATCTCTCATTTCAATATTTACTGTTCATCAAATAAAATCTTTATTCATATTCAGTGAGGTCTTTGTGTCGGTTTTACTATTCAGCGTGGTAACAATAATTAGCATATATATGTTATATTCTGAATATAGAGCAATCCATAATGCATTTATATTTTAAAAATAAGGCTTATTTTGGATTTAAATATGATTATTTATTTACCGATATTTCCTATGCAAAACACCTCGTAAAAGATGGAAGATTGATCCATCGAAATATCGGTAAATAAATAATCATATTTAAATCCAAAATAAGCCTTATTTTTAAAATATATGTTATATATGTTATGCTATGTCCCCCAAAGGGCACTTGCACTTTAAAAGTAAACAAAACATTGAAAGAAAATAAAGATATTTGAAATATCTACAAAAATTAGTAAGCAAGTTAGTTAGATGAAAAGAAAAAAAAATCAATTGATATATGTACAAAGGGTTGTTATGCAAATTTATTTAAATTAAATCAAAATGTAAAGTATCGTGTGTATTCGAGGAAAGCAATTTACAGATTGAAGAAAGAGAGAGAGAGAGAGAGAGAGAGTGTCTAAGGATTATTTTAGAATTAAAATATGTTCAAGATATTAGAGAATTATTCAATTAAAACTATGATAAACAGAGTTAATATCTAAATAAAAGCATTCCAAAGGAATTTAGTAGTTTTTTAAAAATAAAATTCGAAATTATATTTAATTTATATTTTCTATAAAAATTTACTATGTAAATTTGACCGCCAGATGTCGCGGAATTTCCTATATAAACTTATTGTTGTTGTTTCCCGTTGGCCGGCTCAAATTTTCGTAATTATGTAAATACATATTCTAGTTTTTATTTTCTTCTTCACGCCTTAAGTCAGGTAAGTACACTTTCTCAAATTATGTCTTATATATTTTATGAGCATAATTAAACCGATAAGTGATTAAAATATTTTATTATATTTCCACAACTATATTACTAATACCATAATAATTATGTATTCCGAAATAAGCAAATATTTCTTCTTATCTAAACAATAAATAATGTAACAATATAAATATAAACCCAACACAATGGTTTAACTATAGACTACTCACCAAGTTTATTTGAGTTGGCACCCAACAATGGTTACACTATAGACTACTCACCAAGGTCATTTGAGTTGACTCCCAACAATGGTTATTCGTTTAGACTACTCACCAAGGTAATTTGAGTTGGCTCCCAACAATGGTTACACTATAAACTGCTCACTAAAGTAATTTCAGTTTACTCCCAACAATGGTTACACTATAGTATACTCGCCAATGTAAGTTGTGTTGGCTCGCAACAATGTTTACACTATAAATACTCTCCAAGGTAATTTGAGTTGACTCCCAACAATGGTTACTCTATAGTCTACTCACCAAGGTAATTTGAGTTTGTGTTCAGCAATGGTTACACTATAGACTACTCTCCAAGGTAATTTGAGTTGACTCCCAACAATGGTTACTCTATAGTCTACTCACCAAGGTAATTTGAGTTTGTGTTCAACAATGGTTACACTATAGACTACTCTCCAAAGTAATATGAGTTGACTCCCAACAATGGTTACACTATAAATACTCTCCAAGGTAATTTGAGTTGACTCCCAACAATGGTTACACTATAGTCTACTCACCAAGGTAATTTCAGTTGACTCCCAACAATGGCTATTTTTTTAGACTACTCACTAAGGTAATTTGAGTTGGCTCCCAACAATTGTTATTCATATAGACTACTCACCAAGGTGATTTGAGTTGACTCCCAACAATTGTTCCACTATAAATACTCTCCAAGGTAATTTGAGTTGACTCCTAACAATGGTTACTCTATAGTCTACTCACCAAGGTAATTTGAGTTTGTTTTCAACAATAGTTACACTATTGACTACTCTCTAAGGTAATTTGAGTTGACTCCCAACAATGGTAATTCGTTCAGACTACTCACTAAGGTAATTTGAGTTGACTCCCAACAATTGTTATTCATATAGACTACTCACCAAGGTGATTTGAGTTGACTCCCAACAATTGTTCCACTATAAATACTCTCCAAGGTAATTTGAGTTGACTCCTAACAATGGTTACTCTATAGTCTACTCACCAAGGTAATTTGAGTTTGTTTTCAACAATAGTTACACTATTGACTACTCTCTAAGGTAATTTGAGTTGACTCCCAACAATGGTTACACTATAGTATACTCGCCAATGTAAGTTGTGTTGGCTCGCAACGATGTTTACACTATAAATACTCTCCAAGGTAATTTGAGTTGACTCCCAACAATGGTTACTCTATAGTCTACTCACCAAGGTAATTTGAGTTTGTTTTCAACAATAGTTACACTATTGACTACTCTCTAAGGTAATTTGAGTTGACTCCCAACAATGGTAATTCGTTCAGACTACTCACTAAGGTAATTTGAGTTGACTCCCAACAATGGTTACACTATAGTCTACTCACCAAGGTAATTTCAGTTGACTCCCAACAATGGCTATTCTTTTAGACTACTCACTAAGGTAATTTGAGTTGGCTCCCAACAATTGTTATTCATATAGACTACTCACCAAGGTGATTTGAGTTGACTTCCAACAATGGTTACACTATAAACTACTCTCCAAGGTAATTTGAGTGGGCCCCCAACAATGGTTACACTATAGTATACTCGCCAATGTAAGTTGTGTTGGCTCGCAACGATGTTTACACTATAAATACTCTCCAAGATAATTTGAGTTGGCTCCCAACAATGGTTACACTATAGTCTACTCACCAAGGTAATTTCAGTTGACTCCCAACAATGGCTATTCTTTTAGACAACTCACTAAGGTAATTTGAGTTGGCTCCCAACAATTGTTATTCATATAGACTACTCACCAAAGTGATTTGAGTTGACTCCCAACAATGGTTACACTATAGTATACTCGCCAGTGTAAGTTGTGTTGGCTCGCAACGATGTTTACACTATAAATACTCTCCAAGGTAATTTGAGTTGGCTCCCAACAATTGTTATTCATATAGACTACTCACCAAGGTGATTTGAGTTGACTTCCAACAATGGTTACACTATAAACTACTCTCCAAGGTAATTTGAGTTGACTCCCAACAATGGCTATTTTTTTAGACTACTCACTAAGGTAATTTGAGTTGGCTCCCAACAATTGTTATTCATATAGACTACTCACCAAGGTGATTTGAGTTGACTCCCAACAATGGATACACTATAAACTGCTCACTAAAGTAATTTCAGTTTACTCCCAACAATGGTTACACTATAGTATACTCGCCAATGTAAGTTGTGTTGGCTCGAAACGATGTTTACACTATAAATACTCTCCAAGGTAATTTGAGTTGACTCCCAACAATGGTTACTCTATAGTCTACTCACCAAGGTAATTTGAGTTTGTTTTCAACAATAGTTACACTATTGACTACTCTCTAAGGTAATTTGAGTTGACTCCCAACAATGGTAATTCGTTCAGACTACTCACTAAGGTAATTTGAGTTGACTCCCAACAATGGTTACACTATAGTCTACTCACCAAGGTAATTTCAGTTGACTCCCAACAATGGCTATTCTTTTAGACTACTCACTAAGGTAATTTGAGTTGGCTCCCAACAATTGTTATTCATATAGACTACTCACCAAGGTGATTTGAGTTGACTCCCAACAATGGTTACACTATAGTATACTCGCCAATGTAAGTTGTGTTGGCTCGCAACGATGTTTACACTATAAATACTCTCCAAGGTAATTTGAGTTGACTCCCAACAATGGTTACTCTATAGTCTACTCACCAAGGTAATTTGAGTTTGTTTTCAACAATAGTTACACTATTGACTACTCTCTAAGGTAATTTGAGTTGACTCCCAACAATGGTAATTCGTTCAGACTACTCACTAAGGTAATTTGAGTTGACTCCCAACAATGGTTACACTATAGTCTACTCACCAAGGTAATTTCAGTTGACTCCCAACAATGGCTATTCTTTTAGACTACTCACTAAGGTAATTTGAGTTGGCTCCCAACAATTGTTATTCATATAGACTACACACCAAGGTGATTTGAGTTGACTCCCAACAATGGTTACACTATAAACTGCTCACTAAAGTAATTTCAGTTTACTCCCAACAATGGTTACACTATAGTATACTCGCCAATGTAAGTTGTGTTGGCTCGCAACGATGTTTACACTATAAATACTCTCCAAGGTAATTTGAGTTGACTCCCAACAATGGTTACTCTATAGTCTACTCACCAAGGTAATTTGAGTTCTTTTCAAGAATAGTTACACTATTGACTACTCTCTAAGGTAATTTGAGTTGACTCCCAACAATGGTAATTCGTTCAGACTACTCACTAAGGTAATTTGAGTTGACTCCGAACAATGGTTACACTATAGTCTACTCACCAAGGTAATTTCAGTTGACTCCCAACAATGGCTATTTTTTTAGACTACTCACTAAGGTAATTTGAGTTGGCTCCCAACAATTGTTATTCATATAGACTACTCACCAAGGTGATTTGAGTTGACTCCCAACAATGGTTACACTATAGTCTACTCACCATGGTAATTTGAGTGGGCTCCCAACAATGGTTACACTATAGTCTACTCGACATATCGCCAGATAGAGGAGAATTTAGACATTCCTGGACCAGCAATTTATTTTATTATGCACGAGGATATAAAAGTGAGTAAAGTTCGTTCCCTATGGGCTTCTTACTCCTTAACTGATGAGCAGATGACTCGACGTGTTTCATGGTCCCGATAGATGCTCAGAATGTTCAATAATGAATCATATTGTCAATAGTATCATAACAGGTGATGAACCTTGGCTTTTATTTTATATGCTTATTTAAGCCAAGAACAAAGTATGAATCTTTGAAGGTGAAAGCATACCTATGTCTGAAGGAAGATCCAGATCCATTAAGATTTAAATGTTAGCCTTCTTGTTTACTGCCAGAGGAGTTGTGAGTCGCGCTGTACTGGAAAATCAAAAGAAAGTCACTACCAAGTGGTAGACTGAGGAATGACTTCCTAAAGTTGTTCAAGCTATCAAAAAGTTACGTCCAAACTCAAAGACTGACACATGGCTTTCTCATCAATACAATGCTCTAGCTCACCGTTCGAAGGTCTGCGCCCATTATTCGATACGTACTAAAATTGTTGGAGCATCTTCCCTACAGTCCAGACCTTGCGACTTTGCCCTCTTCCCTCACATGAATAACAGACTAAATGGTGAATGCTTTTTCTGCAATGATGGCCTTTTGAGGACATGGGATGACGACAGCTCCCTGAGGAAACGTGGAAGAGTTGGTTTGATGACAGGTTTCGAAGGATGAAGTATTGATTGTGGTGGAAAATATTTTGAAAGATTGTAAATAATAAAGTCATATTGCAAAACCTATCTTGTGCTCTATGCAATATAAATTATTATTTTGTATTATAAAAATCGATATTGAAATTATTAATTTTAATTCTTATTACGCGTATTCAAACGAAAACAGAAGATTGAAAAGTAAAAATATGTCAGAAGAATAATATATACGATGCAATATTTTTTCTTAATAATAAAATTTTAATTATAAAAATAAAATACAATTGTCTTTCGCATTTTTCATCTTTTTATTTAAAAAAATATTAACCACACAGGAACAAAATAAAAGATACATTTTCTAAAATTTACAATCAATAATTTATTTTTTCGTTACATGAAGATAATTGAAAAATTTTCGTCTGAGAAGTTATTACATGTCATAATTATAATTGAAAGTTGTGGGAAAAGTAAAATAAACCAATTTCTATAGTGACTAATGTCAAAATAGAAATATAGAGTCATATTTTATTTTGAACAAATTTTAAAATAAGATGTGGATTTTATAATTAAAAAATAATTTATGGATTTATAGGGGGCGAATTTCTCGTATTGATTATAATCTAAATCAAATTGGAAACACTTGTATTTGTCCAAAATGTTTTAAAATTTTCTACAATAGCTACAACAAGAGAGAGTTAAAAATCTTATAATGCTACAACTCATTTCTATTCACCTGAACAAGAGTGATATCAACTTTCATGAATAATCTTTATGAAGGCAAAAGAGAGATTGGAGAAATGTCATTGTTGCTGTTGTTGGGTCTAATGAATAGCCTCAGTTGTCTCCATACATCTCTTTCACAGCAGTTGCAATGTCCTCTATCTTGGGGGTGTATACTGTATTGTTGTTGTTGTCGTGTCCAATGAATAGCCTCAGTTGTCTCCATACATCTCTTTCACAGCAGTTGCAATGTCCTCTATCTTGGGGGTGTATACTGTATTGTTGTTGTTGTCGTGTCCAATGAATAGCCTCAGTTGTCTCCATACATCTCTTTCACAGCAGTTGCAATGTCCTCTATCTTGGGGGTGTATACTGTATTGTTGTTGTTGTCATGTCCAATGAATAGCCTCAGTTGTCTCCATACATCTCTTTCACAGCAGTTGCAATGTCCTCTATCTTGGGGGTGTATACTGTATTGTTGTTGTTGTCGTGTCCAATGAAGAGCCTTAGATGTCTCAATTACATCTCTATCACAGCAGTCGCAATGTCCTCTATCTTGGGGGTGTATACTGTATTGTTGTTGTTATCGTGTCCAATGAAGAGCCTCAGATATCTCTATACATATCTATCACAGCAGTCACAATGTCCTCTATTTTCGGTGTGTATACTGTATTGTTATTGTTGTCGTGTTAAATGAAGAGCCTCAGATATCTCTATACATATCTATCACAGCAGTCACAATGTCCTCTATTTTCGGTGTGTATACTGTATTGTTATTGTTGTCGTGTTAAATGAAGAGCCTCAGATATCTCTATACATATCTATCACAGCAGTCGCAATGTCCTCTATTTTCGGTGTGTATACTGTATTGTTATTGTTGTCGTGTTCAATGAAGAGCCTTAGATATCTCTATACATCTCTATCACAGCAGTCGCAATGTCCTCTATTTTCGGTGTGTATACTGTATTGTTATTGTTGTCGTGTTCAATGAAGAGCCTCAGATATCTCTATACATCTCTATCACAGCAGTCGCAATGTCCTCTATTTTCGGTGTGTATACTGTATTGTTATTGTTGTCGTGTTCAATGAAGAGCCTCAGATATCTCTATACATATCTATCACAGCAGTCACAATGTCCTCTATTTTCGGTGTGTATACTGTATTGTTATTGTTGTCGTGTTCAATGAAGAGCCTCAGATATCTCTATACATATCTATCACAGCAGTCACAATGTTCTCTATCTTGGGTGTGTATACTGTATTGTTGTTGTTGTCGTCTCCAATGAAGAGCCTCAGATGTCTCCATACATCTCTATCACAGCAGTCACAATGTCCTCTATCTTGGGTGTGTATACTGTATTGTTGTTGTTGTCGTGTCCAATGAAGAGCCTCAGATGTCTCCATACATCTCTATCGCAGCAGTCACAATGTCCTCTATCTTGGGTGTGTATACTATATTGTTGTTGTTGTCGTGTCCAATGAAGAGATTTAGATGTCCCCATACATCTCTATCACAGCATTCGCAATGTCCTCTATCTTGAGTGTGTAAAGCTGCTGCTCTGGGTCCATGTCAATTTTCTGCAAGGCCCGACCATTGCTGGGACATAAGAATAAGTGGGTAGGTGTTAGTTCCACACCAGGACAGTTGTTATATGTCCTATAGTTTCCTGTGCCATCTGGATGTATTATGATTCATTTATACTGTTTAATTCTGTGTCTTGGCGGGGGGGGGGGGAGTCTGGCCACCCCTGTCCCCCCTGGACCCTTGGAATATTTTACCAAATTCTGGTCCAAGGTGATTAACATGGCGCGGGCACCTATTTTCCAATAAAAAGCAAAACCGAAATATCTTTGATTTGTTTAATGTGAAAAGTATTAGATTCAATAAGAGCAAAATAGATCAAGCTAGCAAATTCATGAACCTTTAATGAAACTTTGAATGAATTTTATTGCCAGTAAAACAAATCAGTAAATCAATATGTACACTCATGGACAAAACTTGTCAAAGTTGTACTGTTTATCATGTATATTGGTATTCAGACAATAACTCTGAAAGATATTACAGTGACCTTTATTGAAGACACACGAGATAACCAAGTGTGAACAAAATTCCATGTGTCTTCTTAAAAAGAACGGTAGGCGACATCCAAATATTTCCAGCTCCTTGAATTTTGTGTTCATGAGTATAAATATAATTCGATACGTAGACTCTTTAACCTTCAATTTTTTTGACGTTTCAACGGCCAACTTTCACCCTTTTAAAGATGGATATCTTCAAACGAATTTGTCTGAAATGTTTATTTTTGCTTATCCCTAGTACACGTGGTACAGGCCATGATAATCATGGTGGGTAGTTAGTGACTGCTTTTACTGTAAGCGCACCACATGTCTGTGAAAAGCAGTTCGACTTTGCACTTACAAATGTGCCAGAGCCCCGTTTGGTTACTTGCACTCGCTGGTGGGGTTGGACTCTTGCAAGAATCGGGGGCCATTGGAGCATTGGTGTAAATTGTCACATTAAATATATTGTAGTTAAATTTGTAATAATTATTCTTTGGGCAAATTGTGTTTCTCTTCACAGATATCATCATATATTATCTCTACAGACCTTTCTGCGATGATAAAAGTTATTGAATGAGAGGGCTTGGCTCATTAGTGGTGAACCCTCTCAGCGGTTTCACCATATTAATCTCCAGACCGCTCTACTATTGTATTGGATTGGTTTTATCATATACCCTGTATTTACTGAGGAAGGCAGCTTGGGGATGTTTAGGAACCCTATGGACATTAGCCTATAGACCCGTTGAAATGAATACATATATTTACAAGAAATTGCATCGAGCAACGCTCTTCCACAAAATATAAGGTTGTCCTAAAAGTTTGTGTTTTTCTTAAAACGTTGTTTTTCTTATTACTAGGCGAATAATATTATTACGGCCAATATATAATTAAAAAAACATTGTTTATAAATTCTGTTGTTCTATATATATCAGCCTACTCCACGCTGACGAGCGCCAACAGCGCGAAACGCGTTCGTTAATGACTTTTCTTGATTTATCAAGAAATTGGGTTGGCCAAATATCAGGGAACAGGCTAAATCAATGTTTAGTTGATTTCTGTTCCACCAGATCCTGGTCAAGATATGCCTTTTTATTTTAAATATATATATGTGTTTTAAAAATAGAGCAATCCATAAATAAATATTCAATTAAAAAGGCATATATTGGATCAAAATATTATTTATTTTACTATAATATTTCAGTTTTTCAAAATATTCATAACCATATTTTACTAAATTCATTTTGTCCATAATATATATAAATATACAAAGCAATAACGCGCCATCTATACATATAAAATAAAAGGAATTAAAAGCGCGAATGTTTATTTTATACATAAAACGAACTTCTACTGTCCTTACTGCGATGAAAAAATATATTGGGAGGGCTTGGCTCATCAGTGGTGAACACTCCCAGCGGTTTCGCCAATTTAATCCACCAGACCGCTTCTCAGAGCTCTAATATTGTATTGGATCATTCTGCTTTTATATGCTACACTGAAGGATGGAATCTTAGAAATGGCTTTCAAGTAAACTATGGACATAAGCTTATAGGACAGTAGAATTATATTCACATATTTGCTTCGAGCAATGCTCTTCAGCAAACCATAAAGACAAGGTCATTAGGAATAAATCAACACAAAGCAATAACGCGCCATCTATGGTGGATTAAATTGGCGAAACCGCTGGGAGGGTTCACCACTGATGAGCCAAGCCCTCCCAATATATTTTTTCATCGCAGTAAGGACAGTAGAAGTTCGTTTTATGTATAAAATAAACATTCGCGCTTTTAATTCCTTTTATTTTATATGTATAGATGGCGCGTTATTGCTTTGTGTTGATTTATTCCTAATGACCTTGTCTTTATGGTTTGCTGAAGAGCATTGCTCGAAGCAAATATGTGAATATAATTCTACTGTCCTATAAGCTTATGTCCATAGTTTACTTGAAAGCCATTTCTAAGATTCCATCCTTCAGTGTAGCATATAAAAGCAGAATGATCCAATACAATATTAGAGCTCTGAGAAGCGGTCTGGTGGATTAAATTGGCGAAACCGCTGGGAGGGTTCACCACTGATGAGCCAAGCCCTCCCAATATATTTTTTCATCGCAGTAAGGACAGTAGAAGTTCGTTTTATGTATAAAATAAACATTCGCGCTTTTAATTCCTTTTATTTTATATATATATAAATATATATATCAATTTTTTTTCTCCCTATTGAATATAACAAAATATTTTTAAAACTTAATTCTTTTGACGTTATGTGACACTGAGTTTGTTGTTGACACACATTAAATATGTTATAACACCCTGATAAAGATTGGCGTTTAGCATTTTGATCCAATATATGCATTTTTAATTAAATATATATGTTTGTGTGTGTTCATATGAATTATTTTAGAATTTATTGACAACATTTTTGATACGATTTATCTTGTATTAAAAATGATGGAAAATATTATTCACTGTACATGTTTAGATAGACATATTTTGTTCATCTAAATGATGATTATAATTAAAAAATATATTAAGTAAATATTTGATCTATTATCAAAAATATAATCGAATATTATCAATGATTTCTCTATATTTTGACCATAGCAATATAATGTTGACACGTTCTGTATTTATTAATCGCTTTGAAATTGGCAAACCTCATTTCGAAAAAAATATGTATTTTGAATAAATGAAAGTTAAATAAACTGTTTGAACAGATAAAAGATTTACTAAATTTATTTTGTCCATAATATAAATATATATATCAATTTTTTTCTCCCCATTGAATATAACAAAATATTTTTGAAACTTAATTCTGTTGACGTTATGTGGCGCTGAGTTTGTTGTTGATACACATTAAATATGTTATAATACCTTGATAAAGGTTGGCGTTCAGCCAACTGAAATATTGGTAAAATAAATTATATTTTGATCCAATATATGCCTTTTCAATTAAATATATGTGTGTTTGTTGATATGAATTATTTTAGAATTTATTGACAACGATTTATCTTGAATTAAAAATAATGGCAAATATTATATACTGTACATGTTTAGATAGACATATTCTGGTCATCTAAATGTGTGATGATTATAATTTAAAATATATTAATTAAAAATTTTATCTATTATCAAAAGATCGAAAATTTATCAATGATTTCTCTGTATTTTGACCAGAGCAATATAATGTTGACACGTTGTGTATTTATTAATCGCTTTGAAATTGGCAAACCTCATTTCGAAAAAAAATATGTATTTTAAATAAATGAAAGTTAAATAAACTGTTTGAACAGATGAAAGATTGTTTAAATTATATTAAACTACTTTATAGATTATATATATATATATAGATTAATTTTATCAGAATTAATATATTTTGTCAAAGTCGAATATATTTCTGTTTAAAATATTTGCTATCTCAGCAGATAATATATAATAAATATATATACCAAATACAACAATCGTGTTTTATTATTACTTGGGGAAAAATAGTATGGCAAATACATAATAATACATAATACAAAGACATTATACATAACGGTGAGTAATATTATGTCGAATAATATTGGTATTTCGATTTTTTGCAAGTGTTTACGAACTTTTGGGAGAACCTTGTAAATGGTACACAAATAGAACATTACAGAAACATATTCATGTAAAAAGAACACATTTTTCCCCTCTCTATTGGAAAATATAAAAAGTTCCATTTATTTGTTTAAAGTCTAAATTAGGAACGTGAGGATCAATATAGGTTACATAGAACCAGCTTTAAAGATTTTGGAACTGGACGACTGGAGTTTAGGGCTGGGTATATTGTAGTTCAAGTAAAGGTTTTGTTCAAAGTTTTTTATAAAGGATTATATATGATATTTTAATATTGTTGCACCAAGTTGCAACTTTGCAGGGCCGTCGACCTTGGTTTCTTCCTTCTTTGTGCTATACACGTTTCCCGAGCGGGTTTCCATACTCAAAGCAAATAAATAAATGTAAATTACCTTTTAAAGTTATTGCGTTTATTTATTCGTTGTCTTCCTCGTAGGTCGCGATCCGCAGTCTTGGTCTAGGTCCTGTCTCGCTTCAATATGCAATCAAGATATATGTACAATAAAATATTACAAAAGGAATGAAACTATAAAAATGAATGATGATAATCTAAATAATATGTCTAAAATAAATATTAAATATCATAGAATATTTTGAATAAATGTAGGGCGTATTGATGCAACAATAGGAATACATTAGCGCGCCATCTAATTTGAGAAAATCGAAGTATTTTTGACTCTTGTACTATTGCATAGAAAATATGGTTTTACGGGCTTAATAACCAAAGTGTATGAATTCTGAGCCCAAATTGTACTATTACATTTTGCGGTTTTCCTTTTATACTTATATTTAAGCTAGACTCTTTGAAATGGTATTTTAACTTAACTATGGACATAAACTTTAAGGATAGTAGAAATACATATAATGATAAATATATAATACGCTTCTAGAGCATTGCTTTTCCGCAAATTACAAGTAAATGCTTTTAAAACACAATATTAATATGAATGCATTAGCGTGCTATCTGTTAGGATAATTTTTTATTTGACATGACGTGGCCACGCAATAATATTAGGGACGAAGGCGATAAAAACGTGGTGATTTTCTTTTATTGATAAAATACAAGCTTTCAGGCAAGAATGCCCTTCCTCAGGTTACAACTGGGCAGGAAACAAAAGTGCCAATTTTATAAGCGAAAGAAGTAAAATAAATTTACATGCTATGAAGAAGTATGGGAAATTTACATGCTCCATGTACATTTCCCATACTTCTTCATAGCATGTAAATTTATTTTACTTCTTTCGCTTATAAAATTGGCACTTTTGTTTCCTGCCCAGTTGTAACCCGAGGAAGGGCATTCTTGCCTGAAAGCTTGTATTTTATCAATAAAAGAAAATCACCACGTTTTTTTATCGCCTTCGTCCCTAATTTTTGATTTATTTTAAAAAAGAATCATGCGCGTCAAACATAGTTCAAATTTCTAATACATAATACATATTTAGATATACTACTGACCATTGAAATTGGTACGCTAGGAAGTAACGCTAATATCAAATGGTATTACTAGACAAATTATACTGAGGATACTAAGTGAATAAAAATGTAAGGAATTTAGCGGTATGAATTCAAATATACCAGTATTCAGAAAAATCAACTCTGTCAGTAACTCCGCCTTTGCCGGTCCCAAACCCGGATGAAAAAGGAGGAGGGGGAGCAGTAACAAGCTTGCTAAAAACCCTGGGCTCAGCTGGCCCGGCTGATAGTATCCTGTAAGGGATCCTAATCTAGGGTACAGGATGAGCAGCGTTTGTACTCCATGTTAGGAATGGCTGCACATGGCGTCTGTTCCCCATGTCAGAGGCGGCCATTTATTTTGGAGCTAAATCGGCCTGCCACTGAGTAGTGCTCCCAGTCTTAATGACAAATGCAGACGCATTTTACTCCACCCAGTCATGATCTCAGCTTTACAAGCTTGATACCCTAATAAGATTGAGTAGAGATAAGAAATAAGAGAAGAAGAACTCTGTCAGTAATAACAGAACACTTTTACGCCTGGGCATTGACCAGCCAATCTCTGTTTTGGCTGTCATGTACAGTTATAGCTTCACAATGCAGCTTCAACATGATTGCACGGGTCATCGGCAGTTTTCTTTTTTGCTTATCCCTAGTACACGTGGTATAGTCCCTGATAATCATGGTGGGTAGTTAGCGACTGCTTTTACTGTAAGTGTACCACATGTCTACACATGTGAAAAGCAGTTCTATTAGGGTATAGTGACAAGTCGGTCACTCGAGAACTATTGACCAGATGTTTCTATTGGTGACAGATCAGAAGAATGTGCTGGCCAGGGTTTTATATGAGCATTTTTTGTATGTAGATAGGTCCGCACAATACCGGTAACTTACGGTCGTGCATTATTCTGCTAAACTTTAGCGTTTCCCAGAACTTGAATAAAGAGTATTGCCACGTTCTTCAACACATCATAAATGTATTATATATATATTATTAACTGGGACTATTCAAAGTATCGGGAATGGGAACAAGAGGTGATCTCAAATGTCTGTATACAGATGTACATGGCCAATAGAGTATAATATATTTATATAAAAATAAATATTATAAACTCATTTTTAAAATCAGGCAATAAATTAGAGAGTATAATAAAATTTATATTTACTATGTAAATATTAATATATTATGATGCATTAGCGCGTCATCTGTTATGAAAATTCGAAACTTTTACCATTGCAGTAAGGGCAGTAGAAATTGTTTAATTTGTAAAAGTCTCTACAACAAATACATGTCTATAAAAATATTAAAATGCTAAATAGATTCGTTTAATAATAATACCAAGTTTTGATTGATTTATTATTCAATACAATTTGAAACTATTTGCGGATAATATTTTCTGAAATTTTATTTGAATATGTCAAACTAACACCTATAATTAAATTTCATTGCCATTTTTTGAGAAATAAGAATGATTGATGCATATGTTTAGTATAGTTATATTGTAACCCAAGTGTTGTCACGGTAAGGGCTGTCCACCCTAGGTGCCCTTAAAATCAGATATCGAAGGACCCCGTGGTGACAATTTTAAGCTGTAAAGGAGGTTCAGTAAGACGCCCAAGACCAGCCTCACATTCACACTGACCTTTATTAATCATTTTCCCCCTTTTATCCTAACCTATTTTACATATTTATTTTACATATATTTCATACATTACACAAAAACAACAAAAATACAGGAAATTTACATATTTACATAGAGTATAGACGGGTATAAAATCAATTCATTTCAATATATATATACAATGCGAATATGATTAAATAGAAAAATATTTAACTGTTTATCTCAAATTTTCATCATTTTTTCTTTTTGAACATAAATTTGTTGATACGCCTTTATTTAGTGCTTCTTAACAAACAGGTTGTTTGACAAAGAAGCTAAGACTTTCAACTACAATTTAGATGCATCTGATATTAGCATACAAAGAAAACGATTATAATCTTATACACCAAGCTTAATTTATTCTGGAATAATATGTTCATCATTATTGTAACATGCTGTGTAATTATTTGTGTAAAATATTTAATTATGCTTTGATTTTTCTTTATATAGTTAGGCATTCGTCAACACTGTACTTTCTTTAATTTTGCATAAGTTATTTTTTTGTTTATATATTAGTGCTAACCTTGTTGTAATCTTCTTCTTCTTTCTTATTTCCACTCAATCACACTAAGGTATCAAGCTTGTAAAGCTTGAGATTTTTGATAGTGTCTGCCGTGGAAGAGTAGAGCTCATCAATGGATGAGTCAATACAGTCAATAATATGTCTTGGGGTTGCAGGCTGAGAATTGCACTTAGTACATAGTGGGAAAACCCTGCAACCATTCTGGAAAGTCATTTTCCGTAGATGACCAGACTTAAGTCTGGAAATCAAAAACTGTTGTTCTCTTGGGAGGACATGTTGTAATTAAATTAAATATTGAAACACAAAGTATTGTGACTATCCCTTATTTCTAAATAGGAAACATTACAATTATTAATTTAAAATTAATAACGATATACGTTTTGTAAATGATGTGAAAATAATATAAACATACAGAAAAGTCGACAGAAATTTTTACTATTTATTAATCAAGTCTTCCTGAAAAATTGCCAAATAAAATTGAAAAATAATGAAAATCTTACCTTCTTTGTCAAACAACTTGTTTATTAAGAAGTACTAAATAAAGGCGTATAAACAAATTTATGTTCAAAAAGAAAAAGAATTATGAAATTTTGAGATAAACAGTTAAATATTTTTCTATTTAATATATTATATTCGAATTCTATATATATATAAATGAATTGATTTTATACCCCTCTAGACTCTAACGCCATCTACTGATAATTTTTCTAAGCACGCAAAATACATTATAGATAATTGAAAAAATATATATGAATGACCTTTTCTAATATAGACATTTTTATATAATGAATATAAATTATGGTATTTTTAAGTTGAAATTAAGAATTAATAATGCCATTTTTACTTACCCTGGATATAATTCAAAATATATTGATATTCATTTTGAATTTTGAAATTATTTTTTAAAAATAGATTCATAAAGGTATAAATATTTATAAACCGCATTCAACATATTTGAAAACATTTCCTAAGTCTTACATATATTTTACACATCGCCTTCTTTAAAAAATAAACATCATTTGATGAAACGTCGAATATATATTTATAAGTACTTCACAATTTGATATATAATAAATTAATAAAGTTTCCATGAAAATTGATAATATTCTAAAGATAAATAATGTAAATTTTTGAATATTAGGGTGTTGTTTTTAATTAATTTATCATCATCAAATTCTAAATTGATTTAAAATGGCGTCAAAAGATGGCGTTGGTAGTCGCAGACGACTATTGGAAAATGGAATGTAGTTCGCGATCTTGCCGTTAGGGTTCCACGTCAAACGCTTGGATTACGAGTCGTCTATGTTAACTTGTGCGTCGGCTATATGGAATATCACAAGATTGAACAATGAGGTGTAATGGCATGTGGAAAAGATTACCAAAGCTTTCATCTCGACGATCTATCACCTGGGCCGTTTAGGCCTAAATCCAACCTTCAGGTACGTCACATTTCGATCTTCTGCCTTAAAAGGGGAATGGCCTACATTATCATCTAAAAATTGGGGCTGAACATCTTGCTTTATTCTTTTCAATATATTTTAAATTACAAATCAAAAGATTATCATTATTATTCGTTTATTTACTTTATATTTAATACCAAACGATAATTTAAATTATTCAAATATTTCATTATATACATAGAGAGAAAAGTGTCGTTATATAATCTTTCTAGAAATTACGTAATCAAAATTTATGAGTTCGAATATATTTTTTATAATTAAATACAGCTCGAAAATATGATTGTTCTATAAATTTATATTTTACCGATTTATAATTATTTTTTAAAATTGTTGTTTATAAATTATTTATAATATATGAACAGCACATATGTTTTATCTTAAATATATTAGTTTATATATTTGATGCGCCAAATAATTTTTCAATACATTTTTATCATTTTTAAAAGCATAAGATATATGTAAATCTAAAATTTGAATATATTTAAATTAAAAATTCAATCTACTAATATAATAAACTAAATAGTCCCAGATAAGATTTCAATAAAATATATAAATTCATATATATTTAAAAATTGTTAAAGTTTCTCTTAACCTAACAATGAATGTTATTCTAAAAGGTGCATGAATTATCCCAAATTCATGAACATAAATATAAAACGAATATAATTTAATAAACAGAAATATATATTATGTCATATCTATTATTATGTCTTATATTGATATAAATATATATCTCAATCTATAATTTTATTATAATTTTTTCTTATATATAATATATATTAAAATATCATATTTGTATATCTGATATTAAAAATCTAAAACATTTATATATCAAAGGTACCTATATTTGATTCTCAAAGCCCATTTAAAAAATATATATTTGATGATATATAAATCATTCAAGAATGATTAAATTTTACAATGGTATATACACAAATTTGAACTTATTTAAAAACAAAAGAACATCTTCCAAGTTATATAAAATCACAAAAATATATATATTAAAAATATACAAATATATTTTCAGAATCTATATATTGAATGTATATTAATATTTATAAACCTTTTGAGTGTGTGTGCTAAATAATATAATGAAAATATAAATTAATAAATTCTATATTATAATGTTATTTTTTGCCCAAATTATATATCAACATATATTTATAGAATAAATTGAATTTATTGGATATATGTTTATGTATCAGAGAGGAAAAGAGAGAGTAAGTCATATTACATTTTTTCTTCATATTACTTTTAAAAATAAAATGATAATTATTAATTTTTGTTCAGTGAAATTTTAAAATATTTATTCATATATCAAAAATGATTCAATTGAACTCTGTTAATGTTTGAATATTGAGATATACAAAATATTTGAGGAAATAATAATTATACCACAACATACATAATATTTCAAATATAATTTGATAATATCAAATTAGAAAGATTTTTTTAAATTAGATATTAATATTGAAAGGATATGAAATTTATATATTTATATATTTTTTTTTAACTGAAAACTATTTTAAAGATTATCTTATGAGAAGAAAAAAATATTAGTATTTTGAGAAAAGGCCTAGCATATCTTTGTTGATAGCTCTCTAAAAACAGTTCCACAATTTAGTCTATGAAACAATTAGAATGAAATTGTTATATTGACGACTTCTTGTTATACAAAATAACTAGAAAGAAAAGAACTACAGCTATCCTCTTCTGGATTTTATTAGGATTTGACTTAAACTTGATGCATCAACGTGGTATTTTTTGTTAATCAAATATAAGCAATTTGTATCCTAGTTGTGTTACACTTTTCAAATTAACTACTTTCAACTGAACTTAGTAGAATGATGAAATATTGATGGAAGGGCTTTCCTCACATCAGTGATTAACCCACCCAACGGTTTGGGCTATGATCCTGATCAGTACAGGAGCGGCTTTTATTTCATAAAATTCTACAAGCGGAGTTATCAATGTTTGGATATGTAGGGCACAAATGAAAAGAGAGAACCTTTACTTTAAGGTTTTACAGTCTATATTTATTAAGAACTCAGATAAATACAAAATTAAAATAACAAAATAAAAAATGGAATTCTATTCTTTACATGGTTGCTAAACTGGGACGAGAAGTATTTCCTTTTTCAATTTCACTAAAAACAAAATCTCTAATAATCAAATCGGTCGAATTCATCAAAAAGGTTTTTGAACTTGTGAATTGAAAAAGGACGATTTATAGATTAGATTACAATTTAAATGATGAAGGCCATAGTACGCATGAAAGCATGGGGTCTAGACTTTAGACGAAGACTGATATTGTATAAGACATTATATCGAAGTACAATTACTTATGGTTACCCAATATGGTATCCATTCATAAACAAAAAGTCTAAGGACAAACTAAATTCTCTTCAATATAGTATATTAAAACATTGTATACAGGCCTACAGTACAACATCATCGGATTGTAAACATATACTTGCACAGGTCCCCAAACTTACTGATTATATTGAATCTAACATGTTGAAAACCGAAATAAATTACAACCGATTTGACTCTTCAAGTAGGAATATAATTTCTAATTATATAAGGGAAAAATTGCAGAAATACTATGAGAAGACTAATACCATTTTCAAGTCCTTCTTCACTGATTCCCAAATTCCCAAATATGTCAAGCCAAATTTTTACAATGTCCAATTTTTTACTGGACACGGTAACTTTAGATCATATTTGTACAAAGTCAGAAAGACGGATTCGCCTAAATGCTCATGTGGTGTAGAAGAAGAAAATCCTGTACATATTCTAACGGACTGTCGACTTGTAGAGGACTTGAGAGTCAAAAATCAAATGAATATAAATTGTCTAAATCAAATAGTTAATAATAGATATATGTATATTAATTTTAATAGATTTTGTAGAATGTTTTTTAGTAATAGATAGCCTGGGCTGTAATAACTGACATATAGTTATATGCTGTAAATAGCTCTAAATTTCTGTTCTTATCTGTGATGTTCACTAATATTCATTATAGTGTAATTAAATCGTTAACAAACTGACAAATATGTTAATAATTTCTATTATAATAACTAAAATCATATTAATAATTACTGTAAATAAGCTACCAAACTTGTTTATGCATGCAAATATCCAAGACGGATATCGCGTGCTTTGTAAATGATAATAAATAAATAAAAATAGTACGGAATCTTAGTTTACAGGTTTACTTTTAGCTGAATATACCAAAACTGGTGATTCATTTTTATAACCAACTTTAGGCTTTTTAATGTAGTGATAAACATAATGAACCGTTTCAATGTATATTTAAAGCAAAAGATTCATCTTTTGCTGTCACAACCCTTCAACCAATCTTGATTATCACGGCCTATACTACGTGTACTTACAGTACAAGCAGTCACAACCCTCTACCCACCGTGATTATCACGGCCTGTACTACGTGTACTTACAGTACAAGCAGTCACAACCCTCTACCCACCGTGATTATCACGGCCTGTACTACGTGTACTTCCAGTACAAGCAGTCACAACCCTCTACCCACCGTGATTATCACGGCCTGTACTACGTGTACTTACAGTACAAGCAGTCACAACCCTCTACCCACCGTGATTATCACGGCCTGTACTACGTGTACTTACAGTACAAGCAGTCACAACCCTCTACCCACCGTGATTATCACGGCCTGTACTACGTGTACTTACAGTACAAGCAGTCACAACCCTCTACCCACCGTGATTATCACGGCCTGTACTACGTGTACTTACAGTACAAGCAGTCACAACCCTCTACCCACCGTGATTATCACGGCCTGTACTACCGGTACTTACAGTACAAGCAGTCACAACCCTCTACCCACCGTGATTATCACGGCCTGTACTACGTGTACTTACAGTACAAGCAGTCACAACCCTCTACCCACCGTGATTATCACGGCCTGTACTACGTGTACTTACAGTACAAGCAGCCACAACCCTCTACCCACCGTGATTATCACGGCCTGTACTACGTGTACTTACAGTACAAGCAGCCACAACCCTCTACCCACCGTGATTATCACGGCCTGTACTACCGATACTTACAGTACAAGCAGTCACAACCCTCTACCCACCGTGATTATCACGGCCTGTACTACCGGTACTTACAGTACAAGCAGTCACAACCCTCTACCCACCGTGATTATCACGGCCTGTACTACGTGTACTTACAGTATAAGCAGTCACAACCCTCTACCCACCGTGATTATCACGGCCTGTGCTACGTGTACTTACAGTACAAGCAGCCACAACCCTCTACCCACCGTGATTATCACGGCCTGTACTACGTGTACTTACAGTACAAGCTGTCATAACCCTCTACCCACCTTGATTATCACGGCCTGTACTACGTGTACTTACAATACAAGTAGTCACAACCCTCTACCCAACGTGATTATCACGGCCTGTACTACGTGTACTTAGAGTACAAGCAGTCAAAACCCTCTACCCACCTTGATTACCACGGCCTGTACTACGTGTACTTACAGTACAAGCAGTCAAAACCCTCTACCCACCGTGATTATCACGGCCTGTACTACGTGTTCTTACAGTACAAGCAGTCACAACCCTCTACCCACCGTGATTATCACGGCCTGTACTACGTGTACTTACAGTACAAGCAGTCACAACCCTCTAACCACCTTGTTTAATACGGCCTGTACTACGTGTTCTTACAGTACAAGCAGTCACAACCCTCTACCCTCCATGATTATCACAGCCTGTACTACGTGTACTTACAGTACAAGCAGTCACAACCCTCTACTCACCGTGATTATCACGGCCTGTACTACGTGTACCTACAGTACAAGCAGTCACAACCCTCTACCCACCGTGATTATCACGGCTTGTACTACGTGTACTTACAGTACAAGCAGTCACAATCCTCTACCCACCGTGATTATCACGGCCTGTACTACGTGTACTTACAGTACAAGCAGTCACAACCCACTACCCACCGTGATTATCACGGCCTGTACTACGTGTACTTACAGTACAAGCAGTCACAATCCTCTACCCACCGTGATTATCACGGCCTGTACTACGTGTACTTACAGTACAAGCAGTCACAACCCACTACCCACCGTGATTATCACGGCCTGTACTACGTGTACTTACAGTACAAGCAGTCACAACCCACTACCCACCGTGATTATCACGGCCTGTACAACGTGTACCTACAGTACAAGCAGTTACAACCCTCTACCCACCGTGATTATCACGGCCTGTACTACGTGTACTTACAGTACAAGAGGTTTACAACCCTCTAACCACCTTGCTTAATACGGCCTGTTCTTAATATAACACACAATATAATCACAATAAAATGATAAAATAGTTTCTATATTTCTCAACAGATGGAGCTACCCAGGGATATGTACAAGGCGGTGGAATCACGTGATTTGAGTCAATTGTCGTTGAATAATTTAGCATGTTCGTGAGAGCTAAATAACCTCCAGGAGACATATAGCTTTTAAATATATGACCTGTCGCCATTTATAAACTTAGTTGGTTATAAAGTTATATATTGCCCATACATACAACATTAATCAAATCAACATTTTATGGTTTTATAGCATTAAAACCTTGAAAGCAGGATTCCAGTCACTTGCTTATTCAAGGTCCAATCTTCCAGAACTACAGGAATTGAAAAACATTGGTCTTTCAACAAGGTTATTTTTATGTTTATAAACAGTAAGGACTCATTAACAAAAACCTTAATTGCTAACCTTTTATAATACAACAATCCCCCGATTTACACTGTACTTGTTTTACACGTTTTCGCTTTTACACGGTTTTCCAAATATTTTTTTTTTTGTTTTTATCGCACTATACTAAATGCTACTGTGATTGAACACATGCGCTGTATACACATCTCACGAGGAATCCCGAGCTTATGTGCTGACTTGCTGCACACGCACACTGTGTCTGTATTTCTATTTTTTTTTTTAATTTTTAATTTTCGATTTACACGTTTTTCTTAGGAACGTATCTACCGTGTAAATCGGGGGATAGGTGTATTTGTATTTGTTTTATTGGTAGTTTTGATGTTTTTATTATTTGGTTTCAATTGTTTCTGTGAAATAGTTCTCTGATTTTGGTGTTGTTACTTGGAGTAAGCCTTCTTAGTGGGTATATTCGCGTCTGATTTGATAATAAATAAACAAATAAAAATAATAGATGGTCGGTTTCCTTTTAGATAGTCATAAAATTTATCTTTAAAACATGAACAAAACTACTTCGTTACTATTATTAATCTTTTCTATCCTTGTAGGATAAACTTTCTTTAAGTTTATTTCAGAAAAACAGAGCCACATCAAACAATGATTCATTTAACTCCGACGTTTTAGTGAACTGATGTCAATCTCCTCAGTTTAATCATTATTTTGAATCCTATTTCTACGTATTTATTTTCTATACATATGTAATTATTAAAAAAAATAGAAAAAATAAAAGATAAGTGGGTCAGGTGTTGATATTAAAAATAAAGAAGGCATCTCCTGACCACGAGCACATGTGCTTTTTAAACGTCTTTACTCAATTTTGGCCTTAAATGTCCATTTCTTGATTTCTCAAGAAGCCTCTTGGACCATAAATCTTTTTGGTCGCAGTGGTACAGCCTACTCCACGCTGACAAGCGCCAACAACGCGAAACGCGTTCGTGGATGGCTTTTCTTGATTTATCAAGAAATTGGGTTGGCAAAATATCACGGAGCAAGCTAAATAAACGTTTAGTTTATTTTTGCTCCACTAGATGGGGCTCTGCCATCTAAAAAGCACATGTGCTCGTGGTCAGGAGATGCCTTCTCTATTTTTAATATGTAATTATATATTTATAATTGTATGTAATTCTGCTGTCCTTAAAGCTTATGTCCATAGTTCTTCTAAAATACCCATTCCATGAGTCAAGCATCAGTATCACTATAAAAGAAAGATAGAAAAAAATGCAATATAACATCACTATGGTATATTAAACTGGCGAAACCGCTGGGAGGTTTCACCACTGATGAGCTAGACCTTCCCATTAATTTTTCCATTTACGTAAGGACAGTAGAAATTGTTTATTTTTGAAAATAATCATACGCGTCTATAATAGTTTCGAATTTTGATATCAGATGGCGCGCTAGTTCATCATAATATGTAAATAGGTGGCGCTTCACATATTTTAGAAAATGGTATATGTATATAAGTATAACTAGGATCAAAATAATCATTCCCCTGTGAAGAATGATAGCATGTGTCACTGAAATGTCAGGAGTTAAATATATCATTGGTTGATTTTGCTGTATTTTTTCTGAATCAAATTCAAATCAACAAACGAGATCTTCAGAAAAAGTATTGATAAACTATGTTACTTAAGAAAAAAAGGCATCTCCTTATCGGGTAACTGAAAGTTGTTAATGGCTTGCGCCATCTATCGGAATAAATATCAACTATTCTCGTTGATTTTTAATTATTCCAGAATTGGCCAAATACCCATTCTTGATTAATAATAAAGAAAAGCTAACCAAAGACGTGTTTCGGTCTATAATCATTAAAAATCAACGAGAATATTTGATATTTATTCCGATAGATTGACCAAGAGGTTCCGTTTTTGTATCCATGTGGCTGCACCAGGATAAAGCCATGAATCATACATCACGTTCAACACGTCATTACCTGGACGAAAATATTGGTGATACCGGCATTTCGTACATCCCTTTTAGGCAAATCTCTGCAAAATCCCCAAACTAGCCTTTCAGTTGCTCGACAAGGAGATGCCTTTTTTCATTATTTATGCACCCTATCCCAGTACAATATCACATTTGTACTATATTTTTCAAACTATGTTAGTATTTGGCTGATGTTTTGACCTTAATATTCTTCGCCCAGGTTATATACATAAAACAAAGGTAAATAAATAAAGAATAACGTAATTACCATTTATTATTGTTTACATTTTAATTGTTATTTTCGCGCTTGTTTTCCTCTCTCGCTGCCGGAGATTCGAAGGTTTTCTCTTAGAAGACTTTCCTTTTAAAGTTGTTATTTCTTGGCTGAACATTCAAGGCTGTTTGAAAAACAATCGTTTAAAAGATTAAAAATAAATGCAAATAACAAAATGATATTAAGAAAAAGGCTTTTCTTGATCGTGCAACTGAAATTTGCTGATTGCTTGCGTCATCTATCGGAATAAATATCAACTCATCGTTGATTTTTTTAAATTATTCCAGAATTGGCCAAATACCCATTCTTGATTAATCAAGAAAAGCTAACCACGTACGCGTTTCGGGCTGTTGGCCCTCGTCAGCGTGGTGCAACGATTAGTTGATATTTATTCCGATAGATGGTGCAAGCCATCAGCAACTTCCAGTTGCACAATCAGGAAATGCCTTTTTTCTTAATTTATCTACCTGATCCAAGTACAAATTTACTTTTGTGCTATTTTTCAAAATGATATTAATTTTACAAATACATTATACAGAGTGTGTTCAATGTGTTTTAAAGAACGATTTGAGTTCTTTATTCAAAATAATTTACAAATGTTCGTAAACTTATTGTTTCTATGTGTAAGCCTTGACGTTTAGCAACAGCTCTGCATCGATGTTTCCAGGATATAAGGTTTGTCTCAGAATATTTTGATCAAGACCATCCCAAGAGTCCTCAAAAGACGTTCTACAGACAATCTAGCGTCTTCGGTTTTTTAGCTCTTAAAGCAGTTTCAGGAAAGCCAATGACACAACAATACAAGAAGCCAAGTCTAGGGATTTGTCAGAAATTTGCTTAAAAGGATGTACGAAATGCCAGTTTCGTTCCTTTTTTCGTCGAATTATTGGCATGTTGAAGGTGAGATATGCTCGTGGCTTTATCCTGGTGCAACCACACGGATCTTGAGTCACTTGGATTCAAAAATTTACCTTATTATCGAATAATGGTTCTAACACAAGTCTTTGGTAGATTTGCGAATTTATCTTGATATATGGGTTCACCTTCTTTATTGGAAGCTCACCATGTAGAGGAAACCTGCAACGATCATTTGCTATCAACCTCTCGTTAAAAATAAATGGAAGATACGATGAATAATGGAATAAATAGTATATAAGTATAATTCAAATTGTTAAAATAATCGGATACTTCTTCTTTGTTTATTACATTTATTTTAAATATACATGTTGATAAGTGGAAGATCCGAAAGCTCTCAATATAAATTGTAATTTTATAAAATAGCAGTATAACCTATTTTATATGTAGGTTTTTAACTTTTAATTAGACAATTTTAATTTATATTAAGACATTTTTCATTTTTATTTAGACACATGGACATTTCTACAAATAGTCCATGTGTATAAATTAAAATGAAAATTTCTAAATTAAAATGAAAGTGTCTAAATTAAAATGAAAAATGTCTAAATTAAAATTGAAAACGTCTAAATTAAAATGAAAGTGTCTAAATTAAAATGAAAATTTCTAAATTAAAATGAAAAATGTCTATATTAAAATTGGAAAATGTCTAAATTAAAATGAAAAATGTCTTAATTAAAATGAAAATGTCTAAATTAAAATGAAAGTGTCTAATTTAAATTTAAAATGTCTAAATATAATTTTAAATTGTCTAATAAAAAGTTGAAAACCTATATATTAACATTTATATAATAGTTAGTACGATATATCGTGAATTCCATCATTAAAATTCAATTTATATGATCAAGAAATGATTTTCTTTTTCTATCACTCAAATCTTATACGCCTTATTCATTTTTTTTCTCTTTGACAAACATTAAAGATTCCCAGTATAATTCTTCTAATAAAGTTAATTCATTAACTTTATAAGAGCTTTTTTTTCAGATAATTATATATTTTTCAAACGTAGACAATCAATAAATATACGAGCTTCAATATTCCTGAATCAATAAAAATATACTTATACTTGTAAGTGAAAATATTATATAACCGTAAATAATAAACATTTTCTTAGATAATATAATGAAAAAATAAAATATAGTTTGATAAAACAGACGATATTTCCACAGTAAATTGTTCTACACTTGCTATATCACATTGACCCATTTTTCTTTCAGGATGTAGTTCCTTGATTACAATTTTCTTAGAACTTGGTGGCTTTTTTTCTCGCAAGCTATCTTGATTACCCCAGCCCTAGGGCAGGTATCTTATTGTTCCACCATGTTCCTTCTCTTTTCCCATAAAGAATGAATAAAGGTATCTTACATTTTCCCCTCCATTTATAGTGGAATGATGTAACTTTATGTAATTTATTTGCTACTTCTAACAACGAGACGAAGAAAATTCCCTACAAATGTATATCTATATATCGTTTTGAAAATAGAGCAATCCATATTTAATTCATTAGATAATAAAAGGCATATATTGGATTTAATAAAAGATTTATTTTGCCAATATTTCGGCTGGCTGAACGTCAACCTTTATCGAGGCATTACATTTTTGTATACACAAACTCAACTGTGATATTATAACACTATGCGGTGCTGAGTTTGTGTATACAAAGAATGTAATGCCTCGATAAAGGTTGGCGTTCAGCCAACCGAAATATTGGCAAAAAAAATATTTTATTAAATCCAATATATGTCTTTATTATCTAATATATATATATTGTTAAAATTGAGCAATCCATTTTAAAAACATTGAAATAATTGAATATTTTGGATCAATATAATCTATTAAAATATATTTCAGATATTTCGATGAGGCTGTTCGCCTATCTTCCTCTAGGAATTCAACTCTTTCTAATTCCATCATACGTGTGATGCTCGAGAAGTATTGTTTATATATCTATGAAAAATAGTACAAAAGTGAAATTCTACTGAGATCAGATGGAATATCATGGAAAAATGCATCGACTGATTGTACCCTAAAAGTTGAAATTGGCTTGCTCTATCTGTTGGAATAAATATAAATTAATTGTTGATTTTTAATTATTCAAGTGAATTGGTGGTAAATAAAGATAAATACGGACTCATTTCGGGCTGTTGGTTTTCATCAAAATGGTGCAAGCTGTACCTCAACGACCAAAGAAGCTGGTCTTTGGGGTATACTTTTTCTAAATTTTTATCTCTGTTTCTGTGATCATTAATAGACATTGATTGTGATGTCGAGCTATTGTTATATCTATGGCTTTTAGATCTTTTATTAGAGTAATTCGATGAAGCATAAACTTCCTAGCCTACTAAGAACCTTTAAGAACATGTATTGATGCACCATAAGTGCCAAGCCTACAAAGGACTTTGTGAACATGTACTGATGCACCATAAGTGGCTAGCCTACAAAGGACTTTGTGAACATGTACTGATGCACCATAAGTAGGTAGCCTTCAAAGGACTTTGTGAACATGTACTGATGCACCATAGGTGGCTAGCCTACTAAGGACTTTGTGAACATGTACTGATGCAACATAAGTGCCTAGCCTACAAAGGACTTGGTGAACATGTACTGATGCACCATAGGTGCCTAGCCTACTAAGGACTTTGTTAACATGTACTGATGTACCATAAGTGCCTAGCCTACTATGGACTTTGTGAATATCTATTAATGCACCATAAGTGCCTAGCCTACTAAGGAATTTGTGAACATGAACTGATGCACCATAAGTGCCTAGCCTACTAAGGACTTTGTGAAAATGTATTGATGCACCATAATACATAGCCTACAAAGGAATTTATGAACATGTACTGATGCACCATAATTGCCTAGCCTACGAAGGACTTTGTGAACATGTACTGATGCACTATAAGTGCCTAGCCTACTAAGGATTTGTGAACATGTACTGATGCATTATCAGTGCCTAGCCTACTAGGGACTTTATGAACATGAACTGATGTAGCATAGTAACTAGCCAACTAATGACTTTAGGAAAATGCACTGATGCACCATAAGTGCGTAGCCTACTAAGGACTTTGTGAACATGAACTGATGCACCAGAGTACCTAGCCTACTAATGACTTTGTGAACATGAACTGATGCACCATAGTACCTAGCCTACTAAGGACTTTGTGAACATGAACTGATGCACCATAGTACCTAGCCTACTAATGACTTTGCAAAAATGTACTGATGCACCATAGGTGCGTAGACTACAAAGGACTTTGTGAACATGTACTTATGCAACATAGTACATAGCCTACTAAGGACTTTGTTAACATGTACTGATGCACCATAGAACCTAGCCTACTAAGGACATTGTGAACATGTACTGATGCACCATAGTACCTAGCCTATTAAAGACTTTGTGAACATGTACTGATGCACCATAAGTGCCTAGCCTACTAAGGCTTTATGAACATGTACTGATGCACCATAAGTGCCTAGATTACTAAGGCTTTATGAACATGTACTGATGCACCATAAGTGCCTAGACTACTAAGGACTTTGTGAAAATGTACTGATGCACCATAGTACCTAGCCTATTAAGGACATTATGAACATGTACAGATGCACCATAGGTGCCTAGCCTACTAAGGACTTTGTAAAAATGTACTGATGCACAATAGTACCTAATCTATTAAGGGCTTTGTGAACATGTACTGATGCACCATAGTACCTAGCCTATTAAGGACAATATGAACATGTACTGATGCACCATAGGTGCCTAGCCTACTAAGGAATTTGTAAAAATGTACTGATGCACCATAGTACCTAATCTATTAAGGGCTTTGTGATCATGTACTGATGCATCATAGTACCTAGCCTACTAAGGACTTTATGAACATGTACTGATGCACCATAAGTGCCTAGCCTACAAATGACTTTGTGAACATGTATTAATGCACCATAGTACATAGCCTACTAAGAACTTTGTGAACATGTACTGATGCAGTATAAGTGCCTGACCTACTAAGGACTTTGTGAACATGCAATGATGAACAATAAGTGCCAAGCCAACAAAGGAATTTGTGAACATGTACTGATGCACCATAAGTGCCTAGCCTACTAAGGCTTTATGAACATGTACTGATGCACCATAAGTGCCTAGACTACTAAGGCTTTATGAACATGTACTGATGCACCATAAGTGCCTAGCCTACTAAGGCTTTATGAACATGTACTGATGACCATAAGTGCCTAGCCTACTAAGGCTTTATGAACATGTACTAATGCACCATAAGTGCCTAGCCTACTAAGGCTTTATGAACATGTACTGATGCACAATAAGTGCCTAGACTACTAAGGACATTGTGGAAATGTACTGATGCACCATAGTACCTAGCCTATTAAGGACATTATGATAATGTACTGATGCACCATAGAACCTAGCTTACTAAGGACTTTGTGAACATGTACTGATGCACCATAGTACCTAGCCTACTAAGGACTTTGTGAACATGTACTGATGAACCACAGTACCCAGCATACAAAGGAATTTATGAACATGTACTGATGCACCATAAGTGGCTAGCCTACAAAGTTCTTAGTAGGCTAGCCACTTATGGTGAATCAGTACATGTTCACAAAGTCTTTAGTAGGCTAGACATTTATGGTGCATCAGTACATGTTCACAAAGTCCTTTTTAGGCTACCCACTTATGGTGCATCCGTACATGTTCACAAAGTATTTTGTAGGCTAGGCACTTAAGGTGCATCAGTACATGTTCACAAAATCCTTTTTAGGCTAGGTATTATGGTGCATCAGTACATGTTCACGAAGTCCTTAGTAGGCTAGGTACTGATGGTGCATAAGTACATGTTCACATAGTCCTTAATAGGTTAGGCACTTATGGTGCCTCAGTACATTTCCACAAACTCCTTAGTAGTCTAGGCACTCATGGTGCATCAGTACTTGTTCATAAAGGCTTAGTAGGCTAGGTACTATGGTGCAAAGTACATGTTCACAAAGTCCTTAATAGGCTAGGTACTATGGTGCATCAGTACATTTTCACAAAGTCTTTAGTAGTCTAGGCACTTATGGTGTATCAGTACATGTTCACAAAGTCCTTAGTAGGCTAGGTACTAAGGCGCATCAGTACATGTTCACAAAGTCCTTTGTAGGCTAGGGATTATGGTGCATCAGTATATGTTCACATAGTTCTTAGTAGGCTAGGCACTTATGGTGCCTCAGTACATTTTCACAAGGACTTTGGGACATGAACTGATGCACCATAGTACCTAGCCTATTAAGGACTTTGTGAACATGTACTGATGCACCATAGTACATAGCCTACTAAGGGCTTTGTGAACATGTACTGATGAATCATAGTTCCTAGATTAATATGGACATTATAGGCATGTACTGGTGCACCATAGTACCTAGCCTACTAAGGACCTTGTGAACATGTACTGATGCACCATAGTACCTAGCCAACAAAGGAATTTATGAACATGTACTGATGCCCCATAGGTGCCTAGCCTACTAAGGACTTTGTGCAAATGTACTGAGGCACCATAGTACCTAGCCAACAAAGTAATTTATGAACATGTACTGATGCCCCATAGGTGCCTAGACTACTAAGGACTTTGTGAACATGTACTGATGCACCATAAGTTCCTAGCCTACTAAAGACTTTGTGAACATGTACTGATGCACCATAAGTACCTAACCTACTAAAGACTTTGTGAACATGTACTGATGCACCATCAATACCTAGCCTACTAAGGACTTTGTGAACATGTACTGATGCACCATAGTCTGTAGCCTACTAAGGACTTTGTGAACATGTACTGATGCACCATAAGTGCCTAGCTAATAAAGGACTTTGTGAACATGTATTGATGCACCATAAGTGCCTAGCCTACCAAGGACTTTCTGAAAATGTACTGATGCATCATAGTATCTAGCCTACAACGGACTTTGTGAACATGTACTGATGCACCATAGTACATAGCCTACAACGGACTTTGTGAACATGTACTGATGAATCATAGTTCCTAGATTAATATGGACATTATAGGCATGTACTGGTGCACCATAGTACCTAGCCTACTAAGGACCTTGTGAACATGTACTGATGCACCATAGTACCTAGCCTACAAAGGAATTTATGAACATGTACTGATACCCCATAGGTGCCTAGCCTACTAAGGACTTTGTGAACATGTACTGATACACCATAAGTGTCTAGCCTAAAATGGACTTCGTGAAGATGTACTGATGCACCATAGTACCTAGGCTACTAAGGACCTTTGGTACATGTACTGACGCACCATAAGTACCTAACCTACCAAAGACTTTGTGAACATGTACTGACCCACCATCAATACCTAGCCTACTAAGGACTTTGTGAACATGTACTGATGCACCATAGTCCCTAGCCTACTAAGGACTTTGTGAACATATACTGATACACCATAGTACCTAGGCTACCAAGAACCTTTTGAACATGTACTGATGCACCATAATTGCCTAGCCTAATAAAGACTTTGTGAACATGTACTGATGCACCATAGTACCTAGCTCACTATGTACCTTTTGATGATGTATTATGCACTATAGTACCTAGACTACTAAGGACCTTTCGGACACGTACTAGTGCACCATAGTACCTAGCCTAAAAGGACTTTGTGAACATGTACTGATGCACCATAAGTGCCTAGCCTACTAAGGACTTTGTTAACATGTACTGATGCACTATAAGTGCCTAGTCTACAAAGGACTTTGTGAAAATATACTGAATCACCTTAAATGCATAGCCTACTAAGGACTTTGTGAACATGTACTGATGCACCATAAATGCTTAGTCTACTAAGAACATTGTGAACGTGTACTGATGCACCATAATACCTAGCCTACTAAGGACCTTGTGAACATTTACTGATGCATTAAGTACATAGACTACTAAGGACTTTGTGAACATGTACTGATGCACCATGATACCTAGCATACTAAAGACTTTGTGAATATGTACTGATGCACCTTAAGTGCCTATCCTTCAAAGGCCTTTGTGAACATGTACTGATTCCCCATAGTTCCTAGCCTACTAAGGACTTTGTGAACATGTACTGATGCACTATAAGTGCCTAGCCAACTAAGGACTTTGTAAATGGGTACTGATGCACCATAGTATCTAGCCTACAAAGGACTTTGTGAACATGTACAATCAGCATTATATAAATTATCAGTTTCTCTTAAAAGATATTTGTTGCTATTTAATTTAAAATATATCTGAAAAGGGCATCAAATTTAATATACCTTCACTTACTGGAAATAAAATACTTGGATCAGTTACTATTAAATTATTGTCGATTCTATAGTCTTTAAAATACAGGGCAATATATTAAAATTAACGTTTTTTAAGGAAATTGATTCTTTTCTACCTCAGGGAGGAAGCACAGTACCTGTAGAAGAACAATAACGTTTGCAAGCTTGTTCAAATATATTATTTTTAAATATTTTCTCACCTCAAAATAATTCAGCTATTTCTCGATTTGAAACCTAGCTAGGGGACCCTAATTTTGTTCGTTTTAAATCTGGCGTGATCTTAAATTCTGTATTTTTTTCAATCATAATTACTGAAACAATCTTCATATTCAAATATAAATTGTTTTAAAAATTCAAATGAAATATTGTCCAACTTTTGCTATATATAACTATATCTAGTTATTTTATAAACGACTATTTAAATGAGGCCATTATAAAAAATAGGAAATTATATTTCTAAATAGGGACTTAAAAATTTCAAACTTGAATACGATTTAGTCTTGAATCGTTATAGATGTTGTTAATACTGTATAGTCATCAATGAAAAACCAAAGTTTAAAACGGGGCTATATTAGGTCTTTTTACGGAGGCTGTCTCTTATCAGAGATTGTTTCGGCTTGAAAACTACTCCTGAATTGGTTTGACAGTATCTTATGAGAGACCAGCCCCTCCTTGAGAGGCCAGGTTATGCCAAGTATTCAGTCTATAGACTCTCAAGAGAGACACTTCTGTATAAGTAACATGCATTCTCTATAATATAGATGGAAATTTGACCTAGCCACTTTTCCAGCAAACACCTCTTCGACAGATTGTGAGGATTCTATTGGATCCTTTGTGGATCTCATGGAATAAAGTCCGCCCTAGACTGACGAGGGTCATTAACCCGAAACCATGATCTCTAGGTGGATGCTTTTCAGTTTGGCAAAGCTGGTGTTATGGGTTTGTCATTGACCCGAAAACACTAGTTTGCAGCGACGGTTAATAGATGACGTAGTGCTTTGATGTCTATTTTGACAGGAGAGGCGACCTTTACTCTCTGAAATGTATTCGAAATCTGGAAAAAAATCTCTGTTATAAATACAGTTTGTTCTAATATATAGTGTAGGTTCGAAAATTTAAAAAAATGATATAATCTCTACAGACCACTTACTGCAATGGTATAATCTCTACAGACCTCTTACTGCAAAGATATAATCTCTACAGACCCCTTACTGCTATGATATAATCTCTACAGACCACTTACTGCAATGGTATAATCTCTACAGACCTCTAACTGCAAAGATATAATCTCTACAGACCCCTTACTGCTATGATATAATCTCTATAGACCACTTACTGCATTGATATAATCTCTGTTATAAATAGAGTTTGTTTCAATATATAGTATAGGCTCAAAAAGTTTTAAAAAGGCATATGTTTATGAAATCTTTCAACTTTGTAATAAATTAGATTTAAAATATAATTGAGAAAACAGATAAAAGGAATGTGTAGCGTAGAAAGTAAATGAGCGGCAATAAATAATTTACAGGTACCAACTCCATAGAGAGCACTCTAGCTCTCTCTAAATGTGACTAGAGTTTGCCCATAAAAGTTACCTTACACACATTTTAACTTGATGAGCTTTTTGGCTATAAAGATAGTGTATATTATACTGAGATATCATTTTATGTCTCTTTCTTCTTTCAGAGAAGTTTTAATTTTTTTATGCGCTCTTTTGTACTTGTGTTTGTGAATATTAAAAAATATACAGGAAACCTGTCTCTATAGCGCCCCCTCTAAATAGCACCTTCTTCTCTATAGCTCCCATTCAAAAAAATATGGAAAGAGCATTGGTGTTGTCACAATGATGGAATTCTCGACTAGAATTCTATTTGGAACACAGGACTGTCAAATTTTGTCTTAAATTTTGGTCGTAATTATACATGTACAGTTGAACCTGTCTTTAGCGCCCCTTCTAAATAGTGCCTTCCTCTCTATAGCGCCGATTTTAAATACATAGTACAATGCAATTTACATTAAAAGTGACCTGTCTATAGCACCCCCTCTCTATAGCACCCTATTTTGGTGAGTCCCAAGAGGGAGCGCTATACACAGGTTTAACTGTATATTTATAGATTTTGTGTATGCCTTTACAGCGGGCCTTTTTAAACCATGATTGTACAAACATGAAAATTAATCATAAATGAATCTTCGGTTTCTTATTTTGTCTGTATTTGCATATCACTCTTGCTCAATATTGGGAGTTGTTGAAGGAGTGACACGAATTTCGATTTTGCACAGCCACTTTTTTGGGCACTTTTTTTTTCTGAACAAAGAATTGCTTCAATGGGCCCCGATTCTTGCAGAGGTCTACAATCTACCAGTAAGTGCAAGTATCCCATTGAGCAATGGCAGATATGTAAGTGCAAAAGTTGAACTGCTTTTCACATGTGTAGACATGTGGTGCACTTACAGTAAAAGCAGTCGCTCACTGTCCACCATGATTATCATATGATACGTAACACATATGATAAGTAACACCACCATATCCCCAATATGTAATATATGTAAATTCCCTTTATTAATATTTATTTATTTTTCAAATAAATTTCATATTTATCTCTGCATCTAGGTGTCATTTCAGAGTGGTATATTGGTACATAGGTATATATTTTTATTTAAATATTTAATTGTAATCGCCTTATCTCTCTATATAAAATATTTTAAAAATGTAAATGTCATAATTTGTATATAATTGTATGCCCCCCGACCCACTATGCATGTACAATGTATGATTTTCAAAGATTTAATAAAGAATAAGGTAACTGGAGGAAAGAAAGTAACAAAAAGACATAGGAGGAAGATCTAGAAGAGAACATAATTATTAATAACGTCACAGTTAACCTTCTGACCCCGGAAACCCTGCGAGCTAAGTTTAAACCAATATTTCCGGACAAGACAGGACGTATCTGGTGACCAGAAGTTATAAAAGTTTGAGAGACGCCCAATTTCCGGAACAAGACCGGACGTATTTGATACCGCGGAAGTAAAATAGAGTCGAACTAACACGATACTTCCTGACCCAGGCCGGGCGTATCTTCCATCAAAGCAGCCGCCGGTCCAATTAGGAAGCAACCACTAAGTAGGTCAACCAATAGGAAAACGGGCACGTTCTATCCCTCGACCAATGGGAAAGAAGCCAACTCGTGGTGTTAAATCGAAAAGCAAGAATTGTTAGTAACGATTTGGCTCTCATAGGAACAACACCTACAGTAGCGACTTGGCTCCCACCGAGTTCGGATCAGCCTTCGACTTGCTCCCACCAAGGTAACATCTGTTCTAGAGATCTCTCTCTCTGCTCATCCCGTAGCTAAGTACAATCACCACCATGTGATCAGATAATTAACAATCAAAATCGCTCCGCTCTTCTCAAGCTTTCTTTCCTCCAACCAGTTGCCTTTTATTTTCAAACCCCATCACGTGTCCTGATTATTCCTAACTGTGTGCTTCACTTGCCCCTCAACGACTGCGTTTCAACCAATCCTCACCATTCAAATCAAACAACAAGAAATTCCGCAACGATATTGTCACAGAACGGTTAAGTCGACAGGATTCTACAACAGTGTAATACATCAAATATTGCAGTGTAATAACTTTGGATTATATTACATAAATATCTTCTAAAATTCTATAAATAAAATGATTACAAATATATAAATAGTTTCAAAAATAGATTTTAGATATAAAATAACATGAAAAATATATAAATAATTGTAGTTTTATATTGTAAAATAGTAACATTTATAAAATAGAAATGTTAAAATAAATACGAAAAAAAACATATTCTATTCGATTGTTCACTCCGAAATCATTGCTGAGAAAATTTGGGGCATTCTGTGATAAAAGGAGAAAAAAGGAGGATAAAAGATTTGGACCATGGACCATTATGCTCACCATTAAGGGAAGATAAATCTGTTATAGGACATTTCTTCAATGGCATCGTATGTATGAGAGGATTCTATCAATGATGTATAAAATACAATCTTTTTATCATCATTAATGTATTTTTTTATCAATGAAATAACTGTTTTTGTTTTTACGGACAGATGTCTTAAACAATATTTTTGTTAGTTTGTCTGTCATGGTGATATATAAAAATGGTGTTCTTTAGGAATAAATATAATTTATTGTGAATATATATTTCTAATATCTATAATGCTAGTATTGGAATTTTGGATTTATATTTTACTATACGAGTGAAATTATGCAATTCTAGATTTATCTCTGAGTGTATTTTTTAAACTGAGTGTATATTGAATAGAGTTTTCCATAAATTTCAAAAAAGTTAAATTTCGGGTTATAAGAATTAATTATAATATTTTCTTGCCCTGGAAGCTCCTGATCGGGCAAGGAAATTGATAAATTATCTTTTGATAAAAAGACATATATTGGATCAAAATATCATTTATTTTACCAATATTTCAGTTGACTGAACGTCATGTTAACATGTTGACACACATAATGTGTGTCAACAACAAACTCAGCACCACAAAACGTCAATAGAATTAAGTTTTAAAATATTTTTGCTTATATTCAATGGGGAGAAAAAAAGATTATCTGTTAATATTTTTAGAATTGGCGTGTTCTGTTAAAATATCAAGAGACGTTTTTTTTTTAAATCAAAAATAGTTGATATATTTAGGCTATTTGGTATCAGAAACATTCAATTTCACGAAATCATGAGGAGTCATCCTTTCATTCTATTATACTCTATGACTCTTGTCTGTTTTCTTCTCTACTTTAAACTTTTCAAGGAATCTAGGAATACAGGATGAGCAGCGTTTGTACTCCATGTTAGGAGCGGATGCACATGGCGTCTGTTCCTCATGTCAGAGGCGGCCATTTCTTTTGGAGCTAAGTCGGCCTGCCACTGAGTAGTGCTCCCAGTCTTAATGACAAAGGCAGACGCATTCTACTTCACCCAGTCATGATGGTTGTCAAATACCATCAAGGGTCACAACTTGATACCCTAATATGATTGAGTGGAGATAAGAAAGAAGAAGAAGAAACTTTTCAAACTACAAAAAGGTGTAAGATGCCTCAACTTTTTTTTACTAATTATATAAAGTAGCTTTCGGAAAAGCTCTTCCTCAGCAAACTATAACAGTAGAAGTTAATGGAGAGAGATTATATAGAATTTAAAGATATATCTATGCAAATATAAGACATAAGAATTTAGAAATTTACATAAATAAAATTTGATTTTGAAGAAGAAACTATGAAATGGTTCGATGTCTTTTCAAACAATAAAGTGGGTCAATACGCATTAATAAATGTTGGACAATGTGTATAAAAAGACATTGATAAATACAATATTGGTACACACAAAGTATCTTCAAGTATTTTTCAAATGAACCTTTCTGATTGCTTGCGTCATCTATAGGATTAAGATATAGGTAATAGTTATTTATAATGCTTATGATTCCTTTAAGCAAACAAATTTTATATACTGCCCTTCCTGGAATGATTAAAAAAATGAATGGGCCCTGTTCATCAGTAATGAACCTTCCCAGCGTTTTCACTAGTTTATCAGATTGCTCTATTATTGTGTTTTGCTTTTATCATAATGCTGAATATTATATTCAAAAATTCAGAAAAAAAGGGAAAAAGTGTAGAGTAAAATATCAAGTTGTTAATATAATGCAAGAACTTTTTTGAACATTTGTCTGAGTTTTCTGAAACTATTGTTGCGGCTCATTCTTTATCATCGCCTTTTTTATTGGAGTAATAAAGATATGCATTATAATTGAATTAAATAAACTCTGCAAATATTTTCAAATTTATTTAATTCAATTATAATATTATTTGCATCAATATTTCAAGTACAAAAGATATGCATTGTTTTAATGTATATATAAATGAAGAGATTCCTCTTTTAATACGTCCACATAAGGTAATAATGGTTAATGGTTTTAATGACTATACCTGGGTTACGACTATAACGCATTCAAAGGAAAATATTTGTTCAACCAGAGTAAGAAAGATTTATAATAAAAAAGATATAAATGACCTGGGGGTAAGGTACAAAATCTTTGAAATAGCGCCCTACTATATGTTTCTGTGTTTATTCAGGTGAGGTAATTATGTGTCATGAACAAGTTTTTATTTGAGAGAATTACTTTAGCAAACACAAATACTTCCATCGAATATGGAAACTATTTGAAATATAACAAATTGAGGTCGATTGAGTTGTCAGGAGGATATTGGACAGGATGATAATGAGTTGGTAGGAATGAAGAAGTCTTATGAACACAGGTATTAACATATTTTATCGCTACCTTTATTCTAAAATATGTATATAATGGATATTGCCACGTGGTAAATTAGGGAAGAGGAACTTCGGGATGGAACAGCACTTTATTTAAGACAAGAACAAACTATGAATGATAAACAAAAGATAAGCAATGAGGGAAGTTTACAGAGTAGCAAAATATGAACATAATAATAATACTCTGTTAAAATAAAATAATAAATACTTTGCGACATTGCTTCTTCCCTTTTGGAGCTGTGAACCCACAGCTTGCAATTATTGTAGTTACTGACTTGGATCTGACGTGCTTCTGAAGTAGTAATACGTTTGGGTCCTTTTTCTTGCGGCGTGAAGAGCAACTTTGTCGTCGTATCGCCCATAGGGACATCGTCATCTTGGAAGGAAGTCTTGGCTTCGACACGGCAGTGGAATCCTGGAGTCAGTCTCTGAAAATGTAGATAACAGCACCCATGGTTTCTTAGGTCTTCTCAGCGATATTCAGTTTGTCTTCCCTAACTTACCCAGCACTTCCACCAAAATGCCAAGTGGAAAATTATAGAAGACCAACTTAGGAATGAAACAGCACTTTATTTCAGGCAAGAACAAACTAAGAATGATAAACAAAAGATAAGCAACGAGGGAAGTTTACAGAGTAGCAAAATATGAACATAAAAAAATGATACTCTGTTAAAATAAAATAGTGAATACTTTACGACAATATTATATCGACAGCTTTTTCCTGCTATGTTTAAATATTAAAAGAGGAAGAGCATGATTCATCAGTAGGGAACCCTCCCAGCTGTTTAGTCATTTTAATCTCCAGGCCGCTTCAATATTGTATTGGATTGTTCCTGTTTCAAAATAACTTTATTAGGTATCGCTCAAAAAAAGAACCTAGTTTATGATATTTACAATGGATAATATGTACAGGTTCTTCACAAAAAACAGTGTCCAATGTCCAAAAATAACTTTATTAGGTACCGCTCAAAAAGAGAAACCTAGCTTATGTTATTTATAATGGATAATATATGAACAAGTTCTTAACAGAAAACAGTGTTCAATGTCCAAAATAACTTTATTAGGTACCGCTCAAAAAGAGAAACCTTGCTTATGATATTTACCTGAGGAATATGAACAGGTTCTTCACAGAAAACAGTGTTCAATGTCCAAAATTATCTTTATTAGGTACCGCTCAAAAAGAGCAACCTAGCTTATGATATTTACATGAGAAATATGAACAAGTTCTTCACAGAAAACAGTGTCTAATGTCCAAAAATTACTTTATTAGGTACCGCTCAAAAAGAGAAACCTAGCTTATGTTATTTATAATGGATAATATGAACAAGTTCTTCACAGAAAACAGTGACTAATGTCCAAAAATTACTTTATTAGGTACCGCTCAGAAAGAGAAACCTAGCTTATGTTATTTATAATGGATAATATGAACAAGTTCTTCACAGAAAACAGTGACTAATGTCCAAAAATAACTTTATTAGGTACCGCTCAATAAGAGCAACCTAGCTTATGATATTTACATGAGAAATATGAACAAGTTCTTTACAGAAAACAGTGATCAATGTCCAAAATTAACTTTATTAGGTACCGCTCAAAAAGAGCAACCTAGCTTATTTAATTTACATGAGAGATATGAACAAGTTCTTCACAGAAAACAGTGTACAATGCAGGGTTCGATCACGGTTTATGGCTGTCGGGAATCGAGGGTTTTAATCACTGGTCCACCGACTATTTGCTGTATTGGATTGAGTTCCTATATTCCCTGTAAACCTACTATTGAATACAGTAAATTTATGTTTTGACCAAATTGTGAACATTTGCTTCTAAGACTGTTGAAATATATATCTAAATCAAAGATATAATGGATATAGCAATGCTCCTCAGCAAAATCACAAATAAGCCTGTTAGGTAACATTTAAAATAGCAATTTTAACTTAGAGAGAGAGCGCTTTCTATAGATGAAATTAAGTCTTGAGAATTATAATGCACACAATTTGGATTATCGATTACAAATACAAGGTAATAAGAATAACTCCAAATATATGAATAGTGTGTGACGTTATATACCAATATCAATGTTGATGAGATAAGCAATCACTTGAAGATTTTAAAGAATTCAAGATCTAAAGCTCTCCTCTAAGTCTTAAGAAAATAAGGAGAGGAATGAGGGATGTTGAAAGCCATTAGACAAATACAAAGAATTAGATTTGATATAGAGAAAGAAGAAGTGGTTTGTTGTGGAGGACAATATGAATGGCAAGAGAACGTATGGAAAATGTAGAATTGAGCTAATGATGGATGGGAAGCTTAGATAAAAAATAAAGGAACTCAAGATAGAGAAGTATGGTGCCATTGAAGACCAGGACAATAGCAGATAAACTGAGGAAGAGTAGATAGAACTAAAGAAAACCTTATAGAGTTAGCAACTAATGAATTCAACTTCTCAATATATATACGGTATCGTTACAAGAAAATAAGACCTAATCTAAATAAATTAATAGTGAGTGACTTTTCTGTAACAGCGTTGTTGCCATTATCAGACAAAATAATTATTAAAATTACAAATATATTCTCACAATGAGTATCTTTTTTATTTAAAAAAAACGCTAGCTTTCAAGCGTTAATCGCTCTTCAACGGGTTTACTATAATATCGACTTTATCCTACCACAGTTGAAGAGCGATTAACGCTTGAAAGCTAGCGTTTTTCAAATAAAAAAGATACTCATTGTGAGAATATATTTGTAATTTTAATGCTTTTTTTCACAGTTTGATCATGAATAGAGACAAAATAATAAATGAGAAAACATATCATATACTATTTAAGAACATGCTGTGATATTTGTTCTCATTTATTATTTTGTCTGATATTGGTAAATATGCTGTTACCGAAACGTCACACACTATCAATTTATTTGCATTTAGTCTTATATTCTTGTAGCTATAATATATAATCCAAATTGTGCTTTACGGTATCTTTATTTGCATAGAATTAACGGAACAAAGGATTTATCTCTCGGAAATGATTCTAGTATAGAGAAATTCCACTACTATATAGAAATTTATTATGAGTTAAAATATTTTTCAAATTAAAAGATGGGTTGAGTAATTATTTTTAAAAAATCGCATGCACGGAAAATTTAATTTTGGTCAGTTTAGACTAGAGACCATTTGCATACTAAATCAGAACGCCACGCCTCCAGGGGTCACGTGGGGCTGTCATTAAACACGTGGATGAAATATGCACGGATCCATCGATTGGGTCCTCCTGACGGTAGGGTGGGGTCCTACAGAGATGTCCCTTCAGTATAGTTGGACACTTTTTGACAAGTATATTCTTATTGACATATTGTAACAACATTCAAAAGTGCACAGTCTACACTATTATTTTGATATAGTTAACTACAGTCAAACTTGGATAATTTGAAGCCCAAGGGATCGAAAAAAATTTCGAATTATTCAAAAATTCGAAATAAAAACGGAAATTATTTTATAGTAAATTCTAGGGACCAAATAAAATATTCGAATTAAAGACTTTCGAATTTTCCAATTTCTACTGTATATCGATAGATTTAAATACCCTGGATATCAATCAAACAAATGCCACAGGTATCTAGAGTTTCCTTTATCTTTATTGAACGTAATCTTGAGTTTTCAGGAATCTCTGCCCTTCTACAGGATTACATAGAAACCTATATGTTTTTATGTACTCCTGTATAAGGGAAGAGATTTCCGAAAGCTCGATATTACCTTTAATAAAGATAGAAGATTCTCATCTCCAGAGATCTGTGGCATTTGTTTGATTGATATATAGTATGTATAAATAATAGGCCTAGAGGCGTGAAATAATACAATTGGTAACGTGTTTTCACACCCCCATAGAAATGAGTTATCTTTTTGACGATCTAGGATCTCAATTGCTAATCGAAATATACCTCTTGGTTATAACCGCTCTTTCAAGACTGTCCAATCCGGACCATTATTTCTCTAATGCCTGTTTTAGCTGTGAGTTTAAAGACATGTCATCTATCCATAGATACTATAGTAATTGAGCGATTTGGCCCCTACGGGTGGATATTAACTTCCTACGCCAAATCCTTCAAGATCTTCACAGAATTTGATTTTCGGTGTTGACGATCATTCCGATGCAGTTTTGACAACATTTCTAACAGCACCGTCAATTCGAGCGAATAGCATCTTTGCATTGAAATAAAAAAGCACCATCTATTGAATCTCTTTAGAAAGGTAACTTTGTAGTGCATCATTTTAAAAAGGAGGATGGGAGGTCGGTGGAAGCGTGGTCTAAACCACTGGTTTTCTACCGCAACGACCCGGCATCAAATCCCGCATTAGGAACCTTTTTTCTAATTTATAAAAAAAATGCTCCAATGGCTCCCGATTCTTTCAAAAGTCCTTCTCCAATAATTAAGCCAGAATGACGAAAAGTGGGGGGAAAAAGGAAAAATAAACCCACCTTGAATATTAAACAAGCCATACAAAATCTTCTCAAGAACAATATCCCCAAGGACCTGAGGACCCTAAGACATCAATATAAATTAATAAAAAAATTATAATTCAAAAGTCCAATCCCACCAGTGAATACAAGTAACCAAACGGGGCTCTGGCATATTTGTAAGTGCAAAGTCGAACTGCTTTTCAAATATGTAGACATGTGGTGCCCTTACAGTAAAAGCAGTCGCTAACTACCCACCATGATTATCATGGCCTGTACCACGTGTACTAGGGATAATTAAAAAAAGGAAGAATCAAAGCTATCGAGAAATAAATATTATTCTGGAATATGTTCTGGAAATGTTCAGCATTGTTGGGGCAGATATCATAAAATTGGCTATATTCCTTTTTATTATTGTAGAGTACATATCGATATATATATTATATATATAAATGTTTTCATTTTATATATTTTGTTGTAAAATACTATCTCAATCACAATATATATAAATATATATATATATATCGTAATTTAAACAATGTGATATGTAAGTGATAAAGTATGACGTCTTTTCTAGTCGTCTCAAAGTGACACCAGCTTGGCACCGGACATCCGGGGGTTCCAGAGAGGGACAAAGAAGGGGCCTTGGTCCGGATGTTGACAGTTAGTTAGGTTACAGTGGATATTTTCGGACAGACCGCTCAGTGCTAGGTCTTACGGCGGCCCTCGTGGCCGCCGTTTTGGTTCCTCCCTGCCTCCGCGACTTCATGTAGGACGCCGAACTTTCCTCAGTTAATCCTCAACTTTCCACTGGTCCTGGAGCCACGTAAGACGTACAGGAGAGCGTATTTTGATCCCAAACTTTATCCTTACTGTCTCATGCGGACTTCCCACTCTGCACGCCTTGCCACTCAACCCCGACTGCTTCCAACTCACTTGTTGGCTTACCCGGGTTTATGACATATATATATATATATATATAACACTATCTTATTTTTATTACTACAGTGTGTGTTTGTGTTTCTCACGTTTTAACTCGGAAACCGTTAGGAGACACAGTTGATTTTTGGAGTGATTACTTATTACACGAATGGAGAAAAACATTTAAATATATATATACAGGTTTTTATCTTAACCTACTTTAAAAATACGAGCCAAAAACTGTCAAAATTCAAAATGAAATATCTTTTACCTGTTAACATTCATCAAACTGATTTAATTATAATCACTTATAAAATTCGTTTGTATTCCATGTTAGGAGCAGCTGCACATGGTGTCTGTTCCTCATGTTAGAGGCGGCCATTTCCTTTGGAGCTAAGTTGGCCTGCCACTGAGTAGTGCTCCCAGTCTTAATGACAGATACATTCTACTTCACCCAGTCATGATCTCAAACTTTACAAGCTTGATACCCTAATATGATTGAGTGGAGATAAGAAAGAAGAAGACCTATTTCTTTATATGTGTAAAAAACGTTATATTTATGAATAAAAATAATCCCTAAATCCTAACAACCCCTGTATGGCGGCCATAACTCGAAACCTCGGTATGCAAATAGGATTTTTTGAAATTATTTCTAAATTTTTGCAAAATATTAGAGTATAAAATGAAAGAATTTAAAAGAACTAATATTTATTTTATACATAATACAACTTCTACTGCCTTTACTGCGATGAAAAAATATGTATTGGGAGGGCTTGGCTCATCAGTGGTGAACCCTCCCAGCAGTTTCGCCAATTTAATCCACCAGACCGCTACTCAGAGCTCTAATACTGTATTGGACGATTCTGCTTATATACGCAGCACTGAAGGATGGAATCTCAGAAATGGTTTTTCAAGTAAACTATGGACATAAGCTTATAGGACAGTAGAATTACATTCAAATATTTGCATCGAGCAATTCTCTTCCGCAAACAATAAAGACAAGGTCAGTTATACATAAATTATATATTAGAGTATATTAGATTCATTCGAAAAAAATAAATAAATAGGAAATTCATAAATATTTTTATTTATCCGAAATAGGGCCGGGGGGGGGGGGGGTGAATTTCCAATAATAAAAAAATATATTGCCCATAATATTTTTCTTTTATAGAATATATGTTGCGTTTTTTTTTTTTTGTTAAATATGCAATTATATGCTTGATTTAAGATTTTTAATAAAGTTGAAAACGTTTAAAGAGAATAAAATATTTTATATCTCATAGATAATATATCACTGATATATAAAAAATGATATTTGACCAGATGAAGTAGGAAAAAGAAGTCAGCCAATGAGGATATATAAGAAGGAAGAAGATAACAGCAGTTAGGGGCGGGGAAACACTGGATTGGCTAATCGTTCTCCAATTGAGTTTTTTTACCCGGAGTTTGAAATGGTTTTGAGGTGATCCTCACTTGATCCTGGACATTAATCCTACCTTGTTAGCTGATTGGTTGGTAGCAGCTTGTTGCTCTTGTACGCTATTGGCTGAACTACCGAGCGCATATTATTATAAATGTTAATATAAGATAGCATAAATTATGTAATATAGAGTTATATATTTATAGATAATATCAAATATTATCTCTACAGACCTTACTGCAATGATATAATCTCTACAGACCTCTTACTGAAATGATATAGTCTCTATAGACCCCTTACTGCAATGAAATTATCTCTACAGACCTTACTGCAATGTTATAATCTCTACAGACCCCTAACTGAAATGATATAATCTCTATCGACTACTTACTGCAATGATATTATCTCTACAGACCTTACTGCAATGAAATAATCTCTATCGACTACTTACTGCAATGATATAGTCTCTACAGACCTTACTGCAATGAAATAATCTCTATAGACCCCTTACTGCAATGATATAGTCTCTATAGACCTCTTACTGCAATGATATAATCTATACAGACCCCTTACTGCAATGATATAATCTCTACATACCCCTAACTGCAATGATATAATCTATACAGACCCCTTACTGCAATGATATAATCTATACAGACCCCTTACTGCAATGATATAATCTCTACATACCCCTAACTGAAATGTTATAATCTCTACAAACCTTACTGCAATGATATAATCTCTACAGACCCCTAAATGAAATGTTATAATCTCTACAGACCCCTTACTGCAATTATATAATCTCTACAGACCCCTCACTGCAATGATATAATCTCTACAGACCTTACTGCAATGATATAATCTCTACAGACCTCTTACTGCAATGATATAATCTCTACACACCCCTCACTGCAATGATATAATCTCTACAGAACTTACGCAATGATATAATATCTACAGACCCCTCACTGCAATGATATATATAATATATAGTTATATTGCAATCTCCATGTTGGTATTCACCATATCCCATAAATGATAAATCTATATTTGTTTTAGTTTGTCCACACCAAAACTATTGAATTATTGAAATGTTTCCTATTGTCGCAATAAAAGAATAGAGATACAAAGAACAGCAGGTTTTAATATTAAGGCACGAAGTAAGTGATGCCTTTCTCACAACATTCTAAAGAAGAAATATATCCATTGACAGAATCTACGTTATATCAAAGTTTTAAAATATGTTTACGCGTCTATAATAGTTTCGTATTTTCATAACAGATGGTGCGCTAATGTATCATAACATATTTAATAATAAGCAATTACTTTGATTTTACTCCAAAAAAATTTCGCGACAATATGTAGGTAGCTGATATGGCATATTTTTCTTCTTTCTTATCACCTCTCAATCATATTAGGGTATCAATCTTGTAGGGCTTGAGACTTTCGATGGTATCTGTTGGGGATAAGTAGAGCTCATCAATGGATGAGCCATTACAATCATGTGTTTTGAGGATGCAGGTTGAAACTTAATACATAGTGGGAAAACCTTGCAACCATCTGGAAAGTGATTGTCCATAGATGACCAGACATAAGTACAGAAACTTACTTCCCTCGGATGTATCATTAATGAAAATAAAGTGTTATTAATTAGAATCTTAGAAAATGAGGATATTTGATTCGCGGATAATTTCATTCTTATAAACTTCTTATTTAGATAGACTATTCTAACTCTATACAAATAAGCCTAAATACATCAGCATTTTGTTTGAAAAGAAAAAAGTATAAAAGTAAAATTGTACTGAGATTAGGTTCATAAATTTGAAATAAAAAGTGTATCCTGATTGTACAACTGAAATTTCCTCGTGGTTTGCGCCATCTCTGTCGGAATTGATATCAAATTATCGTTGATTTTAAAAATTTTCTAGAATATAAGAAATGGAAGCATTAATTGCTGTCCTAAAAGTGTATGCCCATAGTTTACTTAAAAACCATTTATGAGATTCCATCCTTCAGTGTAGCATATAAAAGCAGAATCGTCTCCAATACAATATTATAGTTCTAAGAAACGGTCCAATAGATTAAATTGACGAAGGTCTGAGAGGTAGAAATTTTCTCTCTCTGACATTGGACATGCTGTTATCAGAACACCAACGAAAAGAAAAATGTAGAATCAATTTTAATAATGTACTTTCTGTTAGCAGAACGCAAAATAAAAAAATAATGGCGGAAATACTGTCGACAAAATACTTGTGTGATAATAGAAGAACACCAAAGAATGGAGGAAATATACTTTCGACAATCGACTTGTTAATAAAAGAACACCAAGAAGAGAAGCTTGAAAGAAATACTGTTGACAATGGGCTTTCAAAAAAGAACACCAAAGTAGAATGGAGGAACTACTGTCGACAATGGACCTGATGTTAGCAAAATACCAAAGAAAATAAGACTGGAGAAACTACTGTCGACAATGGACTTGCTAATATCAGAACACCAAAGAAAACAATGGACAGTAGACACAAAGTAAGAGAATACTAAAAATAAAATTAAGTAATATACTTATTTTGCGAAAACTTGAGAGATTTGACCTCAATTTTTCCTTAGCATTTACAAAATGTGCATTTCCCAAAATGTATAAATTCACCAGAAAGTATTGATCATTTAGGAAAAGGTCATCACCACTCTCAAATGTAAATGTCAACTTTCCCCAGATGTCAATTTCCCACCATATGTTACTTCCCCGGGCTAACGATCAAGTTGACACTCTAATGACATTTACATAGGGGCTCTAAATATTCCACTTATAGCCGAGTTTTACGCTCTTTTTCAAATAATCAAATTGTTTTGCCTTGTAGACTCTATTGCTTAGGCTTTAGGATGCTGAAGAGATTAATGGCGTGAATGATAAGTGGTAGATTCAGTGCCATTAGATCAAGTATTTCCCTAAAAATTGTTGAATATTAAATTTAAAAGATCTAAATGTCTATAATCAGTATGTTTAAATAGGATGTGCGAATATGTTTGGAATATTAGGATAGCCAAACTTCTCAAATTGACGATCATATCTAATGATGATGGTAAAATGAGCAAAATAGAGACATGATCAGATTTAAGACTAGGTATTTTCTAGAGGCCTATATTTATTTATTTGTTTGTCCTCTCATTATATTATATATGTCGTGATCGAATGGAAGGGTTTATGCATGTAAACTTCAAAGAACAGTTCCAGCCAAGTGAGGGCGCGCACGTGGCGTGCCGTAGCATTCACCCGCGCTGGTTCCCACGTTTATTTTGTACAGTGTATTTATAGATGGATGAATTTGTATTTACATTTTAACACAAGCTTAACATATTTACAGTTTAACATACCTATGTTGGCGAAAATAAATTATACCTCTTGGATATTAGACAAATTATGGCATATATATTTTTTAGAATATTTTGTCCCATTTGTATAATAGTTAATATAAAATATATTTTTATCTATAGAATTTTAGAGAATTATGTAAAATAGTATCCGATTATATTTAAATCGTGTTCTATTGGCGTATAATTATACCATGTTTTCTCCTGTAGAAGGACATCCGTGCCCGAAAGCTAGAGAATACAAATGTTATGAAAAGATACTTTGCCCTGGAGGCCTGATTCATTTTACTCGTAATTTAACCAAATTTTCGGTGATTTTCAAAATTTAAATTTTTCTGTTTGCTTCTGAGCACAAGCGTATATGTTTTTAAATTCAACATACATTACATAAAATCATAATGAGTGTTTGCCATGAACTAAAATTCATTTAAAAGTTATAAGGTTAAATCATTTATTTTTATATTTAGTTAACCCAGTAGGTTCCTGGAGCCACCACGTACAGAAGTCACCAACTACCCGGGCTGACATCTTGGTTTCATTTACAATGTCAGTGGAAGTCTAATTCATGAGGTAACGCCAGGCAGATTTCTTTTTGGGATATTTTTTAAAATACTGTACCTAGGTTCTATGAAGATAAAAAATCGTCTCTCTCGTCAAAACAGACGTCAAACTAGACGCCATCTATTGATCGTCGCCGCAAACTAGAGGCATCGGGTCGGTAACAAAGCCACAACACCAGCTTTGGCTAACTGAGAAGCGTCCACCTTTCTGAAGCTGGTGTTGTGGCTTTGTCAACAATCCGAGGCCGCTAGTTTGTGGCGACGATCAATAGATGGCATCTAGTTTTGATGTCTGTTTTGACGAGAGAGGTGACTTTTATCTTTATAGATGAATTTTCTCCCGGAAAAACTTCCATCTCTGTACTTAGGTTGGTGATTTATAGGAGGATGGCCGTCGGGAATCTTTGGTATTGGAAGATTGGGTAGGTGAAAAGAAGAGGTTTATAAATCACTTAAGAGGATAAAAAGAAAGAAATCACTAAATGAAATTAATTTTATCAAAAGGAAGTTAAGAGCTACTGAGAGGTACAGAGAACGGCCACCGTTATTTACACCGCCAATATTGATTGGTTCTCAAAGACAGCCAATCAATGAACTAGTCGTCTGCCATTTTCAAGGTCTGACCCTCGCTCTGACCTCTTCAAAAGATTTTTATTGAGTTTTCTATCAGTGATATTGATTTCTCAATAGACTGCCTTCTACTTACTATCGAGTTATATAGTCACACCTTATCTCCCAGAATTTGGCAAAATGCATTTTCTCTTTCTGCCATTATTTTTTTTTCATAATTCAGTTCGAAACTATTATAAACGCGTATGATTCTTTTTTCAAAATAAACAATTTATTCTGTCCTTACTGTAATGGAAAAATTAATGGGAGGGCCTGGCTCCTCAGTGGTGAACCTTCCCAGCGGTTTCGCCAGTTTAAAGTGGTAGATTAAACTAGCGAACCGCTGGGAGTGTTCACCACTGAGGAGCCAGGCCCTCTTAAAAAAATCGATTGAAAATTCCATCGAAAAATTCGCCTAGCGGCTGAAGCTATTTTTTTTTTTTTAATAGAAATTTCACGAACAAAAAATATTTTGCTATTAAAATAACTCGATCTTTAAATATTTTGTAAAAACGGTCAATTTTATTTAAACTCGTTCAGTTTTTTTCAATAAGCGAGTCCAGGAACTTAATGGTCATACATTGTATTATAAAGAGTTACATAAAATTCTATACAGAAGAAACTAGATTGAAGTTAATGTCATCAAAAGATTGATCCTGGAAAGAAAGATCTGAGAAGACAATACTTATTCCAACCAGCAAACTACAGGTTGAGAAGAATTTTTAGACTTTGGTATAGAATAAAGAACCCTTCAAATATGTTTTCTAACCCACAATCCAACGTTTAAAACCACTTTCTAGATATATATATATTTTATTACTGTATATATAAATATTTCACATACTACAGATAGAGTTTATATATAAAAAATGTGAATTATAAATGATATAAAGCTACTTACACGTCTTGTAAATAATGCATGAAGACAATCTAATCCTAAAACTACCATTTCTATCTTTTAAAATACAACCCGGAAGTTGCGACGTCGCCATCTTGAAGAAAAATTTGGAATGTCGTCTGCATTCTCAATAAGGTCAATAGTCATATATTATAATAAATATTTTTTATACAATAACACTGATATTTTTTGACACCTTTTATTTACTATTCTTTGGGGGTCGTGGTGGATGAGTGGCATTAAACCATCAATTGTCGACAGCGTTGACCCGGGATCAAATCCCGCATTAGACACTTTTTCTGAAAAAAAAAATTTCAATGTCCCCTCGATTCTTGAAAAAGTCAAACCCTACTAGTGAATGAAAGTATTCAAACAGAGATCTCTGACACAATTGTAAGTGCAAAAGTTGAAATGCTTTCTACATAATGTAGACATGTGATACACTTACAGTAAAAGCAGTTGCTTACTACCCACCATGATGATCATGGCTTACACTGGATAAGTGATAGCGCCCTACCACGCCTTTCAGCATGTATATCGGGATTCAGAAAATAATTCTGAAAGATATTTTATATAAAACAAGTGCATTCGTGGACAAAATATAATGAATTTGTACCTTTTAGAATCTATATCAACAGTGACCTTTATTGGAGACACACGTGATAACCATGGTGGAACAAAATTGCCTCTGTTTCCCTAATAAAAAGAAAACACTTACGATCAAAGACTTTTCATTACCTTAAGTTTTGTCCATGAGTGTATATACACAGTTGGATCAAAAAGTAACCGAAATTTTAAAAAATAAAATATAAAACAACTTTTGAAAAATGTAAAATCAATTTTATTGTAAAGAACAAAGCCTAAACTATAATTTAATTTAGCAACGCCAGTAAATGCGCATGCGTAGTTTTCATTTTAGGCATATTTTTGTTGTAAGTATTTAGCTCGCGTCGGGATTTTTTTTTTTTTTTAAGTTCGGGAACTTTTTGATTCTACCTTGTATATTGAACGGTAATGAAAAAGAGAATTGAGTAATCAGTGGTAAACCTTCCCAGGTATTTTGCAAATACAATCTACCAGATCTAGGCTACAATTTATGTATTTTATAATTCTGCCTATATAGTATATCTGTACTTGAAGGTTTACATTTAGTGATGCTGTTTTAGCGAAACTGTTGAAATATGCCCTCGGGAATTTCTACGGGAAGATTAATTCATAACACTTTTTTTTACTTATCTTTTTATTAGTTTAAATTAGACAAGATTTTGGAGGTCGTGCTCATAAAGAAGTTCAAGAACTCTTCTTGGTTCTCTGTACAGGGATCCTTTGTCCTTTCCAATACAATTTAGTATATGTTGGGGAGTGGCCTCTTCGGTATTGCACCTAGTGCACATGGGGAAGCTTTTGGCTCCCTCTTTATAGACTAGAGGGCTCAGGTGACCAGATTTCCATCTGGCCAACTGTGTCGATTTTCTTCTGTTTAGTTGGAGGGTCTGTTTTGTGGGGTTTTCTACCTGGTACCAAGAATGATGGAAACTATCTCTATGGTTCCTTATTAGTTGTAGTTTTAGTTTGTTAATATGGTCCCTTGCTGAAAGGTAGGTCTCGGAGTTCACCGCATAACACGTAATATCATCTAATGTAAACCTGGATCTATTCATATCATATTCACCTTTTCACTTTTAGCCAAGTTAACGAATATTTCAAAAGAGAAAGTAAAACCTACGAGTGTTAAAGTATATTATAATACAATATAATGTCAAAAAATAAGTATAATAGACTCTTTTAAAGAGTGTCAAAACTCGAAAGTTCGAGAAATATATTAAAATATCTGCTCTCTTTTTGAAGCAATTAGTTTGATGAAAAGCGACCGCCTGAATGCCTTATATCCCTTTTTTTATTACAAACTAGCGGATGTACCCGGGTTCGCCCGGGGTTTACCCGAGTAAAGGTTTGTCTAACGAACATTTGTTAAAACAATTCTCTATAAACTTATAAAAAAAAGAAGATATATTTTGATAATTTGAAACTCGTAAATTTGAATCTCTCGATAAAGTGAACATTTTCCCCGGTCCCTTGAAAAATACTCGATAAGTTGAATAAAATCAATATTAATTGGTTCCCTCGGTAATTGGAAGTTAAAGGAATAGTATCTTGCCTTGGAATTGTATCATTATTCTTGTCTCAAATAAATTGCCGTGTCATCCTGAATTTTGTCTTTCCTAATTTTCTACATTACAAAATCATCGTAATCATGATAATATTTAGAGCAGATTGTTGAATTATAACAGATAAATTAGAATATTTATCTTGATTATTTTTAGGCGTAAAGTTATTTCAATTTTTTATTTGCTAGAAACCATCCCAGTACTATACTAAATAACTTCCCAAAGTTTCATGGCGTTACAATGAGTGGTTTGGTCAGGCATAAAGGACAAACAGACACACACACACATACACTCATTTTTATATATATAGATAAAAAATAACTCTGCAAATATTTTTGTTAATAAAGTTCACTCTTTGACAAAACATAAAGAAGTTGTACCTTTCAGCATGTATATTGGGATTCAGACAATAACTCTGAAAGATATTACAGTGATCTTTATTGAAGACACACGAGATGTGTGAACAAAATTGCTGTCTCTTCCAAAAACAAAAATAACAACAACAACAAAAAAAAAGACTACTGGCGACATCAAAGACTTTCTGCTATCTTATGTTTTGTCCATGAGTGTTTATTATAAATATTTGTAATACATTTATTTAACACAAAACAATAACGCGCCATATATATATATATAAAATGAAAGGATTTAAAAGCACGAATGTTTCTTTTATACATAATACAAACTTCTACTGCCCTTACTACGATGAAAGACCATTGGCGAAAACTCTGGGAGGGTTCACCACTGATGAGCCAAGCCCTCCCAATATATTTCTTCAACGCAGTAAGGGCAGTAGAAGTTTGTATTATGTATAAAATAAACATTCGTGCTAATAAATTTATTTATAGATTATATTAATTTTCCAAATATAATCATAGTAGTTTTATATTTAGCCTGCCACAATTTTAAATGTCAGGATTATGTAAACTTGTATTAGTATAAATCACAAGACAAATTATATTCCAGCTTGAATGCTATTTTTAGACATGACCCATTTATTCGGGAAATGCTCTTCAGAAAAATCACAAACTAAGCCTGTTAGCCATCATTTAAAATATCATTTGATTCCTCTCCAATTTTATAATACCCAGTTTATAACGAACCATAGAAATGTTAAGGGATTTTTATCAAAAATTGGCGCGGTTGAAGACTTTAACTGTCATTGTGGCAACGAATTCCAGGACTCGAGACACCTACTGCTGGAATGCCCACTCTTCTTTACCGCTAGACAACAGACAGTAAATAATGTTGTAGATCTATATCAATTTGTAAATAGCAGAGAGAATTATCATAGATTTAACTATTTTTGTAAATATATTTGTTATTATCTTTCTAACCTGAAAGGTTCAGGTTCCTAATATATATTATTGTTTCTCTTTTTATTTTGATTAATTTTTTTTTGTATAATATGTTTATAACTGTTTCTGTTCTAAAAAAAATGTAAATCGACGCAATTATCCCCTAGCCGGGATATCGCGTTTTGTGTGTTGAAATAAATAAATTTGAGTAAAAGAAGTAGTTTTCATCGCAGTTAGGACAGTAGAGAGTATGTTTTGTTTATAAATGGAAACATTCTTGCTTGTTAGCTACATTTCTTAAGAATAGAAGATGAAAAGTGAACATTTTGAAATATTTTTTCACACACAATTCATCAGTTCTATATAAATTATATGTACTTATGGCGAAAACATGTTTTCTATCAACATTTCTGAGAAATTCCAGAATGAAAATTGGGAGCATCCGAGATTCTGGGGAAAAAAAAAAGGATTATCTATCCTCTATCAGAATGCTATACATATGAACATGTGGCGAGATTTTTCATGATTCCATGTTCAATTCTATTATTTTAATTATAAAAAATATACTAAATATAATTTAATTATTTATTTATTTTATTTCAACACACAAAACACGATATCCCGGCTAGGGATAATTGCGCTGATTTATATTTTTAAACAGAAACAGTTATAAACATAATATGCAATAAAATAAATAAAATGGAGAAACAATAAGATATATTAGGAAACTGAACCTTTCAGGTTAGAAAGATAATCATAAATATATTGACAGAAATGGTTAAATCTGTGACAATTCTCTCTGCTATTTACAAATTGATATAGACAATTAGACAAGTAAAATAATTTTATTAACATCTTGTCAATACATTCAAAGTGCACAGTCTTCACTATTTAAAAAAAGATAATTAAATATATATATGCATTATATACACTATGTACAATAAATACATGAATACAAATGAATACAATACAATGCATATACAATACAATGAATACAAATTGATATAGATCTACAACATTATTTACTGTCTGTTGTCTAGAGCTAAAGAAGAGTGGGCATTCCAGCAGTAGGTGTCTCGAGTCCTGGATTTCCTTGCCACAGTGACAAAATATTATTTAATGATAATTATATACTACGACACAAACAGAACAAAGTTACAGATTTTATACAATACGTCAGATGCACCCATTAGTTCGTCAACGTTCAGGACTTAGCTATAGAATAGTTCTATCTGTCTATTATCAGATTGATTGAAGCTTCTTTGTTAGATTAAAGTTTAGAACTGTTTGATACTTGATGACTTGGTGCTGGAACTAGTTAACTTGTGAGGTACAAATAAATTGATGACATCGTAGATGCCTTTCTTGAAGATATCTTACATAAGTCCATGTGCTTTTATCCAAACATATAATAGGCTAATTTATATTATGCTGATTGTACATATTGCCAGACACTGCTTTCTTTTGTACACAGTTCTTTTTTATCTCTTTCTCATTGTTAATATTATATGACTATTCAATTCACGGCCTAAAATATTGTATATATATTCGTGGATGGCTTTTCTTAAATTGTCAAGAAATTGGGTTTGCCAAATATCACGGAGCAAGTTAAATAAACGTTTAGTTTATGTTTGCTCCACTAGATGACGCTTTGCCATATAAAAAGCACATGTGCTCGTGGTCAGGATATGCTCTCTTTATTTTTTATATCACAACCTGACCCACTTATTTATTATTTTTTTCAATTGTTTTTTCATATATATATATATATATATATATATATATATATATATATGTGTGTATTAGATAATAAAAGGCATATATTGGATTTGAAAAAATATTTATTTTGCCAATATTTCGGCTGGCTGAACGCCAACCGAATTTTTTCAAATCCAATATATGCCTTTTATTATCTAATGAATTAAGTATGGATTGCTCTATTTTCAAAACGATATATATGTGTATATAGACAAATGTCATACATGTATGACAGCGCAAGTGTCCCTAGGGGGACATAGCGCTTTAAATTGAAAAAAAAAAAAAAAAAGAATATATCATGCATTATTTTTGTATATATATTTTAAGTTTAATTAATTGTTCTCCCACAGAGTATATATATAAGATCACACGTAAATAGGCGCTAACCGTAAGAAGATAAGTTTCTCTTTGTCAACTAAGTTATAAGTTATATTTTGTTCTCTCTCTTGTAAATCAATAATGTTTGATTAATCTTCTTGGAATCTGTATTTTTAAAAGGTCTAAGCAAAGTCAACAATTTGATCTAAAGCTCAATACAGCGTTTACTATATTGTGATTTGAAGTGAGCATTCAAAAATATATTTTCTCAAATATTTAAAATTCTGAAATTTTCTCAGCTTCCAAGAAATCTCACACCTATCACGCAGGCTGAGAGCTTCTATTATTTCTTTAACTTAAACCAAATTATATTTCTGAAAACTATTTACAACTAATATTTGAATTTTTTTACATTATTAAATATTTATCTGTAAAATTATATTTTAATGAAAGAAAGCGCGAGAATTCAAATATAATGAAAATATAAAAATGATGATATTGTAATATGTCAAAATAGTAGTTTTCTTGCAATTCTCATTATAGACTTGATAATATGTTTGTCTTTTTAAAAATTGGGTTTTGATTGTTCGTTTTCAGAGCCTCTATTGTTAATTGTTAACGTTTGTGATCACATAAACACACACACACTATCCCTAAACCTCATTGAATTCTAATTTAAAAAAAGAGTACCCCAAAAGCCTGAAAAAGTTCGAATAACAATAAATGTATTTATTGAACAGGATATTTAATGAAAAGGACATTGTAAAGTGATTAGAATTACTAAATATCCTATAGTAACTTCAAAAGCTGCGGCAACACCTAGCTTACTCCAGATTACATATTTAGCTGCTCAGGTATCCTTGTTCTTAAGAGTACATGGAACGATATAACCTACCCCATGGACGAAACACCACCACTACGTCGTGTACCTACAGTACAAGCTGTTACAATCCACTATCCACCGTGATTATCACGGCCTGTACTACGTGTACTTACAATACAAGCAGTCACAACCCTCTACCCACCGTGATTATCACGGCCTGTACTACGTGTACTTACAGTAAAAGCAGTCACAACCCTCTACCCACCGTGATTATCACGGCCTGTACTACGTGTACTTACAGTACAAGCAGTCACAACACTCTACCCACCGTGATTATCACGGCCTGTACTACGTGTACTTACAGTACAAGCAGTCACAACACTCTACCCACCGTGATTATCACCGCCTATACTACGTGTACTTACAGTAAAAGCAGTCACAACTCTCTACCCACCGTGATTATCACGGCCTGTACTACGTGTACTTACAGTACAAGCAGTCACAACCCTCTACCCACCGTGATTATCACGGCCTGTACTACGTGTTCTTAAAGTATAAGCAGTCACAACACTCTACCCACCGTGATTATCACGGCCTGTACTACGTGTACTTACAGTACAAGCAGTCACTACTCTCTACCCACCGTGATTATCACGGCCTGTACTACGTGTACTTACAGTACAAGCGGTCACAACCCTCTACCCACCGTGATTATCACGGCCTGTACTACGTGTACTTACAATATAAGCAGTCACAACCCTCTACCCACCGTGATTATCACGGCCTGTACTACGTGTACTTACAATAAAAGCAGTCACAACCCTCTACCCACCATGATTATCACGGCCTGTACTACGTGTACTTACAGTACAAGCAGTCACAACACTCTACCCACCGTGATTATCACCGCCTATACTACGTGTACTTACAGTAAAAGCAGTCACAACTCTCTACCCACCGTGATTATCACGGCCTGTACTACGTGTACTTACAGTACAAGCAGTCACAACCCTCTACCCACCGTGATTATCACGGCCTGTACTACGTGTTCTTAAAGTATAAGCAGTCACAACACTCTACCCACCGTGATTATCACGGCCTGTACTACGTGTACTTATAGTACAAGCAGTCACTACTCTCTACCCACCGTGATTATCAGGGCCTGTACTACGTGTACTTACAGTACAAGCGGTCACAACCCTCTACCCACCGTGATTATCACGGCCTGTACTACGTGTACTTACAATATAAGCAGTCACAACCCTCTACCCACCGTGATTATCACGGCCTGTACTACGTGTACTTACAATAAAAGCAGTCACAACCCTCTACCCACCATGATTATCACGGCCTGTACTACGTGTACTTACAGTACAAGCAGTCACAACCCTCTACCCGCCGTGATTATCACGGCCTGTACTACGTGTACTTACAATAAAAGCAGTCACAACCCTCTACCCACCATGATTATCACGGCCTGTACTACGTGTACTTACAATATAATCAGTCACAACCCTATACCCACCGTGATTATCACGGTCTGTACTACGTGTACTTACAGTACAAGCAGTCACAACCCTCTACCCACCGTGATTATCACGGCCTGTACTACGTGTACTTACAGTACAGGCGGTCACAACCCTCTACCCACCGTGATTATCACGGCCTGTACTACGTGTACTTACAATATAAGCAGTCACAACCCTCTACCCACCGTGATTATCACGGCCTGTACTACGTGTACTTACAGTACAGGCGGTCACAACCCTCTACCCACCGTGATTATCACGGCCTGTACTACGTGTACTTACAATATAAGCAGTCACAACCCTCTACCCACCGTGATTATCACGGTCTGTACTACGTGTACTTACAGTACAAGCTGTCACAACCCTCTACCCACCGTGATTATCACGGCCTGTACTACGTGTACTTACAGTACAAGCAGTCACAACCCTCTACCCGCCGTAATTATCACGGCCTGTACTACGTTTACTTACAATATAAGCAGTCACAACTCTCTACCCACCGTGATTATCACGGCCTGTACTACGTGTACTTACAGTACAAGCTGTCACAACCCTCTACCCACCGTGATTATCACGGCCTGTACTACGTGTACTTACAGTACAAGCAGTCACAACCCTCTACCCACCGTGATTATCACGGCCTGTACTACGTGTACTTACAGTACAAGCAGTCACAACCCTCTACGTAGATGCCTTTCTTGAAGATATCTTACATAAGTCCATGTGCTTTTATCCAAACATATAATAGGCTAATTTATATTATGCTGATTGTACATATTGCCAGACACTGCTTTCTTTTGTACACAGTTCTTTTATCTCTCTTTCTCATTGTTAATATTATATGACTATTCTATTCACGGCCTAAAATATTGTATATATATTCGTGGATGGCTTTTCTTAAATTGTCAAGAAATTGGGTTGGCCAAATATCACGGAGCAAGTTAAATAAACGTTTAGTTTATTTTTGCTCCACTAGATGACGCTCTTCCATCTAAAAAGCACATGTGCTCGTGGTCAGGATAGGCTCTCTTTATTTTTAATATCAACACCTGACCCACTTATTATTTTTTCAATTGTTTTTTCATATATATATATATATGTATAGACAAATGTCATACATGTATGACAGCGCAAGTGTCCCTAGGGGGACATAGCGCTTTAAATTAATATAAAATAAGCATGTATCACGCAATATTTTTGTATATATATATTAAGTTTAATTAATTAGTTGTTCCTACAGAGTATAGGTGTAAGATCACAATTATATAGATGCTAACTGTAAGAAGAAAAGTTTCTGTTTGTTTACTATGTTATATTTTGTTCTCTCTCTTGTAAATCAATAATGTTTGATTAATCTTCTTGGAATCAGTATATTTAAAATGTCTAAGTAAAGTCAAAAAACCATCTAAAGCTCAATACAGCGTTTACTATATTCTGATTTGAAGTGAGCATTCAAAAATATATTTTCTCAAATATTTAAAATTCTGAAATTTTCTCAGCTTCCAAGAAATCTCACACATATCACGCAGGCTGAGAGCTTCTATTATTTCTTTAACTTAAACCAAATTATATTTCTGAAAACTATTTACAACTAATATTTAATTTTTTTTTTTACATTATTAAATATTTGTCTGTAAAATTATATTTTTAATGAAAGAAAGCGCGAGAATTCAAATATAATGAAAATATAAAAATGATGATATTGTAATATGTCAAAATAGTAGTTTTATTGCAATTCTCATTATAGACTTGATAATATGTTTGTCTTTTTAAAAATTGGGTTTTGATTGTTCGTTTTCAGAGCCTCTATTGTTAATTGTTAACGTTTGTGATCACATAAACACACACACACTATCCCTAAACCTCATTGAATTCTAATTTTTAAAAAAGAGTACCCCAAAAGCCTGAAAAAGGCTTACTACCCTACACAACCCTCTACCCACCGTGATTATCACGGCCTGTACTACGTGTACTTACAGTACAAGCAGTCACAACCCTCTACCCACCGTGATTATCACGGCCTGTACTACGTGTACTTACAGTACAAGCAGTCACAACCCTCTACCCACCGTGATTATCACGGCCTGTACTACGTGTACTTGCAGTACAAGCAGTCACAACCCTCTACCCACCGTGATTATCATAGGCTGTACTACGTGTACTTACAGTACAAGCTGTCACAACCCTCTACCCACCGTGATTATCACGGCCTGCACTACGTGTACTTACAGTACAAGCAGTCACAACCCTCTACCCACCGTGATTATCACGGCCTGCACTACGTGTACTTACAGTACAAGCAGTCACAACCCTCTACCCACCGTGATTATCACGGCCTGTACTACGTGTACTTACAGTACAAGCAGTCACAACCCTCTACCCACCGTGATTATCACGGCCTGTACTACGTGTACTTACAGTACAAGCAGTCACAACCCTCTACCCACCGTGATTATCACGGCCTGTACTACGTGTACTTACAGTACAAGCAGTCACAACCCTCTACCCACCGTGATTATCACGGCCTGTACTACGTGTACTTACAGTACAAGCAGTCACAACCCTCTACCCACCGTGATTATCACCGCCTGTACTACGTGTACTTACAGTACAAGCAGTCACAACCCTCTACCCACCGTGATTATCACCGCCTATACTACGTGTACTTACAGTACAAGCAGTCACAACCCTCTACCCACCGTGATTATCACGGCCTGCACTACGTGTACTTACAGTACAAGCAGTCACAACCCTCTACCCACCGTGATTATCACGGCCTGCACTACGTGTACTTACAGTACAAGCAGTCACAACCCTCTACCCACCGTGATTATCACGGCCTGCACTACGTGTACTTACAGTACAAGCAGTCACAACCCTCTACCCACCGTGATTATCACGGCCTGCACTACGTGTACTTACAGTACAAGCAGTCACAACCCTCTACCCACCGTGATTATCACGGCCTGTACTACGTGTACTTACAGTACAAGCAGTCACAACCCTCTACCCACCGTGATTATCACGGCCTGTACTACGTGTACTTACAGTACAAGCAGTCACAACCCTCTACCCACCGTGATTATCACGGCCTGCACTACGTGTACTTACAGTACAAGCAGTCACAACCCTCTACCCACCGTGATTATCACGGCCTGTACTACGTGTACTTACAGTACAAGCAGTCACAACCCTCTACGTAGATGCCTTTCTTGAAGATATCTTACATAAGTCCATGTGCTTTTATCCAAACATATAATAGGCTAATTTATATTATGCTGATTGTACATATTGCCAGACACTGCTTTCTTTTGTACACAGTTCTTTTATCTCTCTTTCTCATTGTTAATATTATATGACTATTCTATTCACGGCCTAAAATATTGTATATATATTCGTGGATGGCTTTTCTTAAATTGTCAAGAAATTGGGTTGGCCAAATATCACGGAGCAAGTTAAATAAACGTTTAGTTTATTTTTGCTCCACTAGATGACGCTCTTCCATCTAAAAAGCACATGTGCTCGTGGTCAGGATAGGCTCTCTTTATTTTTAATATCAACACCTGACCCACTTATTATTTTTTCAATTGTTTTTTCATATATATATATATATGTATAGACAAATGTCATACATGTATGACAGCGCAAGTGTCCCTAGGGGGACATAGCGCTTTAAATTAATATAAAATAAGCATGTATCACGCAATATTTTTGTATATATATATTAAGTTTAATTAATTAGTTGTTCCTACAGAGTATAGGTGTAAGATCACAATTATATAGATGCTAACTGTAAGAAGAAAAGTTTCTGTTTGTTTACTATGTTATATTTTGTTCTCTCTCTTGTAAATCAATAATGTTTGATTAATCTTCTTGGAATCAGTATATTTAAAATGTCTAAGTAAAGTCAAAAAACCATCTAAAGCTCAATACAGCGTTTACTATATTCTGATTTGAAGTGAGCATTCAAAAATATATTTTCTCAAATATTTAAAATTCTGAAATTTTCTCAGCTTCCAAGAAATCTCACACATATCACGCAGGCTGAGAGCTTCTATTATTTCTTTAACTTAAACCAAATTATATTTCTGAAAACTATTTACAACTAATATTTAATTTTTTTTTTACATTATTAAATATTTGTCTGTAAAATTATATTTTTAATGAAAGAAAGCGCGAGAATTCAAATATAATGAAAATATAAAAATGATGATATTGTAATATGTCAAAATAGTAGTTTTATTGCAATTCTCATTATAGACTTGATAATATGTTTGTCTTTTTAAAAATTGGGTTTTGATTGTTCGTTTTCAGAGCCTCTATTGTTAATTGTTAACGTTTGTGATCACATAAACACACACACACTATCCCTAAACCTCATTGAATTCTAATTTTTAAAAAAGAGTACCCCAAAAGCCTGAAAAAGGCTTACTACCCTACACAACCCTCTACCCACCGTGATTATCACGGCCTGTACTACGTGTACTTACAGTACAAGCAGTCACAACCCTCTACCCACCGTGATTATCACGGCCTGTACTACGTGTACTTACAGGACAAGCAGTCACAACCCTCTACCCACCGTGATTATCACGGCCTGTACTACGTGTACTTGCAGTACAAGCAGTCACAACCCTCTACCCACCGTGATTATCATAGGCTGTACTACGTGTACTTACAGTACAAGCTGTCACAACCCTCTACCCACCGTGATTATCACGGCCTGCACTACGTGTACTTACAGTACAAGCAGTCACAACCCTCTACCCACCGTGATTATCACGGCCTGCACTACGTGTACTTACAGTACAAGCAGTCACAACCCTCTACCCACCGTGATTATCACGGCCTGTACTACGTGTACTTACAGTACAAGCAGTCACAACCCTCTACCCACCGTGATTATCACGGCCTGTACTACGTGTACTTACAGTACAAGCAGTCACAACCCTCTACCCACCGTGATTATCACGGCCTGTACTACGTGTACTTACAGTACAAGCAGTCACAACCCTCTACCCACCGTGATTATCACGGCCTGTACTACGTGTACTTACAGTACAAGCAGTCACAACCCTCTACCCACCGTGATTATCACCGCCTGTACTACGTGTACTTACAGTACAAGCAGTCACAACCCTCTACCCACCGTGATTATCACCGCCTATACTACGTGTACTTACAGTACAAGCAGTCACAACCCTCTACCCACCGTGATTATCACGGCCTGCACTACGTGTACTTACAGTACAAGCAGTCACAACCCTCTACCCACCGTGATTATCACGGCCTGTACTACGTGTACTTACAGTACAAGCAGTCACAACCCTCTACCCACCGTGATTATCACGGCCTGCACTACGTGTACTTACAGTACAAGCAGTCACAACCCTCTACCCACCGTGATTATCACGGCCTGCACTACGTGTACTTACAGTACAAGCAGTCACAACCCTCTACCCACCGTGATTATCACGGCCTGTACTACGTGTACTTACAGTACAAGCAGTCACAACCCTCTACCCACCGTGATTATCACGGCCTGTACTACGTGTACTTACAGTACAAGCAGTCACAACCCTCTACCCACCGTGATTATCACGGCCTGCACTACGTGTACTTACAGTACAAGCAGTCACAACCCTCTACCCACCGTGATTATCACGGCCTGTACTACGTGTACTTACAGTACAAGCAGTCACAACCCTCTACACACCGTGATTATCACGGCCTGCACTACGTGTACTTACAATATAAGCAGTCACAACCCTCTACCCACCGTGATTATCACGGCCTGTACTACTCAAGATTAGTAAAAAAAATGGAAATATGTTTTCATTCTTTAAAAATTCCGAGGGTATAACAAATATTTTCAAAATCAGACGAACTACCAAAAAAATCCATTCTAGAATCCCCTTCCAATCAGGATAACCAATGCGGATACAATTTGTATTACTACACGCCTCACCCGAATATTTTTCAAAAGGATATTTTCCAGGAAGAAAGCAAAAAGTTGAAAATTTCACTCTATTCCTTCTTCTACAACTTCTGATACCAATCCACCCACACATCGATCAATTGAATAAAGTTGTTTTATCGATTAAACAAAGTTCCATGACGTCATCCGCAGTTTTGAAGGGTTTAGCTCCTTTAGGTAGCAGTCGCTCAAGTACGTATTTTATTCCTACTCACTGAATAATTATTTATCAAATATTATTCAAATAATTAATAAATTTTAAATTTATATAATGATTATTTATAATTATAATTGAATATTTTAAAGTTTTTATTTTATAAAGTGTTAAATAAGAAAATATATATTAAATCATATTTTCTTTACTATTGATGATAAAATTAACTATTTATTTGAATATTCATCCGAAAATTTTTAGAAATAAATTATATCTATATAATTAATTATGTTTATCATCCTTGAAATATTAATCACGATATACTTCCCTGTATATATATATGTCGTAAAGTTAGAGGTTGCCTGGCTGGCATTCATAGTTCAAGAATTGAAGACACTTCGGCTAGTAAAAGTATGTTCCTGATGAGGATAAAAGATTTTTGTTCAAATTTCGAGAGAATAAAAACATTTACCAGCTGAAGTGTCTCTTAAGGAAGCAAGAAAATGATTATTCTTTGAGTGTGAAAGCTTGTAAAAATAGGAACTTACCCTTTACCATTAATTTGTTTATTTTTCTTTGTCGTCTGTTTTGCACAAGTTGAATCTGGTTAGAACGATGTATGAAAATTAGACGATTTTTGTTGCCTTAAATGCGAGGTAATTAACTCGTTTCTCTCTCTATATCTAGAAAGGTTTAAAGTTTAATTCTATAAATTCCGAGAGTTGTCTTCAAAAACGATCCAGCACTTAATTTCCTAAGAACTGTATCTATATATGTATTAATAATTATAATAATAATTATTTTTTTTTTGCTTATCCCTAGTACGCGTGGTACAGGCCATGATAATCATGGTGGGTAGTTAGCGACTGCTTTTTACTGTAAGCGCACCACATGTCTACATATGTGAAAAGCAGTTCGACTTTGCACTTACAAATGCCAGAGCCCCGTTTGGTTACTTGCACTCGCGGTGGGGTTGGACTTTTGCAAGATTCGGGGCCATTGGAGCATTTTTTTTTTTTAAACAGAAAAAAGTGTCCAATGCGAATATCGAACCCGGGTCCTAGTGGTCGAAAACCAAACGGTTTAACCAGCCTTCCACCGACTCCCCATAGTATAAATAATTAATATATAGTTAAAATTCTTATGCATTTGTTGATGTGTTGAGAATAAGTTCAAATATTTCAGCTAACTCTTCATTTAAATACGTATTTAATAAATAAATTCGATAGTTATGTATCTCATAGCTTAGGAAATTTCAGAAAGTTGTTTATAAGTGTTAAAAAAGAGGAATGTGATAGAAGGAATTGACTAAGACAACAATAATCTATATAGAAGAAAACAAACACAGGTCAGGGAGAAGGTTCCTTTATAAAAGTCTAACATCGTACAAGCTTTCCGAAAGAAAGGCGTCTTGCCTGGAAGCTTATACAATCATTGTTTTATATAAAAGAAGCTCTATTCCCTGACTTGTGTATATGAAAAAGTGAAAGTTGTATACGCTTATGATTTTGCTTTGTTTTAAAAATGAATCGATATTGGTTCCATATGCTTGAATTGAATATTCCACTTTTAGTTCTATATGTATTTAATTTCTTAAAAAGGAACACAACAAAACAAAAAAGAAACTACAATTGCAAAATGATTTGATAACTGAGTAAGAAAAAAACAATATACCTATTCCCCGATTTACACGGGAAATACGTTCCTGAGAAAAACGTGTAAATCGGGGGATAGGTGTACACAGAAATAAAAATTAAATGCATTGACAGGTTAAAATATGTATTCAGCACATAAGCTCGGGATTCCTCGTGAGATGTGTACACAGCGCATGTGTTCAATCACAGTAGCATTTAGTATAGTGCGATAAAAACAAAAGAAAAAAAACTTATTTGGAAAACCGTGTAAAAGCGAAAACGTGTAAAAAAAATACCGTGTAAATCGGGGGATAGGTGTATTTAAAATGATGATGATAAAAAATTGAATATATCTGGCAGAAAAATGCTTCTATGAATTAAAAATAAGAATAATTACCAACTTAACATATAAACTTTGTAGGATGATTGTTGATGTGCTGTGTTGGTGTGGCTTGTGGAAAGGCTGCTGATAAAATTATAATTAAAATTAATTTATTTAAAGCAAGAGAAATTATAAAGAGAAAAGAAGCAACGGTTGAAATAACGGCCGCCGCACTAGCCTTGTTGTTTACCGCTAAGTGGCCAGCGTCTCTGATGACGTCCCACGCGCATGCGTAGTGAAGTGTTGACGCCCACGGATGCCGAGGCCGTCTTAGTTCGGCTCGCTGAAGCCAAGTGTAGTCGCCACAACTTCAAACAAGTAGCTTGTAGAAGGCTTGTACGATCGTCGTTTTATATAGAGAATCTCTTCTCCCTGGCTTGTGTTTATTTTTTTTATTAAAATAACTTTGTAGAACGACATTTGACAATTATCCCGCAAATGTTTCTTTTGAACGAAATATCGAAATTTATTTTAAGGAGAAATAACGATTATTTCTAACCTTAGGGATGAAGTATAAAAGTATACGGAATAATTATCAAATGTCGTTCTACAATCATAAGCCGCATTATATCTATATATATATAAATGAATGTTTGTATGTTTGTTTGTATGTCCGGTATACAAATTCGCAGTAGTTCACTAATTCAAACCAAAATTTCCATACATAGGTATAAAAATACGGGGAAGACGATAGGCTATTTTAAAAATATATATAAATCAATTATTAAAACTATATATTCAAATTATTCTACTTAGCTCACGAACAGCGCCCTCTATCAAAGATTAGATTAAATTATGCTGATGCAAACAAATAGATAATGCTAATAACAAACAAGTATAAAAAAATCTTATCTAAATATATATCACTCGGGTAGATATGCACACGGGTTAATCCCGGGGCGACCGGCTAGTTATATTATAAAAAACAACTTTATTAGATACAGATTATGTACCCGTAGAATGGCGTCTTACTGAAAGCTTGTATACAATCGTCTTCCTATATAAAAGACGCCCATCTCCCCGATTTGTATTTCTTTTTCTAAAGAAGGAATTGATCTCACTGAAGGATTTTATTGAACAAGGACTTTAGACTCAAAGTCACCAACCTCACGGAAAGAAAGAGAGCGTATACATCTAACTAAGTGCGAGAAAAGGGTTTTACGGGCTACTAACCAAAGTGTATGATTTTCGAGACCAAAAATGAATGTAGCAATCAGACAAACCGCAATGCACTATTGCAAAGTTCCATGATTGTTCAAAAAAGGTTAGATTCCCCAGACTTGAAAAAATGTTCCCACGTCAAGAATCGAACCCGCGCCTCCTGGGTGAGAGCTAGGTATACTATCCACTAGACCATACATATATCTAACGGAGATATCTTTATTTACGGGGCTGCTAACCATAATGAATGATTTTTGAGCCCCAATGGACGCATAAATCGGAATATATACAAAGAACCATATACATTGCACAGTTGGAGGGGCCTGGGGATGGGCGGCCAGGGGATCATTGCCGGGTAAGGCCAGGAGAGTCAGGATGTAGAGAAGTTACATATATCTAACAACCGACATTTATTTATATACAGTGTAAAATATAACGCAGTAAAAAGTCACTGGTCAAACAATAAATTTAATATTTTTATATTTAGAAATGTGTAAAAATTGTCAATTTCAAAATTAAGTTTCTTTTATAAATCATTAAGATTCCCTTCAAGTTTACGAATCAGAATACTTATCCTATGAAGACGTTTAGATATATTTCTTTATTAACATATCAAAATTCTGATTTAGCTCTATGGATTTACCACATAACACTATATACAGTTGAACCTGTCTATAGCGCCCCCTCTAAATAGCTCCCAATTTTAAATACGTAGTACGATGCGATTTACATTAAAAGTGACCTGTCTATAGCACCTCCTCTCTTTAGCACCCTATTTTGGTGAGTCCCAAGAGCGGGCGCTATAGACAGGTTTAACTGTATATTTGCATAGTATAATTTATCAGAGAATAATATTGCAGTTGTGTGTGAATAGATACCTATCTATTCTATCTTAAATATATTAATTCAAATAATTTTATGAATATATTTATTTATTTGACATATCCGATATCCCAGCTTGGGATACTTGCGCCTAAGTACATTTAATCAGCTTAATTTAATGAACAAAGTCAGTTTATATATAAAATGAAAGGATTTAAAAGCACGAATGTTTCTTTTATACACAATACAAACTTCTACTGTCCTTACTGCGATGGAAAAAATATTGGGAGGGCTTGGCTTATCATTGTTTTTTTCATCGCAGTAAGGACAGTAGAAGTTTGTATTGTGTATAAAAGAAACATTCATGGTTTTGAATCCTTCTATTATTTATATATATATATAGATTGCGTGTTATTGCTTAGTACACTGGCCCGCAAAATTAATGGAACAACATATTTTTTTTCATTTATCTCAAATTTTATTGAACATTTAGCAATGAAATTTTATACACAAATTTATTATTCGATTATTGATTAAAATTACCCGAAATAAAAAAAAATATAACACGTATTTTATGCAAATCAGCCGGTCAAGCAATGATCTTTTGAGATAGAAAAAATATTTTGTTCCTTTAATTTTGCGGGCCAGTGTATTAAAGTCAGTATATTTACATTATTTCCTTTATTAACATATCAAAATTCTGTCTTAGCTCTATGTGTTTACCAAATAAAACTATATACAGTTAATCCTGTCTATAGCGCCCCTTCTAAATAGCGCCCGATTACGTAGTACGATGCGATTTACATTAAAACTAAAAAAGTTGTTTTTTTTCAAACAGAAAATAAAATCTAAATTTTTATAAATATTGTAGCAAAATGCTTATTATTTAAAGGAACAGAGTAATAATTGTGATATATATATTTGAATATTATGTAAACCTTCCTCTTTGCTTTTCTGTTATAAGTCTTTAACCAGCCTTTGTATATTAAAGAATCCAGACAATCCTTCTAGAAACCACGAAACTGAGAATCTTTGTAAAATATTCCAAGAAATAAACTTTCTTTGCACTATATAATGATCGTAAATATAGAGGCTGCCTGGCCAGCATTCATATTGTTAGAAGAGAGGCTGGAGGTGGTTGCTTACATGTCACTGTTCTAAACCTACTTGTTTTGGCTACTTCTCGTGGACTTAACGGTGACTTTTTACAACTTATTCTTATTAACTTTCATGTATAATTATTTTTACATAATTTAGTTTTGTATAATTATTTCCCATACTCTTCTATCGTTGAATTTAAATACTTTTTGTTCTTGCGGATTATTCAAGACAATAATCTTTAGTTAGAAGGCGCTCTTTCTTTCTAAAACCATTTGTTTGTGAATAAACGTCAAAAGGCTTCTCGGATGTTTTATCCCAGTACATCAGGTCACCAGAGCAACAATATTTCTTAAAAATAAAGATACTTCGGCTAGTCAATCTTTATATTACCTCGAGGTTTCGACCAAAATATTTTGTCGAAACGTCGAGATAAAAGATTTGCTGGAAGTATCTTTATTTTTAAAGAAACCATTTAATGAATTAGAGTTCACTTACGCGTTGTGAATAAAACAAAAATACTTGAGCCAAAAATGATTCCAATGATATTATTTCAAGGCACTTAATCTCTAGATGAATATTTTTCTATCAAATGATACAATATAAGAGATTGTTATCTGTAGAAAACAAAAAAGACATAGGTCTGAAGAACAACCCAAGTATTTGATTACATCTGTACATTGCAGACATCTGGATTAACAAAATGAATAATAATTACTATTTACCGTTCGAATGAATTTTTAAAGATTTCTGAGAGCCATCTATCATTGTTGTTGTTTTCATGTCCAATGAAGAGCCTCAGATGCCACCATGCATCTCTCTCACAGCAGTCGCAATGTCCACTATCTTGGATGTGTATACTGTATTGTCGCTGTTGTTGTGCACAATGAAGAGCCTCAGATGTCTCCATATATCGCAGTAGCAATGTCCACTATCTTGGGTGTGTAAAGCTGTTGCTCTGGGTCCATGTTAATTTTCTGCAAGGCTGCGGCCACATTTATCATTAAAACATATTAATTAAAGGTTGAATTTTAAATTTATAGGAATAAATTTAAAATTCAACCTTTAATTAATATGTTTTAATGATAAATGTGGCCGCAGCCTTGCAGATAATTAACATGGACCCAGAGCAACAGCTTTACACACCCAAGATAGTGGACATTGCTACTGCGATATATGGAGACATCTGAGGCTCTTCATTGTGCACAACAACATGATTCGAAAAGTTAATTTGGGAAATACATAAGGATGAAAATTACCTTATACTTTTGTTTATATTTGTTCCGATAGAAGGCTCTCTGTCATCTTTAAATGTTCGTTCAAACGATCAGAAAACATACCTTTTTTATATATAGACATCTATTAAAAACAAAGAAGGCATATCCTGACCAGGAGCACATGTGCTTTTTTTTAGATGGCAGAGCACAATCTAGTGGAACAGAAATCAACTAAACATTGATTTAACCTGTTCCCTAATATTTGGTCAACCCAATTTCTTGATAAATCAAGAAAAGCCATCCACGAAAGCCACGTGCTCCTGGTCAAGATATATTTTTTTCAATATCAACACAACCTTTTAATTTTTTTTTCTATTATTTTTTTTAATATAGACATCTATTAAAAACAAAGAAGGCATATGCTGACTAGGAGCACAAGTGATTTTTAGATGGCAGAGCACCATCTAGTGGAACAGAAATCAACTAAACATTGATTTAGCCTGTTCCCTGATATTTGGCCAACCCAATTTTTCGATAAATCAAGAAAAGCCATCCACGAAAGCCACGTGCTCCTGGTCAAGATATATTTTTTTCAATATCAACACAACCTTTTAATTTTTTTTTCTATTATTTTTTTTTATATAGACATCTATATTTTTTAAAATTAAAGATACTTCGGCCAGTAAATATTTTTTATTCTTCTTCTATAGAAGGAATAGATCTCTGAAGGCTTTTATTGATCAAAGACTTTAGACTCAAAGTCACCAACCTCAAACTAAAAGGAAGAGAGCACACACATCTAAGTGAAAGAATATGGTGTTACGGGCTACTAACCAAAGTGTGGGATTTTCAAATCTAACAAACAAACGACATCTATTTATAAACAGAGTATTATATAACAGAGTAAGTACTGCCGAAGTATCTTTAACTTTAAGAACTATGAATACCGGCCAGGCAGCCTCTATCTATACGATAATTTATATTTTCATATTGTCAAGTCTCAATGGTACTACAAGTAGAATATAATGTCAATCAAATATCGTAGATTATAAAGTGTTAAACGTGTAACAAAAGTCGATTGTAGAGACGTGGATAGTGGTTGAAGGTTAATCAAGATAAATCCAACAACTACGGGGAGGCAAATGATGACAAATAGAAGGCACCAAGTTTATTGCCGCTTTTATAGCACTGGCATCACGCTTACATCAAATTACACACTGGTTGCCTCTCCACCATCTTTCCCTGCATTCCTTCATCTACCCATTGGTCTCTATGGTTGCTTTGTTTGTTTGTCTTTAAAATTTGTCTCTTTCCTGCTTTCGTGTTCTTCTCTACCAGCTTGCCTTTATAATTTCTTTGCCTATCTTCATTATCTCTATACTTGTCCTCATGCCTTTTCTCATTGTATTCTTCCTCTCTTACAGCTTGCCTTATACTAGTCTTCATGCCTTCTGCTTGTATTCTTCCTCTCTTACAGCTTGCTTTATACTTGTCTCTTCCCTGCTTGCGTACTTCGTCTCTTCCAGCTGCCATAAATAATTTTCTTGTTTATCTTCATTGACTCTATACTTATCTTCATGCCTTCCCTACTTGCATTCTTCCTCTCTTACAGCTTGCCTTATACTTGTATTCATGCCTTCTCTGCTTGCATTCTTCCTCTCTTACAGCTTGCTTTATACTTGTCTTCATGCTTTCACTGCTTGCATTCTTCCTCTATTACAGGTTGCTTTATACTTGTCTCTTCCCTGCTTGCGTACTTCGTGTCTTACAGCTGCTATCTATAATTTTGTTTCTTATCTTCATTGACTCTATACTTGTCCTCATGCCTTTCCTAATTGTATTCTTCCTCTCTCACAGCTTACTTTATACTTGTCTTCATGCCTTCTCTGCTTGCATTCTTCCTCTCTTACAGCTTGCTTTATACTTGTCTTCATGCTTTCACTGCTTGCATTCTTCCTCTATTACAGGTTGCTTTATACTTGTCTCTTCCCTGCTTGCGTACTTCGTCTCTTCCAGCTGCTATCTATAATTTTGTTTCTTATCTTCATTGACTATATACTTATCCTCATGCTTTCTCTTCTTGCATTCTTCCTCTCTTACAGCTTGCCTTATACTTGTCTTCATGCCTTCTCTGCTTGTATTCTTCTTCTCTTACAGCTTGCTTTATACTAGTCTTCATGCCTTCTCTGCTTGTATTCTTCCAATCTACCCACTCGCTTCTTTGGTTCCTTGCTTTTTTGTCTTTATACTTGCCTTCATGCCTTCCCTGTTTGTGCTCTTCCTCTTTACCAGCTTACCTCTTTAATTCTCTTGTTTTTATTCATTGCCTTTATACTTGTCTTCATGCCTTGCCTACTTAATTTTTCTTCTTTTCCAGCTTTCCCCTCTAACTTCTTTGATATTTTTCATTGTCCTCTTGATAAATATATGTAAATATATGTGTGATACAAAGAATTTATACATTAATTAGCATAATCATCGTGTGTGTTCACGTGGGTACAGGTGGGAGCAGCCAAGCACGGGTTAAGAAGAAGAGACAAGAAATCGGATGGCAGCATTTCTGACAGCTCCAGTGGCTTCCTAAGACAAGTAAGTTCTTTTATTTCTAAAGTCAGAATGGAAAACTCAGCGTTTGGTAAACTGGATACTCATCAAACTTTTCTTTAATATCATTTCTTAGAAACATAAACAAATTGGAAGATAGAATCCTCTGAAATATAAATTGTAACAACACACCGTGGATAAGTATCTTGTTTAGTTTAAAAGATCTTTCAATCTTTCAGGTATCACAAACCTTACTACAGGAGTATACAACGAAATGAATCCTAATCTTCAACTACAGTAGAACCTCCATGAGAGAACACTCCCGCTAGAGGACATCTCTCTACAAAGGACAGTTTTCATTCGCAAGACTAACATTTTTACTAATTAGTAACTCTCTGGTAAGAGGACATCTCTCCCTAAAGGACACTTTGGCTCTGCATTTAAGAGTCTTTTACATGGAGGTCTTACTGTATATTTATTTTTAAAATATTATTTACATATCTTTAAAATGTGCAAGGAAATTATTTTTAATTCTAATTTAGTGTATACGTTTTGTTATGCAATATAATTAAAAAAATGATCTTTAACTTTTATATACAAATACAGCGAAATAAACATACTATTTGGATATCTAGAGTTGTAGACAGATTCACGTATTCCACTTGTATATTATGGGGTATTATGTAAACAGAATTCAGTTAAAATATTCCCATGGGCGCCCATTTATTGAAAATCAAAAATTAGTTGAAGATTATATATATTGCAAACTCCAATAAGAGACCAGCTCTAAAAGAAAACGGAGTTGCCATTTTTTTATAGAAAACCTTACTGAAAGGAGTATTGTGCATATCAGTGTTTGGTCAGAATTTATTTATTTTATTTTTTCGCAATAAAATTATAATTGATTAATGCTTATTATGTTTCTTTTATTAGTGTAAAAATTGTACTTATCTGTTTTAAATTAATATCATTTTATGAATAACAAAAATAACAATTTTTGGATAATTAATTTATAAAAATTTAATATTTTATAAAGTTGTAATTGAACGTCTATCATACTTAAATACATTTGATGGCAATAGATGTATTTAATGGTAAAGGCATTTTTTGAAAATCTTTAACTATATATTTTTATATATTTTCAAATAAATATTTTACTACACTACTCTATAGGATTTATTATAAACTACTGAGACTTTTGAAAAAGAGATTTGACAACCATCATGATTGGGTGAAGTAGAATGCGTCTTCCTTTGTCATTAAGACTGGGAGCACTACTCAGTGGCAGGCCGACTTAGTTCCAAAAGAAATGGCCGCTTCTGACATGAGGAACAGACGCCATGTGCAGCTGCTCCTAATATGGAGTACAAACGCTGCTCATCCTGTATCCCTGGATCAGGAGCCCTTACAGGTTACTATCAGCCAGGCCAGCTGAACCCAGGTTTTTTAGCGAGCTTGTTACTGCTCCCCCTCCTCCTTTTTGATCCGGGCTTGGGACCGGCAAAGGCGGAGTTCCTATATACATATATATAAAGGTCAGTGTATGTATGCTTGTCGGCTATACACGTCCACAATAAGTAACTAATATGACTGAAATGTCAACAGTATATAGAGTAGAATCTGGAAACACCTATAGTGAACATTTCAAGTCTCTATCCCGAATATTCTTCGAGTTATTTGCAAATTTGCAACGCAAATTTGCCCTTTCGCTCGCTAGCAACGCCTCTAGCGGTGAATATGGGAGGTAATATCAGCTGACCTAATATATATATGTAAAACGTGTTTCAACAGGACATAGAGAAAAATCTGAAAGACACAAAGTTTTGAGCGGGACGTTTCACAAGGGTGACATCCACGGCGCCAATTCATAATTGTAACGAATAGTATTTGAATAAAAACATTTAATCGGGTAAAACCCGGGCGTTGCCCGGGTCATTCGGCTAGTCTCTATAAAAGAAGAAACAGAGGTCGGGTTGAAAGGCTTCTTTATATAAAAGGTTCTTCACCCCGACCTAGGTTTCTACTTGTACAAATTTATATATTGGCACATAGGTTATATAAGAGGAATCTATCATTCTTTAGATAACAGAAGTCCGTGAGGGGAATATGCTATAGTGGAAAATTATAGACTAAAAAAAGTTTTGGAAAGGGGTAGGTAGGTAGAGGAGTTCAGGTAAAAAAGATTTCCTTGTGGAAGGTCGAAGGAAAATAAATTCAGTCTAGAAGTGAAGTTGTAGTGGGGAAGATGGTCTGTGGGGAAAGTTGTGGTGGGGAAGATGGTCTGTAGGGATAGTTGTGGTGGGGAAGATGGTCTGTAGGAAAGGTCGTGGTGAGGAAGATGGTCTGTAGGGAAAGTTGTGGTGTGGAAGATGGTCTGTAGGGAAAGTTGTGGTGGGGAGGATGGTCTGTAGGGAAAGTTGTGGTGGGGAAGATGGTCTGTAAGGAAAGTTGTGGCGGGGAAGATGGCCTGTAGGGAAAGATGTGGTGGGGAAGATGGTCTGGAGAGAATATTGTGGTGGGGAAGTTGGTCTGTAGGGAAAATTGTGGTGGGGAAGATGGTCTGTAGGGAAAATTGTGGTGGAGAAGATGGTCTGTAGGGAAAATTGTGGTGGGGAAGTAGGTCTGTAGGGAAAGTTGTGGTGGGGAAGATGGCCTGGAGAGAAAGTTATGGTGGGGAAGATGGTCTGTAGGGAAATTTGTGGTGGGGAAGATGGTCTGTAGGGAAAGTTGTGGTGGGGAAGATGGTCTGTAGGGAAAGTTGTGGTGGGGAAGATGGTCTGTAGGAAATGTTGTGGTGGGGAAGATGGCCTGTAGGGAAAGTTGTGATGGGGAAGATGGTCTGTAGGGATAGTTGTGGTGGGGAAGATGGTCTGTAGGAAAAGTCGTGGTGAGGAAGATGGTCTGTAGGGAAAGTTGTGGTGTGGAAGATGGTCTGTAGGGAAAGTTGTGGTGGGGAAGATGGTCTGTAAGGAAAGTTGTGGCGGGGAAGATGGCCTGTAGGGAAAGATGTGGTGGGGAAGATGGTCTGGAGAGAATATTGTGGTGGGGAAGTTGGTCTGTAGGGAAAATTGTGGTGGGGAAGATGGTCTGTAGGGAAAATTGTGGTGGAGAAGATGGTCTGTAGGGAAAATTGTGGTGGGGAAGTAGGTCTGTAGGGAAAGTTGTGGTGGGGAAGATGGCCTGGAGAGAAAGTTATGGTGGGGAAGATGGTCTGTAGGGAAATTTGTGGTGGGGAAGATGGTCTGTAGGGAAAGTTGTGGTGGGGAAGATGGTCTGTAGGGAAAGTTGTGGTGGGGAAGATGGTCTGTAGGAAATGTTGTGGTGGGGAAGATGGCCTGTAGGGAAAGTTGTGATGGGGAAGATGGTCTGTAGGGATAGTTGTGGTGGGGAAGATGGTCTGTAGGAAAAGTCGTGGTGAGGAAGATGGTCTGTAGGGAAAGTTGTGGTGTGGAAGATGGTCTGTAGGGAAAGTTGTGGTGGGGAAGATGGTCTGTAAGGAAAGTTGTGGCGGGGAAGATGGCCTGTAGGGAAAGATGTGGTGGGGAAGATGGTCTGGAGAGAATATTGTGGTGGGGAAGTTGGTCTGTAGGGAAAATTGTGGTGGGGAAGATGGTCTGTAGGGAAAATTGTGGTGGAGAAGATGGTCTGTAGGGAAAATTGTGGTGGGGAAGTAGGTCTGTAGGGAAAGTTGTGGTGGGGAAGATGGCCTGGAGAGAAAGTTATGGTGGGGAAGATGGTCTGTAGGGAAATTTGTGGTGGGGAAGATGGTCTGTAGGGAAAGTTGTGGTGGGGAAGATGGTCTGTAGGAAATGTTGTGGTGGGGAAGATGGCCTGTAGGGAAAGTTGTGATGGGGAAGATGGTCTGTAGGGATAGTTGTGGTGGGGAAGATGGTCTGTAGGAAAAGTCGTGGTGAGGAAGATGGTCTGTAGGGAAAGTTGTGGTGTGGAAGATGGTCTGTAGGGAAAGTTTTGGTGGGGAAGATGGCCTGGAGAGAAGGTTGTGGTGGGGAAAATGGTCTGTAGGGAAAGTTGTGGTGGGGAAGATGGTCTGTAGGGAAAGTTATGTTGGGGAAGATGGTCTTTAGAGAAGGTTGTGGTGGGGAAGATGGTCTGTAGGGATAGTTGTGATGGGGAAGATGGTCTGTAGGAAAGGTTGTGGTGATAAATATGGACTCGAGGTGAACTCGTGGTGGGGAAGATGGTCTGTAGGGGAAGTTGTGGTGGGGAAGATGGTCTGTCTGGAAATTTGTGGTGGCTAAGATGGTCTAAGGTTGAAGTTGTGGTGGGAAAGATGGTCTCTAGGTGAAGTCGCGGTGGGAAAGATGGCTTCAAGGAGGAAATCGCGAAGGAAAATTCCTAAGAGAAAGAGAGAGGAGAAAAATCTGGAGAAGGAAGAGGTCTGGAAGGGAAGTTTTATCGAGGAAGATGGTCCGGAGGGGAAGCCTTAAAGTCTGGAGCGGAAGTCTTGGAGGGGAAGAGCCCTGGATCAATAGTTCTCATCGACCCCCGCTATTTTTAGAGCCTCCCTCGCTCCCCTGATGTCGTTATCCCCAGGACGGCCTTATCAACAGCCTCCACCAATTAACCTCACCAGACTGACCTTGGCTACTGCCCGCTACATTTACCACTACGTCTGGCCGTCCTGACGTAGCCACCACCCATTCTTCCATAGCTCTACACCTTTCTCCCTATAGTACTTTCTTGGTTACCGGTAGAGCTTCTACAATGGGGACAATACAGAGGCGATTATCTAGACATTCCTGTCTACGGTATAACATACTAAATATTTATCTTTCGTGCTCCCCTGTTTCACACTGTACGGTTGCTTTAAAAATGGGACAATGCTGAGATCAATTGTGCGTTTTCTTCTCAAGTTGGTAGACAAATCTTTCTCTCGTACACTCTTGTTTACGTTAAATAGGGACGATGTAGAATAGATCAGCATGGTTCCTGCTCAACATACCACACAGTATCTCTATCGTACGTACACACACAGTTTCTCTCTCTCTTGTTTTAACGGTACAACAACTACAATGGGAACGATGTAGAATAGATCAGCATGCCTACTGCTCAACTTGTCGTATAGAATCTCTCTATCGTATATACATACGCTTTCTATCAATCTCGTTCTGCGGTACAGCTATTATAATAGAACGATACTGAGAAGATGGGCATGACTTCTTCTCTAAATTTCATAATAAAGGTTTTATATTCGTATACTGGTGTTTTGCGATACAGCTACTATAATAGAACGATACGAAGAATATTAGCACGACTCCTGCTCTATATTTCATACGATATTTTTATATTCGTATACTAACAAAATCAGAATTTGACGGTCTGGACAAGACATCACCATATTCGTATACTATTTTTCTACGGTACAGCTACTAGAATAGAACGATACAGAGAATATTAACACGACTCCTGCTCTAGATTTCATACAATAGTTTTATATTTGTAAACTAACAAAATCAGAAATTGACGGTCTGGACAAGACACCATAACCATATTCGTATACTATTTTTCTACGGTACAGCTACTAGAATAGAACGATACGGAGAAGATTAGCACGAACCCTGCTCTAGATTTCATACAATAGTTTTACATTCGTAAATTCATGTTTTACCGACATCTACTAAAGTAAAACGATGCGGAAAATATTAGCATGACTACTTATTATATCTAGAGGTTTCATAAAATATTTTTATATTCGTACATTCGTGTTCTACCGTACAGCTACTATAATAGAACTATAAGGAGAAAATGATCACGAACCCTGCTCTAGATTTCATAATAAATGTTTTATATTCGTATACTCCTGTTTTATAGTACAGCTACTATAATAGAATAATACGTAGAAGAATAACACGACTCCTGCTCTAATATTCCATACAATATTTTTATATTCGTTTACTCTTTTTCTACGGTACAGCTGCTAGAATAAAACGATACGGAGAAAATAGCATGACTACTTATCTAGATATCATATTTTTATATTAGTACATTGGTGTTTTACCGTACAGCCACTAGAATAGAACTATACGGAGATAATTAGCACTAAATACCATACAATAGTTTTACATTCGTACACTCGTGTTCTCATGTAGATCTACTACAATATGAAGCTTAGCATGGTTCACCTCAAGTTGCTATCAAATATTTTTTTCACTTTCTGTATATCCTGTTAGTTCGTGAGATTACTACATTTGGGAAAATAGCATGTTCTCTATTCAAGTTATCATTCAAATATTTTCACTCTTTATTATGCCTTCAGAGAAAAAATGCTGTTAATATAGAAATACTTCTGATAATAGATTGACAGAAAAAGATTTGAATCGTTTATATTTCTCCACGATTTAGCCCCTAAACTACCATTTACGTTGGTTTGAAAAAGTCATTTTTTTTTATTTTACAAAGATGATAACATTCTGAAAAGGGGCCATTTATCTTATGGGCGTCTCGCTGAGAAGTGTTTGATTATCTATTTTAAAATGTTTCTTTCCATTTCTATAAAAGAGATAACGACATAGCATCTTTGCTTAGACATTATATTTGTTTAATATTATAAATCTATCTCTTTTTTTTCTGTTTTTTTACTGCTATTTTTTCCGTGTATGTCTTTAATTCCTTTTGTCTATCTCTCTTTCTCTCTCTCAAAATAATTTACCTTCATATTGCCACGTGGAAAATTAGGAAAGACAAAACTTCAGGATGAGAAAGCAATTTATTCAAGGCAAGAACAAACTATGAATGATAAACAAAAGATAATCAATGAGGGAATTTTACAGAGTAGCAAAATATAAACATAAAAAAATGATTAAAGGTAAAGACTCTTCTAGTAAGGTAAATCAATTAAGAAGGATTAGAAGATGAGTTTCTTTATTGTAAGAACGCTACGAGCTTTCGGACAAAAGTCCTTCAACGGGCATAAATATAACTATACTAAGAAAGATAACGATGGCTGTAGGAAATATATACACGTATTGGTTTTACATAGAAATAAAAATAAAATATTAAGAATATAAAAAATATTAAGAATATAAAGAATGACATGCAAATGATCAATCTAACTATTTGTAAAAGTGAAAAATACGGAAATAAAAATTCTAGAGAGCAAATCAGGAAATGCAGAAAACATTAGTTGAAAGAAAAAAGGAATATTAATGAGACAAAAAATATGACTGTAATGGATGGTGGGAAAGGGGGGGGGTTATTAATATGCTAAAGGTAGAATCTGAAAAAGTTTAATTGGAAATGTAGTTTGAGTAGACTGCGGGGATGTCTATTTTTCTATTTATACTGTGTAGCTTGGTTGAAACTATGGCTTCCAGAACCAATCTCTGGTGTAGGTTGGAGATATTTTTGTAGTGGATGGTTGGGTTAGTAGTGTCAAAGGAATGGCCAGAAGATGCAATGTGTTGAAAAATAAGGGAACGGGTGTCTCGGTTGGTGATGTTGCGTGTGTGTTCGGACATTCTGATGGCGATGGTTCTACCGGTCTCCCCCACATAGGTGGCGGGACACTGTTGGCACGAGACCGAGTAGACTGCTCCAGTAGATGTTAGAGGATCAATGGAGGTGTCGGTTTTTGTGATGGGATGCCTAAGGAGTGAGTGGAGGTTAGGTGTGTTAGTAAAAAAGGTACGGATGCCAAAAGGTTTGAGGAAACGGGAGAGGTTAACTGAAAGGGGAGAGAATGGGATCACACACGTGGATTTGTAAGTTGCAGGAGGGTTTAGAGGAACAGGTGAATAGGTGTGTTTTTCTATGAAGGATAGAGGGAAACCTGAACTTGTAAGATGGGAGATGATGCGGCTCTTTTCAATAGTTTTGAAGATGGGGAGTGAACAGTGGGTTAGTAGGCGGCGGGTGAGGGCTTTAACTATATTGATTTTGTGGGAGGTTGGGCAGTGTGACCTATAATGGGTGTATCTGGGTGGGTGGTTTTTCTTGTAGTAGACTGTGGTATGGTAGGTGTTTGGGGTGCGTATGACTAGGACGTCCAGGAAAGGAATAACAAGTTCATGTTCTCTCTCAAGAGTGAATGTGATGTTGGGATTGTAAGTGTGGAGGTCGGTGAAAATGATATTCTCGCTGTCGGTTTTGCATACGCAAAAAATATCGTCAACGTATCGACGCCAGAAGAAAATGTTTGAGGGTTGCCGGTTACAGATCCATTGGTCTATGGTAGACATCGTTATTTCGGACAAAATGGATGAGAGGGGGCTGCCCATTGGGGTTCCCCTGATCTGTTTAAAGTGGGTATGAGAATAGGTGAAGGTATTCATGCATAGGCAGATCTTGGTGAGTGAGATGATGTTGTTGGCTACAGTGGCATCTGTGTGGATGGATGAAAGGAATTGGTGGAGGTTATCTAACATGAGGCTGTGTGGAAGGCTGAGGAATAGGGAAGATACGTCGAACGAGCACATGGATGAGTTTGGAGGGGGGTGCAGGTTTGTTATATCCTGTATGAAACTGGTGGAATTGGGTGTCGTGAAGGCTCTCCTGTTGTTATTCCAAAGAGGGGTTAGGAGGTTCGTAAGATATTTGGCTAGGGGGTAGGCAGGGGATAGGTGGTATGCGATGACTGGACGGAGGGGGACGGATGGTTTGTGGGTCTTGGGGAGACCGTAAATATAGGCATTAGTTCCCAAGCTGGAGGTGAAGTTTTTGTGATCTTCTATTGTGATGGAGGCCGAGCGTTTCATGCGGTTGAGGGAAACTTTAAAATTCTTGGTTGTTGCCCTGCTTTCTTCTGCGGTGATTTGGGTGAAAGTGGTTGTATCACTCAGTATGTCTATCATTTTTGTATGGTATTCGGTTTGGTTGATGATAACCGTATCAGATCCCTTGTCTGATCGGGTAATGACAATGGATCGTTGGGATTTCAGTTTGCGTATGATCTTGTATTCTAATCTTGACATGGAGAGTGGAGGTAGCGGTCGTTGGAGGGTGCGGGTTACTTGATTCCTGATGGTCCATTGGTCTTGATGGGAGAGGGTTCTGATAGAGGCCTCTATTCCACTAATGAGTCGGGGTGTGTCTACTTTGGCTGGGATTCTGTATTTTAGCCCTTTGGATAAAAGTCTGTTTTCAGCTGGTGATAGGGTTATGTCAGACAGGTTGATAACACTGGGGACCTCATGTTCGGTGTTCCTACGTTGGAGAGGGAAAGCATATTTTCGGGACCAAAATTCCAGTTTTTGGTTATGTTTGCGGTTTGTATTCTGTTCCAGGGCCTTGACGTCTGTTGTGGTTTTTTCTATGAAAGCGGTGAGAACTGCGATGTCCATGTTCTGTGTGATCAGAAATATGAGTCCTTTGATGGATTTGCTGAGGAATCTGATATTGGAATGGCAGCCTTTGGTTCTGGTGCGTAGTAATTGTCTCTGGGTACGTTTGATGAGTTCCGATGAGAAAGGGTTGCGTACTGGGTCCTTCAATCTGAGTGACGGGGGAATGAAATCCAGTTGTTCGCATAGTTGGTTAAAACGTAGATGGCAGCGCCATTTAGCTAGTTGAAGTGATTTTTTATGGATGAGGAATTTGTATCTTTCGATTAAATCAATGTTGAAATTCATGGTGAAAAATTTGATAGACGATTAAAGGTAAAGACTCTTCTAGTAAGGTAAATCAATTAAGAAGGATTAGAAGATGAGTTTCTTTATTGTAAGAACGCTACGAGCTTTCGGACAAAAGTCCTTCAACGGGCATAAATATAACTATACTAAGAAAGATAACGATGGCTGTAGGAAACTTGTTGATAAAATAATAAATACTTTGCTACAATATTTTAAAAGATAAACATCAATATGTTGAAATAATTAAATCATATCTAACTGAAGATATAAACTTATTGTCAAAACTTAAGGAATTAGAAAGTCTTTGATTGGCCGGTCATCTATTTTTTGGGGAGACAGAGGCAATTTTGTTCACACTTTATTATCTCGTGTGTCTTCAATAATGCTTAATGTAATATCTTTCAGAGTTATTGTCTGAATCCCAATATACATGGTATAGGGTACAATATCCTTAAGTTTTGTCCATGAGTGTCCACACTTGGTTATCTCGTGTGTCTTCATTAAAGCTTAATTTAATATCTTTCAGAGTTATTGGCTGAATCCCGATATACAACGTGTGATCAATAATTTCCAGGAATGAGACTGGAACACGTAAAATATTCAAAATAATGAAATAATTTTATAAGGACCTTATAGATAAAACATTTATCAACACGTAGAAAAATAATTGATCACACAGACGCACGCGTTCACGTTTTTTCGAATTTATAAGCTCGAGTATATCAGAACATTTTCTAACTTCAGTATGGACTGTATTGAAAAACAGCGAGTCTGCATAGAGTTTTGCTTCAAATTAAGGAAAACAGCTTCCAAATCATTTCAAATGTTGAAACAGGCTTTTAAAGAAGATGCCCTATCACATTCGAGGACCTTTAAATGGTTTTCACGATTTAAAGATGGTCGAACAAGCGAGAGAAAGCAAGGATGATCAAATCGAAGATTAAGTGTCTTCTTATCACTTTCTTTGATGTAAAAGGATTGGTACACTATGAATTCGTGCCCGAGGGTCAGACCATTAATCAACATTACTATCTTGATGTATTGCGACGTTTAAGAGAGCCTGTGCGTCAGAAAAGACGCGAAAATGGCATCGGAAAAATTGGCTCTTGCATCATGACAACGCACGGCCACAAACGGCCGTCACTGTACAGCTCTATTTGGCTAAAAACTGAATTGCTTTATTACCTCAGCCACCCTATTCTCCTGACCTTGCTCCCAACGACTTTTTCCTCAATCCTTAAATTAAAAAAGTCTTAAAAGGACGTTGATTTGACTCAAAACCTGAAATAAAGGACAATACGAAGAATATTTTGAAAAGCATGAAAGATGAGGATTTTCAGAGGTGCTTTGATATCTGCAAAAAAATATGGAACAAGTGTATAGATAGTGACAGTGATCATTTTTAGAAATTTTAAATAAAATTTTATTATACTTTTGTATTACTTTAAATATTTAACATTCCTGTAAATTATTGATCACACTATGTACATTATAAAAGGTACGACTTCCTTGAGTTATGTTCATCAGTGTATATACCCAATTATCCAATTATAGAGGGTTTTCTTCGCGTATTCGTTAGTACATAGAATTGAGGTAAAAGAGGCCAATTGAGGTAACATATTCAATACAACTCTATATCAAACATCTCCTCTACGTGGCGGGCGGGAGAAGCAGCACAAGTAAGAGACTGCCCTGTAGTACGGTGTCGTGAGCCCCGAGCCGCTACGGTAACCGTGAACAGGAAACTCTGCTGACTAACGGGGCAATGGCAACCTCCTTTCCATGGATGGACAAGACACCATCACCAATACAACTCTATATAACCGATCATTCGCAATATATCTTATATCGTTATTCACCAAGTAAGGTATGTAATTATGTTAATTATGCAATTAATTAATGATAAACACCCTGTGGTCATTAATCCCTAACCAAACACCCTTGATGAACTAAATCTTCCATTAACCCCCGGCTCCATTTATCAAATCTTCGCCCATCTAAGATTTTATAACAGAAATTTTACCCAGCTAGAACCCTTAATTCAACAAATTAACCCCTCTTGTATATTGAATTAAGGTGAAAACCTTCAAGGATAAGTTTGAGATTGTTTTATCAGGTTTCTCTCAATTTCGGGCTTAAAATCTATTCTACATGATAGAACAAGATAAACTGAGCTAAATGATTATTAATATGCTTTGATAAATAGGTTTAAGTCAGATTTTTTTATATACTACCTAAAAAATAATCAGTTATCTGGAAATTTTGAATACTAATATTATATATTTTTCAGAATATATATATATATATTTCTGCGCGATCATTTAAACAGTATGCTATTAAATCGCTCTTTTTCATGATCTCATGAATATCGGACAGAAAAGACGACGCCAAATCAGGTATAAATCCTTACATCAGACAGAACAGTATTGTCATCTATTCGGTTATGTGCCAGGATTGTTTGTTGTTGTTTCTTATCCCCTTGTGTATAGATTACACGAATTCCATGAGTTCATTATCTCATGGAATGGGGTATAGGGGTGCAGCTTTCGTTGATCATGGCATCATGATCCAGGCACACTTTGATGAAAGTCTGTGACTTTTCCTGTAGTTTGAGAGTGTTCCTAACATAGAAGCCTTTGCTGCCGACTCTAACATGAGTACAGACGCAGCTCCTCCGTATCCCTGTAGTGGGACCATTGCTGAGGCCCATCAACCGGGTCAGTTGAACTCAGGATTTTTAAAGAGGGAGTGTCCCTCCTGGTTACAGCATCAAGTCTACCAGAACAAGACTTGATTGTGTAGAGGGTTTACTCCCAACAATGTCCACCGCACCACAGGCCAGGTGAGCATGGAATGCCAGCCAGGATTGTAATAGGGGAATATATATATGGGAACATCGAGCAGAATCAAAGGCAGAAAAATGAATGTTAAAATATTCCTTGAATAGCAAAAACAATAACTCCATCATTTATCACCATATTTCAAAAACTGCCCATAATATCAACCTAGCTGAAACATAGTATGCTTACAAGAATATCCATAGTAAATAGCCAAAGTCTTATTTGGGATCTTTCCACTCTTGAGAATCAAACAGAATTAACAAATAAGATCGCTGTATTGAATCGTCCATCTTTTATTCTTTTCCCTCTTGATAAGAAAATTATATTTGTAAAAACAGACACCTTTGAAAATAATACAATAAAAATAACATGGAGTCTCCCTTTGTTTGTAAGAAATTCAATAATCAATAATAAACTCAAAGCCTTAATTAACAACATGAAACAACTGGCATTCAAATTCAATGACCCCAATGCAGACAAAACATTACAAGCTACCTTCGATAATTGAGTGAAAAAAAAGGAATCTCTCACACTGACTAAATCCATATCAATTTGAATAAAACAATGAAAAATTACAGGTGTTAATAAATAATATTGGAGTATCCATCTAGCCACAGATAGTTCATCCATATAACTAAAGGAAACCTGCAGCGGATCGTGAATTCAGGATTTAAATAAAAAAGACTGTGAAAATTAAAAAAAAAAGAATAATAAAAGAGGTCAGGTATTGATATTAAAATCAAAAAAGGCATATCCTGACCACGAGCATATGTGCTTTTTAGATAACAGAGCGCCATCTTTATAAAAAAAAATATTTATATTATGATGCATTAGCGCGCCATCTGTTATGGAAATGTTAGATTTTTTAATTTTTAAAAGAAACATAAGGGTCTATAATAGTTTCGAAATTGCATTAAAAAGACTATAAGACTTATCTAAATAATACTTATCTTTAAAAAAATACTCTAAATATTAGTTAAAGTATCAAAATACGAAACTATTATAGACGCGTGTGATTCATTTTAAAATAAAACAATTTCCACATTTCTACAATGTCTATAATAGTTTCGTATTTTGATAACAGAGATGGCGCGCTAATTCATCATAATTAGTTAAAGTATGTGTGTCATTTTTATCTCTAATACACGTGATACAGGCCTTAATGTTCATAGTGGGCAATAGCAACTGATTTAACTCTAAGTGTATTACATATCGACAAATGTAGAAAGCAGTTCGACTTTGGCACTTGAAAATGTATCAGAAATCCGTTTGTTACTTGCATTCACTGGTGGAGCGAACTTTTGCAGTAATCGGGGGTAATTGAGCAATTTTTATTCAGGAAAAAAGTGTCCAATGCGGGAGTTGATCCCGGATCATGACTGTCGAAAATCAACTACTTACACCACTATTTTACCTAGCTCACATATATTTATATATATATATGCGAAAAATAATTTTTAAAAAGCTTCACACTGACGAGGACCAACAGCCCGAAACGCGCTCGTGGTTGGCTTTTCTTGATTTATCAAGAAAATGGTTTGACCAAATATCAGGGAACAGGATAAATCAATGTTTAGTTGATTTCTTTTCCACTAGATGGCGCTCTCTGGAATCTATAAAGCTCATGTTCTAGTAGTCAGGATATGCCTTTTTTGATTTTAATATATTGTTGCATCAATTTTAATACGTCCTACATTTATTCAAAATATTTTATGATAATTGATATTTATTTAAAATAGATTATTTAGATCATTATCCCTATTTATGGTTTCATTCCTTTTGTAATATTTTATTATACATACATATATCTTGATTGGTTATTGGAACGAGAGAGGACCTAGACCAAGACTGCGGATCACGACATGCGAGGAAGACAACGAATAAATAAACGCAATAACTTTAAAAGGTAATTTATTTTTATTTACTTTTATTTATTTGCTTTGAATATGGAAACCCGCTCGGGAAACGTGTATAACACCAAGATGGAAGAAACCAAGGTCGAGGACCCTGCAAAGCTGCAACTTGGTGCAACAATATATATATGTTATGAATAACTTGTTTGTTGTTGTTAGATAAAGGGTTGATAAGACAAAGGATCGATAAGATAAAGGGTTGAGGTGCAGTCGTGATAAGAAAAAGATAATTATTTACCGTCAAGTAGCTTTTATTTTCAATTACTTGAGGAAATTTTACACATTAGTTATTTTCACATTATATAGAATTTATAAAGTTAATCCTATATTAGTGATTTAAAAAGATAGATATGCTATAACTACGCATATTTACAACAAAACTATACAACAAAACTGAAAGTCTTTCTAAAAACGATTATAACAAAAGTAAAATTATCAATGAATAAAATGAAATATATATTTTTTAAAATATAGAAATATTTGAGTTTTTAGATTATATAATATATATATATATATATATGACGAACATTCGTGAATATTGGTCTAGATTCATTGTTATGAGTGGAATTTAATAAAGTTAAATTTAACTGGGGTTGGCTGGGAGTGCTGTGGCCAAGGTTGGTATTAGCTAATACCCATATATATGAACCCCATGTATAGATTTATTCACTCAATATTTATAACTTAGGTTGTTCTTATTTCTTATAAAGTATAATTTGTGTTAATATTATAACATTAAAATATAATTTCAATTTCCACCTAACGATTCCACGAGATAACCAAGTGTGAACACTCATGAACAAAACTTAAGAAAGTTGTACCTTTTACCATGTATATCGAGATTCAGATAATAAATCTGAAATATATTATAGTGACCTTTATTGAAGACACACGAGATAACCAAGTGTGAACACTCATGAACAAAACTTAAGGAAGTTGTACCTTTTAGCATGTATATCGGGATTCAGATAATAAAATCTGAAAGATATTATAGCGACCTTTATTGAAGACACACGAGATAACCAAGTGTGAACACTCATGAACAAAACTTAAGGAAGTTGTACCTTTTAGTATGTATATGGAATTCAGATAATAAATCTGAAAGATATTATAGTGACTTTTATTGAAGACACACGAGATAACCAAGTGTAAACACTCATGAACAAAACTTAAGGAAGTTGTACCTTTTAGCATGTATATCGGGATTCAGATAATAAATCTGAAAGATATTATAGTGACCTTTATTGAAGACACACGAGATAACCAAGTGTGAACAACCTCTGTCTCCTTCAAAAAAAATACAGACAATGCAACATTAAAGACTTTCTACTTTCTCAAGTCCATGAGTATAAAGAAAAATATTCCTAAATATAATTTTAAAAACTTAGAACTGGAACTCACAAATTCGAAGTCCTCCTCTGTACTGATGATGACCTTGGCCCGAAAATATGATATACAGTTTAAAATTACGTTTAAATTATCCAAAGATGATATTGTGACATATTACGTGATCTAAATTTATATTTAGAATCAAAAGGGGATCCACATAAATTAAGATATAAAAAGGGCGTACCTGGATCTGTAAAGAAAAAAAAAATTTTTTTTTCTTAAAATATTTCGAGAGATTGATCCCTCTTTATCTGTGCAATAAATTGATAAAGAGGTAGCAATCTCTCGAAATATTTTGAGAAATCAAAAGTTTTTTTTTTCTTTACAGATCCAAGTACGCCCTTTTATATAATCCTAAATGTATATGTTCTGATTAAAAATCATGAAACAAATGGGAGAGGTACGTATTTATCTCATACATAAATATCTTTCTCCCGCCACTATACAACAAAGTTTATATATTACAAGTTGATATATTCTTCTTTAAAAGAGGGATGGATTCCCCAATGGCCATTCTATCTCCATAAAACTGGGATCTAGTTGATATGGATGTGTCGCAGAAATATTGAACCCCCTGAAATTTACTTAAAATATCAATCAATTTCACTTCCCATTTGAATATCGGAGTTCAATATTTCCATATATGCATATATACCCTCCTCTGTTGAATGTATTATAGAATAGGGAATTGTTTATAGAGAATATATTTGCAGGAATGAATATTCGAAACTATTATAGACGCGATGATTCTATTTCAAAATTAAACAATTTTTACTGCTTATACTGGAATGGAAAAATTAAAGGGAGGGCCTGGCTCATCACCGGTCAACCCTCCCAGCGGTTTCGCAAGTTTAATTTAGTTCCTATATTCATAAAAGATGGCGCGCTGATGCATCATAACATACAGGAATGCTATGAGAAATTCTGAAGCTACTCAAATGAACCTTATTATTAGTAAAGAATTATAGATTTCTATATTAAAAAACAATAGAAAAATAAAAAGGTCAGGTGTTGATATTAAAAATAATAAAAGCATATCCTGACCAGGAGCACATGTGATTTTTTAGATGACGGAGCGCCATCTAGTGGAACAGAAATCAACTAAACATTGATTTAACCTGTTTCCTGATATTTGGCCAACCCAACATGTACTCCTGGTCAGTATACGAGTATGCCTTCATTATTTTTTAATATCGACACCTGACCCTTTTATTTTTTCTATTGTTTTTTTCATGTGTTAAGCGTATTTACGCATATTTGGCCTTAAATACCCATTTCCTGGTTTTTCAAGAAGCCTCTGGGACCAAATTTTTTTGGTCGCAGTAGTACAGCCTACTCTACGCTGACGAGCGCCAACAGCGCGAAACGCGTTCGTTGATAACTTTTCCTGTTTTATCAAGAAATTGGGTTGGACAAATATCAGGAAACAGGCTAAATCAATGTTTAGTTGATTTCTGTTCCACTAGATGGCGCTCTGCCATCTAAAAAGCACATGTGGTCCTGGTCATGATATGCCTTTTTAATTTTTAGGATTTGTATATATACTAGCGTTAATTTTTATTACAGGAGAGAGCTATAATTCGCGCTATTTTTTGTAATAAAGAATCATACTGCGCAAGGTTTTTTGATATTTCATAAAATTTCAACGCAATTTTCGTATTACGAAATATATTGGATGGAATACATTTATGGACAAAATTTAAGGAAGTTTCAAATTTTAATATCCCCGGTCGTCTGTTTATTATTTTTTAAGGAGACAGAGGCAATTCTGTTTACACTTGGTGTATGAAAAAGTGAAAGTTGCATAAGTTTATGATTTTGTCTTTGTTTTAAAAATGAATTGATGTTGGTTCCATATGCTTGAATTGAATATTACACCTTTGTTATATATATTTTATTGCTTAAAAAGGAACACAACAAAACAAAAAAATAAACTACAATTGCAAATGATTTGTTAACTATCAAAAAAAAAACAATAATAATAAAAATGATGATGATAAAAAAATTGAATATGTCTTCCAGAAAAATGCTTCCATGAATTAAAAAAAATAAGAATAATTACAAACTTAGTATATAAACTTCAAACACTTGGTTATCTCGTGTGTCTTCAATAAAGGAAACTGTGTATCAAATATTTTTCAGAGTTATTCAATAAAATTATTCATGTATCAATGCAGGATATGATTGCTTCAGTTTCTCTGCTTCCTAGGTATGTTCTAATCTACACTATGGCCACATTGAACTTCGGTAAGGATTCCTTGAGATTTCATAGGATTCCTATGTATAGTTGATAGATATTGTAGGGACACCAGGCTGTACCCACCCTCTTCCCATCTTGATGTGCAATCCAACTGACGAGCTACGCCCATACTTGTCCTTGGAATTTTAGATTTCAATTCCGTTAATGGTTTACCCAGACAGTCTGACATTCTTGTTTCTCCACATGCAATGGAAACAAAACTGCGTGTTGTAATACCTGCATACAATTTTACAACACTTTGTCATCTGTTTTTCCTATTTTCGGTGAGAAATATTGCATAGAATATAAGAAATTAGTTATTTTTAAATAACAAAAAATATATATTATCCTTTATTATTATCGATAAATAATGATATACACTCACACATGGACAAACCTTAAGGAAGTGTTACCTTTTAGCATGTATATAGGGATTTAGACAATAACTCTGAAAGATATTACAGTGACCTTTATTGAAGATACATTCATGGACAAAACTTGAGGAAGTTGTACCTTTTAGCATATATATCGGATTTCAGACAATAACTCTGAAAGATATTACAGTGCCCTTTATTGAAGATACACTCATGGAGAAAACTTGAGGAAGTTGTATCTTTTAGCATATATATCGGGATTCAGACAACAACTCTGAAAGATATTAGAGTGACCTTTATTGAAGATACACTCATGGACAAAACTTGAGGAAGTTGTACCTTTTAGCATGTATATCGGGATTCAGACACTAACTCTGAAAGATATTACAGTGACCTTTATTGAAGATACACTCATGGACAAAACTTAAGGAAGTTGTACCTTTTAGCATGTATATCGGGATATAGACAATAACTCTGAAATATATTACAGTGACCTTTATTGAAGATACACTCATGGACAAAACTTGAGGAAGTTGTACCTTTTAGCATGTATATCGGGATTCAGACACTACCTCTAAAAGATATTACAATGATTTTAATTGAAGACACACAAGATAATCAAGTGTGAACAAAATTAGCTCTGTCTCCTTTGAAAAAACAGACGACCAGACATAAAAGACTTTCCACTTCCTTAAGCTTTGTTCCCATTAGTCTACAAGACATCAACTATATATACCTTTGATTGATATTTCAAAATAAAACTTTAACTGGCCGAAGTGTCTATTTTACAAAATAAATATTAATGCCGGCAAGACAGCTCTAATCTTTACTAAAATATTTTACTCACCCTTATATTTGAAATGCGGCTTCTAGAAAATCAAATTATGACCTTTACAATTTTCAAGTCACTATCTATACTCTTAATATCTCTGCGGGCCCTTCGGGTATATCCGGAGCATTGCCCGAGTCACTCAGCTAGTTAATTGATATTTTGATAGTTATAGCTGGAAGACAATCGTTTAATCTTATAAATGACGTCTTATTATAACATTAACACTACCAAAATTTGAATGAAAGGCCCTGGTGGCGTGATCGTAGCCGACCAATAGGAGGGCGCCATTCCAAAAAAAAAGCAAACGGTGACAGAGATGACTGATGAAGAATGACGCTCGTAACTGTATATAGAATAAGAAATGTAAGCATTAAATCACAAAGCCAAGAGTCTCAAATATTTTTCTAGCAGTAAGTACAGTAGAAGTTTGTTTTATATTTGTAAAATAAATATTCGTGCTTCAATTGCTTATATTTCTCATAAAATGATTTTATATTTACTCTTACACATTAGTATGTTTTAACATTTTTGAAAAATATATTGTTACACCAAGTTGCAGCTTTGCAGGGTCGTCGACCTTGGTTTCCTCCTTCTTTGTGTTATACACGTTTCCCGAGCGGGTTTCCACATTCAAAGCAAATTTTAAAAAAGTAAAAAAAGTATAATAAATTGCCTTTTAAAGTTATTATGTTTATTTATTCGTTGTCTTCCTCGTAGGTGGTGATCCGCAGTCCTGGTCTAGGTCCTCTCTCGCTCCAATAACCAATTAAGATATATGTACAATAACAATATTACAAAAGAAATGAAACTATAAAAAGAATTGATGATAATCTAAATAATATGTTTTAAATAAATATTAAATATCATAGACTATTTTGAATAAATATAGGGCGCATTAAAATTGATGTAACAATATTTTTGAAAATATGTTGGAATTATGAATTTGTCATTGTACATACAGTAGAACCTCCATGAGAGGACACTCCCGCTAGCCGACAGCTCTCTGTAAAGGGCAGTTTTCATATGAAAAATTAACATTTCTACTATTAAGAAGGGGGTCGGTGGAAGGATGGTCTAAACAGTTGGTTTTCGACCGCTACGACCCGGGATCGAATCCCGCATTGGAAACTTTTTCCTGATTAAAAAAAATGCTCCAATGGCCCCCGATTCTTGCAAAAGTCCAACCCCACCAGCGAGTGCAAGTAACCAAACAGGGCTCTAGCACATTTGTAAGTGCAAAGTTGAACTGCTTTTCACATGTTTAGACATGTGGCGCACTTACAGTAAAAGCAATCGCCTACTTTTACTCACCATGATTATCATGGCCTGTATCACGTGTACTAGGGATAAGCAAAAAAAAAATATTTAGAAACTCTCCGGTTAGAAGACACCTCTTGAAAAGACATCATTGCAATTAGGTGTCCTGGTTCAAAATCACATTAATAGGTACCGCTCAGCAAGAGCAACCTAGTTCATGATAATTGAAACAATGAATAATATGTGAAGGTTATTCACTTATTAAACAAATGTTAACGCGGGATTCAATCCCGGTTCATGACTGTCGGGAATCGAGCGTGTTACCCACTCATCCACCGACTTATGCAATTAGGTGTATTTACAGAGAGATTCTACTGTAGCACTTTGTAGTTGAAAAATATTCACTGAAATGAAAATAAATTTTCTCTAAAAAATAAAAACCTCAGGAAAAACTGAAGTTTTTGATAAAACTTGGTAAAATAATTTAATATAACTTTTGACCATCAGTAAATTTATATAATTTTAATTAAGTTGTGTTGATGGCTTGTGGGGAAATGATTGATGAATTAAGTATTTAATTGCATAGTTTGCCTCTAATTTTTTCTCGAGAAACTGTCGCCACTAACTCTATCTATCGATCATCATCCCAAACTATTTTATCATCATCATTTATTGGTCACATAGTTTCATCTTGGGTCAAATTCCTTGATGAAGAATTTGTCATTTTTTATAAACTGATATTAAATTTACTTGAAACTTAGAAACTATATATAGATTTCGGTTTAGGCATATCAACATTACTATAATTATATTGTAAGATTATAAACTCAAAAGGAACTTCTTCAATAGAACATGTTTATTTCGCTAGCTTTCTAATGACATTTTTCTTCAACGGGGGTAAAGACAAGGTGAGATGTGTGTAATTATATAGACATACATTGAAAGCCAAGATATATACAAATTTGTAACTAACAATTTTTAAATTTTATTATTACAGAAGCACGAAGTCTATCAGACTATTGTGCTATATTAGAATTATTTACATATATATCTTTAATTATTTACACGATGAATTAGTAGTGATTTATAAATCTGTGTACAAATTGCTCTAAACTTGCCAAAGTTTTCATAAGATTGAGTATATACAGAAAGATGATTTGGCATTATGTCAAAGTAAGCAAGTACAATTTGGTTAGTCAGAGGGCAAGCTAACACTCTGGTGTTTCAACATCTAGACAGCATGTTGGATCATTTGTTAAGATACCTCAGATGCATCACTAAAGTTGATATATCTCAGATGCATCCCTCATTTGCTTATTTCTCAACTTTATACAAAGATTGTTTACCTTACTCTAATACAAGTATAACTGATTTATTTTTCAATTTGTAATTCTACCTTCCATCTTGTTAGTTGTATATATCTTGGCTCTCAATGTACGTCTATGTTGCATCAATTTTAATGCGCCCTACATTTATTCAAAATATTCTATGATATTTAATATTTATTTAAAATAAATTATTTAGATTATCATCATTTCTTTTTATAGTTTCATTCCTTTCTTAATATTTTATTGTACATATATCTTGATTGCTTATTGGACCCAGAGAGGACCTAGACTGCGGATCACGAACTACGAGGAAGACAACGAATAAAAAAACACAATAACTTTATAAGGTAATTTACTTTTATTTACTTTTCTTTATTTGCTTTGAGTATGGAAACCCGCTCGGGAAACGTGTATATAACACAAAGAAGGAAGAAACCAAGGTCGACGACCCTGCAAAGCTGCAACTTGGTGCAACAATATAATTGCACACATCCCACATCACACCTTGTCTTTACGCCCGTTAAAGAAAGATGTCGTTGGAAAGCTATCGAAATAACATGTTCTATTGAAGAAACTCCTTTTGAGTTTATAATCTTACCATATATATATAGGCGTCAAATTTTCAAATTAATATTGAATATTTTTCTTATTATTATTTATTATATTTATAAATTTTCTCTTTAAATTTGTCGAAATATATTTCAATAAATATCGTTCAAATTATATATATAGGATTTGATTTAAATTTTTATCTCTTCAAAATTTTCTCTATCATTTTATTATATTATATTTTAAATCATAGAGTTTAAACCTCAGTATAAAAGACAATAAAATTCATTTAAACGAGATTTCTATTTATTTATTTTCAGAGTTTTTCTCTAAATTCAATTCAATTTGTGTCTACACACGCGAAAGAAATATTTTTAAAAGAATCAATTTTTTTTTAGAACACAAGAAAACACATCAATAAAACACAGCATCTATAATTATATTACCATTATTGTATTTTCTCTACTATCTTTACCTTTACCATTACGAACAATTTTACCAAAAGATTGAGTTAGAAAGTTCGTCTGCACGGTCCTTAGTCAATTATATTTAAAGTCCTTAACATCGATTTTTCAAATAATTAAATTTTAGGGCTAAAAGCTTTGCCCTTAATCTCATTTTTATTCCAGGAATGTGGCTTCAGAGTTGAAAGAAAAAAAAAAGTTTGATCTTTAATTTTATATTTGAAATTTCTAAAAATTTCTTTGATAAAAATACAACTATAAAATATATTTAGATATTTAGCAACAGACTGATATTAAAGAAAAGGTAGAAATTTATTACAATAAGAAACTAAATTTAAATTTCGGTAAATTATATATAAAAAATGGGCAGATAATAATATTTATTTTATAATATTTTAATTTATGAAAATAAACACACTGGAGGAAATTAAGATTTTAATATTATATTTATAATTAAACAAAAATTGAATATACTATTAGAAAATTTCATTTATTTTCCTATATATAAATTTTTACTAGCAAAATTTGCATAGCTTTTTTAAATTTTAAAATATACAAAATATATGCATATTCCTTTTGAAAATAGAGCAATCCATAAATAAATCTTTAATTAAAAAGGCATATATTGGATAAAATATCATTTATTTTACCAATATTTCAGTTGGCTGAACGTCAACCTTTATCAAGGTGTTATAACATATTAATGTGTTATAATACCTTGAAACTGACCCCCTCTCTATAGCACCCTATTTTGGTGAGTCCCAAGAGGGGGCGCTATAGACAGGTTTAACTGTATATATATAATGAAATGTTTCCTCTTTTAAATAAACATGAAAGTAGTTAAATTTTGAAAATAGATATAAAAATTTGATACCAAATAAGAAATACATTTATTTTCATTACACAGAGTAAAAATTCAATGAGCGAAATAAATATAGACTGGTATATCATCATCACTGAATTGATCTGTTGTTAATGGTGGATTAATTTTTGGTAGCGTGCCAAGATAGGCGTTCCAAATGATATATGTTGTTTGTGCCACTATTTTACTTGAATATATTGTGTATGAAGATATATGGACATGTTGATATTGTTGCGTTGTTGGTTGACAAATAATAACTTCCGTGGGTACAAAGTATCTTTAGGACTTTATTTAAGCCTAATCGATAAAATAATTACAGACGAGTGCAAAAAATAATATAACAATAAAGAAAACAGCAGTTACAAACTCACCAACTGCAGCACGGTGAGGGAAAGCAGGAGCATACAGGAGACAGAAGTTCACAGAACCTTCTAGAATCTTCCAGGAAGTACACCGGCGTCGGCGGTAAGCAGCAGTCCGACCTCTTGAGACAGCAGCTTGCTTGGAGTCCACCACGTAGTTCCGTTCTTCTACTTACTTGCATGAGTTCCTCATCCCTATATATCCCGGAGTAGATCTATCCAGAACGGTCATGGTTGGTCAACCAATCATAAACCGCCAGCACCAAAACTTGCGAAATCGCTTTAGATTGGCCAATGAGTTGTCTTCCGCTTTTTCTACATTGTTTTTAAACGTTCTAGAACATTTTCGCTCCATTTGGAATGTGCTTTTCTTTCTATGTATCAATATTATGCTTAAATAAACTAAATATAGGTTTTTTTCACACATGATGATTCTCTTTAGTATAGTGATGGCTTCAAATTCGTAAAATCCTATTGGAGAAGTTATGAAATCGACGTAATGATCCGAAAATGTATATTTTCGTCAATAAAGTGATTTTGAGAGCCGAAATTTTGTCTAGAATATATTAAAATTCTGGGTGTGTTACTATTCAATCAATTTCGTTAAAATGAAATAAATATATTAGCACATTATACAATAAAGGTATATGCATTTATAATAAGATATAGATGACAAACTACACAGTTTTGAAATGATGGTGGCAGTTTAGCACAGTCTAAACAAACAATGATTGAAGAAATAATAGTACAAAAGTAAAATGGTAGTGAGATCAGAGGTTGATAAATTAAGAAAAATACATCTCTTGATCGTGAAACTATAGGTTTTGATGGCTTGCGTCATCTGTTGGAATAAATATAAACTAAACTTTGATTTTTAATTATTCCAGAATTGGCTAGATACCCATTAATCAAGTAAAGCTAACCATGTACACGTTTCAGGCTGTTCGCCCTATCAGGTGTGGTGAAAGCTGTACTTCAACGACCAAAAAAACTGTTCTTTGGGGCATCTCTCAAAATCATCAAACAGATAGTTAAGGACAGAAGGGAGTGAGAACGCTAATGATTTGTTTCGATGTTACATAGTGATTTGGCCGAAAATTCAGACTTGCTACCTTTACATCTAAAACAACTTTTTGACAAAGTGGGCCGATTGCCCCAACTCCTCCAGTAGGATTTTGAAAGTAAGATTTGAAATATTTCGTAAGTTCTATACTGATGAAGACCAAAGACTCTGGTATATAGATTTATTTGCCTTATATCTGGTGTTGTAGCTTACTCACTGATATGAAAATACACATCCTACTCAGAGAAGATCCTAAATGTATTTTCTTCAATTCTCTTTGCTGATTCAATGTGGAAATAGTCTTCTTTCACAGACGAAAGTCCTTTCCCCAAAAAGTACACACTAATCTTATACCTTATCTCTCTATATACACTCATGGACAGAACTTAAGGAAGTTGTATTTTTTAGCATGTATATCGGGATTCATACATAACTCTGAATGATACACTCATGGACAAAACTTAAGGAAGTTGTAACGTTCAGCATGTATATAGGAATTCAGACAATAACTCTGAAAGATATTACAGTGACCTTTATGGAAGACATACGAGATAACCAAGTGTGAACAAACTGTATTTTTAAAATGAATAGACGACCAGCGACATTAAAATATGAAACTTTCTTAAGTTTTGTCCATGAGGGTATATTGTGCTAAATTATTAGAAATAAATATCTAAAAGTATATAAATAGCGTTAGTGTGTATGTTTGGATTAAGGTTCAATTTATGGTGTTGAAGCAATTTTGCTTAAATTCGCCTTGCTACATAAAAAGGTAACGAAAGGTTTAATAGATCATTTAACATGTTGGAAGAACATATTGTGGAATTTGAAGGAAAAATGGAATGTGAAATCCTATAACGCCATAAAAATATCTAGACTAAACGTTGATTTAGCCATTTCCTTGATATTTGGTCAACTCGTTTTCTTGATAAATCAATTTGTGGTTGGCTTTTTTCTATTATTCAAGAAATTGGGTTGGCCAATATCAGGGAACAGGTTAAACAACATTTTGTTGATTTCTGTTCCACCATTTCCAATCACAGAGAAATTTGATCTACAATGATCACTAACTATTGTAACAAAATAGTAGTCTAGCGTGTTATAATAAAATAATAATTAAACTAGACTTTAGATTAACTATTAAAATCTATTTATCAATAGCGCGCGCAAACTATCAAGTTAATAGAAATAAATAAAAAAGAAGCTTTATCAAGAACGATTAGGGAGGGTAAAATTTCATAAAGTTTGTTGTGTTTTCCGCATTTTTCCATCCTACTAATTATCTTTTTGTTCAGCCACTCATTAGAATGCTCCATAATTATGTTTCCCGCCTTTTTTTAAGCCTAATTTCTTTGTTAAGCCTAAATTACGGGTATCCTATTTTAAGATCAATACTATTTTGATGATAGTTTTTCTAATCATTATCAGCTTATTGATTTGTATTTTCTCTCTTCTTTTACATATTCATTAATTATATTTATAGGATGTAATCTCTCTCTTTCTGTTTTGATAGATTCTGTGTTTTTTTTTTTATTCTTTGGTAATGTTTAATATCCTTCATCTATACGTTTATTATTCTTTTTCTAATATATTTTACTCATAAAATTTTAATAATGCTTTGGTTTTCAAAATATTTTGCTCTAAAATATGTGTGAAATCGATTTTGTTTTATCACACATACAATCACGAAATAGTACAAAAGTGAAAATTGTAATTAAAAAGGCATATATTGGATCAAAATATCATTTATTTTATCAAAATTTCAGTTGTCTGAACGCCAACCTTTATCAAGGTATTATAACCCTAAGGCACAATTTGGATTATAGATTATAAACAAAAGGTAATAAGACCAAATCCAAATAAATAAATAGTGTGTGACGCTTCAGTAACAACGCTGTTACCATCTTCCGACAAAATTACTGAATGAGAAATTTTACCACAGCATAGTTTAAATAGTTACTGTTATCAAATGTGTAAATGTATACACACATATGTATACAATTGTTTACACACTTGATAACAGTAACTATTCTAACCATGCTGTGATAAAATTTCTCATTTAGTACTTTTGTCTGATGATGATAACAGTGTTGTTACCGAAACGTCACACACTATTTATTTATTTGTATTTGGTCTTATTACCTTTTGTTTAAGGTATTATAACATATTATGAATTGCCCTATTTTTCAAAAGTGAAATTATACTGGGATCAGGTCGATAAATTAATTTAAAAAGACATCTCCTGTTCTTGCAACTAAAATTTGCTGATGGCTTGCGCTATCTCTCGGAATAAATGTGAGCTATGTTGTTATTGTTGTTGCTTATTCCTCAAATCGTTTGAACGATCTCCATCAGGTCCCATTGTCTAAGCTAATGTCAGCTATTCAATGATTAATATAAGGTAATAATCAACGATTAGATGCTTTTTATTCCGACATATGACTCAATCCATCAGCAATTTTTAACCCAGTTTACAACGAACCACGGAAATTTAAAGAGATTTTTAACAACAATTTAAGCGGTTGAGGACTATAGCTGTCACTGTGACAAGGAAACCCAGGACTCGAGACACCTACTGCTGGAATACCCACTCTTCTTTAGCGCTAGACAATTGACAGTAAACAATGTTGTAGATCTATATCAATTTGTAAATAATAGAGATAATTATCACAGATACAACTATTTTTGTAAATATATTTATGATTAACTTTATAACTGGAAGGATCAGGTTTCTAATATATCTTTTTTTTTGTATAATATGTTTATAACTGCTCCTGTTTAAAAATGTAAATCGAAGCAATTATCCCTAGCCGGTATATCGCGTTTTGTATGTTGAAATAAATAAATCAATCAGCAACTTTTAGTTTCAAGATCAATAGATGATTTAATTCTTATTAAACACAATGGTTTAGTAAAGTATTTATTATTATTATTATATATATATAAAATTTTAATTTAAAACATTCTATTTGTCCGAGACAGTAACCTTTTACAGGTCCAAATTTCAAAATTTTAAATTCTTGTTTTTCTTCTTTTCTTAAAAAGTCCAATTCTCGCATCAATAGGTGACCAGAGGAATTATTAATGTCTATACAATTTTCTTTTTTCAAAGTGAAAAACCTTTTTTATCTTTTATAATATTATACAATAGTATTATTGCGTTCCTGCCTATTCTTAATAAATGGATAAGAAAAAGACATCTCCTTATCGTTCAACTGAAAGATGCTGATGGCTTGCACCATCTTTCACCATCATTTGCACGATAAGGAGATGTATTTTTCTTAATTTATCTACCTTATCCCAGTACAATTTCACTTTTGTACTATTTTTCATATTATTATATGAAGTTATCTAAATTGAAATGTGTTTGCTGATGACTTACGCCATCTTTCACCATCAGTTGCACGATAAGGAGATGTATTTTTCTTAATTTATCCACCTTATTCCAGTACAATTTCACTTTTGTACTATTTTTTTCACATTATTATATGGAGTTATCTAAATTCAAATGTGTTTGCTGATGGCTTGCACCATCTTTCACCATCAGTTGCACAATAAGATGTATTTTTTTCTTAATTTATCCACCTTATTCCAGTACAATTTCACTTTTGTACTTTTTTTTTCACATTATATTATTATATGGATTTATCTAAATTCAAATGTGTTTAATCTAAAATTGTAAAACAAATTTTAAAATTTTGTAAATAATAGTCTCAAACATAATGTGTAAATGATGCATTTGCGCGCCATCTGTCATCAAAATTCGAAACTATTTTAGACGCATATGATTCTTTTTTAAAAATAACAATTTCTACTGCCCTTACTATCCATAGTTCATCTAAAATACCCATTCCAAGGGTCTAGTATCAGTATCACTATAAAAGGAAGATCGAAAAATGCAATATAACAGCGGTATGGTAGATTAAACTGGCGAAACCGCTGGGAGGGTTCACCACTGATGAGCCAGGCCCTCCAATTAATTTTTCCATTGCAGTAAGGACAGTAGAAATTGTTTATTTTTAAAAAAGAATCATACGCGTCTAAAATAGTTTCGAATTTTAATAAAGTGTAAATATATTAAAAATTACAATACAGAGAAACAAAGATAATTTCTATGAATTTGTTGTTCCATTGGAACCATCCATGGGATTATGAGGACCTCAATTTGTTCCAAGAGATCAGTAAGAGATCCTCTTCCAGCTTCGATCGAAGTATCTACATTCAGGGCACGTCTACGGCTGGCAGTTCTCCAGTGGCCAACCACGTAGATACCCTTGTGTTAGCTACATCTACCTTCTTACTGCATATGGTAGTGGAGATTCCAGTAAACGATCTATCTAGAGCGTAGATACTCTGTAGAATACAAGATGACTTGAAACCTCCCCTAACCTGCCAGGCTGGCCTACACCCCGTGGTTTTCTCCCAGCTCGCGCTTGCCGAGGCGTAATGAGGCCGCCACACTACTGTCTGTATGTGTAGTGAAGCTTTGTCCCAGTTCGCGCTTGCTGAAGCAAAGTGTGGTCGCCATAATTCTTTTAAAAATCAAACAATTTCTACTGATTTTTAGAAGAATCATACGCGTCTATAATAGTGTCAATTTTTTCAAAACAGATGGCGCGCTAATGCATCATAATATAAGATCATGAGGGCTATGATGAAGCCGTGGTCCAGAGTGTCAGACTTCAGGTCAGTGGCAAAACCGAAGGTTTTTGATTATTTTGTGGCCTGTGGCGTCAGAGATGCCAGCCGTGTTCCAGGATGGTGTTCTTCCTGGAATCATAATATAAAATGGCTTGAATTATACTATTTTAATACGAATATATGCCCTACTCAGAGAACATCTAAAATACAGTTAAACCTGTCTATAGCGCCCCCTCTAAATAGCGCCTCCCTCTCTATAGCGCCCGATTTTAAATACGTAGTACGATGCGATTTACATTAAAAGTGACCTCTCTATACCACCCTATTTTGGTTAGTTCCAATAGGGGGGACGCTATAGACAGGTTTAACTGTAATTTGTTTTGATTCACTTTGCTGATTAATAGTAGAATTGCTCTTCTTTCACAGATGAAAGTCCTTCTCCCAAATATTATATAATTATCCTATACCTATATGCACCAATGAACGAAATTTGAGTAAGTTGTACCTTTCAGCATGTATATCGGGATTCAGACAATAACTCTGAAAGATATTACAGTGACCTTTATTGAAGACACACGAGATAACAAAGTGTGGACATATTTAATTCTGTATACTTCAAAAAAAGAAAACAGGGCGACATTAAAGACTTTATACTTCCTTAAGTATTATTCATGAGTTTATAATGAGAGAATATAAGGTAAGATTAGGACAGGTAACAATACACTGCGTGACGTTGAAAATGGAATACCAAGAAAGAAAGACCAAAAGGTAATGAAATTTGTCAAAATGAGAGAGACAGGAACGAACAATAAGTGATCTTTATTTCAAAATGATAGTCCTAATACAAAGCGAGAACAGCGTCGGCTCAGTAGCAAGTAGGACCACCGCGATGCACGCAGCGACACGTCTAGGTAGAGAGTCAATCAGACTACGGATGACGTCCTGATGGATGGCTCTCCATTCCCTTTCAACCATTTTCCACAGATGGCCTTCTAAACGTGGCTGAGGCAAGGTAATGCAAACGGCAACCAATAATGCAAAATCGTTCAAGTTAATTGCTCTTCTACGGGTAAATAATAAAATATGACAACAAAATAATATTATTTATAAAAACAAAGTAAAATAAATGATAAATTTATTTTTGTAAATAGCTTTTTTGTTGTTGTCATATTTTTATCATTTGCCCGTTTAAGAGTAATTCGCTCGAAGGCTTGCAACACTTCAAAAATGAAATTAACATACACACCCAAAGCCTTTATTAAGACAACAGACAGATTCTCCTCTCTCATTGCCGGCTTACAACGATATCCTCACAATGATCAATCACCATCATGTAGTGAAGAATAAAACGAAGAATCTAAGTTCTTTTTCCTGTTTACTTATTTGTAAAAGTTATATAGACACATAGCAACCATTCAACTTGATATAGCGCTGGTTAAAATACTTTATACTGAGGTAACTGTCGTTTACTTTCAAGAAGAACGTCTCTCTTTCTTCGCTAAATATACTGACTCTCAAAGATGTAATGAGATATTCAAAAATAAAAGCAACAAAAAAATTCTTTACCCAAAAATCAATTTTTCTTTATTTAAATAATTCTTTGGTAACTATTATTCGAATAAAATTATAGATGGTTGAGAATCTCTAATCTCAATTTAATTTAAATATATATAAAGTTTTTTTAACGACATATATCACAAAAGAGTAACAGCTAAAAAGAAAGATAATTGATCAAAGACATTGTTTAAATATTCCCATTTGGTAAATTGAAGAGAATTTCTCAGTCCGACAAGAAAAGACATGTCATAGGATAGCAGGCAATCCATATAATTTACAAATGTATTCTTTATTTGATTTAAGGAATGATGCATTCTTACAGACATTTTGGAGATCTCGTGGTTTGTATAATTTTATTAATAGATGACAATTCTTCTGATATTCGCATCCTTCCTTCTATCATGTTATATTAAAAGCTGGTTCAGAGTTATATTCTTCGGTGTAAATAACTCTATTGTTCAAATGTCTATTATATTGGGTTTATATAGTTTCTTGGTTTAGATATGGTGTGTATAGTCGATTCTAACTTTTTATTCAGTTCTTTTTATAGCTGTTCTCGCATAGCAGAAGCTGCTAGTGAAAATTGACAATTAAACAACTTTATTGACATCTCTTCAACGTTTACACTCACAAAGAGTTATAAGAGCAAGTTAAATATGATAAAAATATAATGATAAATAAATATTTACATTTAATATTTACATCAGGCGGAGCCCTCACCGAGGGGAAGTCTGGATTTCATCTAGATCTTAAGGCCACCCTGAGTTCGGACAATCCCTCGCGAATAATGGAATCGCAGTCCCGAGCATGCTCGATGGCAGTGTCGAGGAACTTAGCAAGAATAGTCTTTGTGTTTAGGCGGAAGTCGCGCGAGGAGAGGCTGCTAGTGGTCGACTTGTGGACACCCAAGGATCTCTTGAGATTATAAACTGCTCCAATCATAGCAACAACAAAATAAGACCTTTTTTGGAAGACATTTCGAAAATTCATTCTAGAAAGCATCAGTAAAATACAATCATCTATAGCTTTGGTGGATAGACCAAATTAATACTGTTTATCCTTTTTTAAGGTCATATTTTTAAATTATTATTCTCGTTTTCTCTTCTGCCGAACTGATGCTTTGATCATTCCAATTTTCATTATAAAAATGTAGTTGCATTTGAACTAATGACACGTTACTGCGGAGACCTTAACTAGCTTTAATCTGTTGAGATATGGGAAAATTGTACAGCAGACAGGGAGGGTAGATGTTTCAGACAAACCAACACAATGGAAAACTGGTGCAGCAGACAGGGTGGGTAGATGTTTCAGACAAACCAACATAAAGGCAAACTGGTGCAGCAGCAGACAGGGTGGGTAGATGTTTCAGACGAACCAACACAATGGCAAACTGGTGCAGCAGCAAACAGGGTGGGTAGATGTTTCAGACAAACCAACACAATGGCAAACTGGTGCAGCAGCAGACAGGGTAGGTAGATGTTTCAGACAAACCAACACAATGGCAAACTGGTGCAGCAGCAGACAGGGTGGGTAGATGTTTCAGACAAACCAACACAATGGCAAACTGGTGCAGCAGCAGACAGGGTGGGTAGATGTTTCAGACGAACCAACACAATGGCAAACTGGTGCAGCAGCAGACAGGGAGGGTAGATGTTTCAGACAAACCAACACAATGGCAAACTGGTGCAGCAGCAGACAGGGTGGGTAGATGTTTCAGACAAACCAACACAATGGCAAACTGGTGCAGCAGCAGACAGGGTGGGTAGATGTTTCAGACGAACCAACACAATGGCAAACTGGTGCAGCAGCAGACAGGGAGGGTAGATGTTTCAGACGAACCAACACAATGGCAAACTGGTGCAGCAGCAGACAGGGTGGGTAGATGTTTCAGACAAACCAACACAATGGCAAACTGGTGCAGCAGCAGACAGGGTGGGTAGATGTTTCAGACGAACCAACACAATGGCAAACTGGTGCAGCAGCAAACAGGGTGGGTAGATGTTTCAGACGAACCAACACAATGGCAAACTGGTGCAGCAGCAGACAGGGTAGGTAGATGTTTCAGACAAACCAACACAATGGCAAACTGGTGCAGCAGCAGACAGGGTGGGTAGATGTTTCAGACAAACCAACACAATGGCAAACTGGTGCAGCAGCAGACAGGGTGGGTAGATGTTTCAGACAAACCAACACAATGGCAAACTGGTGCAGCAGCAGACAGGGTGGGTAGATGTTTCAGACGAACCAACACAATGGCAAACTGGTGCAGCAGCAGACAGGGAGGGTAGATGTTTCAGACGAACCAACACAATGGCAAACTGGTGCAGCAGCAGACAGGGTGGGTAGATGTTTCAGACAAACCAACACAATGGCAAACTGGTGCAGCAGCAGACAGGGTGGGTAGATGTTTCAGACGAACCAACACAATGGCAAACTGGTGCAGCAGCAAACAGGGTGGGTAGATGTTTCAGACGAACCAACACAATGGCAAACTGGTGCAGCAGCAGACAGGGTAGGTAGATGTTTCAGACAAACCAACACAATGGCAAACTGGTGCAGCAGCAGACAGGGTGGGTAGATGTTTCAGACAAACCAACACAATGGCAAACTGGTGCAGCAGCAGACAGGGTGGGTAGATGTTTCAGACGAACCAACACAATGGCAAACTGGTGCAGCAGCAGACAGGGTAGGTAGATGTTTCAGACAAACCAACACAATGGCAAACTGGTGCAGCAGCAGACAGGGTGGGTAGATGTTTCAGACAAACCAACACAATGGCAAACTGGTGCAGCAGCAGACAGGGTGGGTAGATGTTTCAGACAAACCAACACAATGGCAAACTGGTGCAGCAGCAGACAGGGTGGGTAGATGTTTCAGACGAACCAACACAATGGCAAACTGGTGCAACAGCAGACAGGGTGGGTAGATGTTTCAGACAAACCAACACAATGGCAAACGCCTACCATTATCGACCCGGCAGGCGCTCTAACAACAAATATTACACATACTGCTCGTGCGCATGCGCCGTGTTCGATCGGGGTGATGACACCGACTGTCGTCTTCTACAGGTTGTCACCAGCATTGTCGCGTCCTTGTGACGTCACATGTTTGGAAGCCTTCCTTCCGTCACCACAATATAGCCACCGTGTAGGACATCAACACTTCCTTTCAACAATTCCAATGTAGATCCATCATAGAACGATATAGAATTCCCATCTGAACGATATCTTCTGTAGATTTCCTACTCTATCTTCTGAGAAATATACGTTTTATTTACATACATCCAATCATTACCTACCAAAAATAATTTTACTCCCAATTTCTTACTTGTCATAATCTTTAATACAAATTGATAGAATCAAATCACCAAATTTATTAGTTTGGCAGAAAATCTGAGTATATCGTTACAAAATGAATCTTTAAAAAATGACTGAAAGATCACGTAGTGTTTTTTATGCCTCTCCACCAAGACTGTATAAAGTTAGATGATTGTCGGTTGACATGTTGATTCTACTGCCATTCGACTTTAGTACGCTACAGTAATCCGTAGTACATCAAGAGATATCTAACATTGTTTAATTCTCTTCTTCTTTGACTCCGCGACTAGTTATTTATGTGAGACATAATGTAGTCCACAAAAGGCTTTATTGTTGTTGTTGCTATGATCAGAGCAGTTTATAATATCAAGAGATCCTTGGGTGTCCACGAGTCGACCACTAGCAGCTTCTGCTATACGAGAACTGCTACAAAAATACAGAAGAAAATGTTTGATTCGGCTAAACACCATAAAACGACATAAAACCTGTTATAATATATATTTTTATAACAACATATTTTTTTACACGAAAGAATATAACACTGAACCAGCTTTTACTGTATCATGCTGGAAGGAAGAATGCAAACACCACAAAATTTGTCATTTATCCATAAAGTATACAAATAAGAGATTCCACCACAAAATCTTTAAGAATGCTTCTTCCCATAAACCGTGTGAAGTATGAAAATTTAAATTGTATCGATTGCTTGCTATTCTGAGATATTCATTTTCTTTTCGGGTTGTAAATTTCCCTGCGATTTACAAACTGAGCAGATTGTATAATTGTTGTTTGGTCGATTCTGTTTTGTTTTCTTCTGCCATTGTCACTTTTTTTGATGAATTAAAGAATATTTGTTCTGTAGCTTAACTTCTGCAATATATTTTGTTGAATTTGTGAGTAATGTAATACATGTAGGAGAAACCAGTAGGACAATAGAGACTGAACCAACAGAACATATAAAAAACATAATATACAAAATGAAATAATAGTACAAATGTGATATTGTACTGGGATAAGGTGCATAAATTAAAAAAAGGCATCTCCTTATCGTGCAACTGAAAGTTGCTGATGGCTTGCGCCATCTATCGGAATAAATATCAACTATTCTCGTTGATTTTTAATTATTATATATTTTAATTATTATATGATTATATATTTGGCCAATTCTGGATAAATTAAAAATCAACGAGAATAGTTGATATTTATTCCGTTGATGGCGCAAGCCATCAGCAACTTTCAGTTGCACGATAATGAGATGCCTTTTTCCTAATAAAATACAAAGACAATATATCCTTAATCTACCAACACACCTGTACCAATGGATACACATTTTATCTCAAAAACATGCAATAGCCCATTACCACGACATCGGAAGAAATGTCACTATGTAACGTTTCCTATTAAGAAATAAGGGATAGTCACAATACTTTGTGTTTTAATAGTTAATTAAATTACAACAAGGTTAACCATAATATATGAACAAGACTTATGCAAAATTAGAGAAAAGAAAGTGCAGTGATGCCGACTGCTTAACTATGAAGAATAATTAAATAAATTTCATAAATAAATGCAAAACATGTTACACACCCAAGAGCTACATATAGATAATGTATCCTATAAAACCGATTTTTAGATAAAACAATCAGTAAGGAAGTACAGAGAGAGAAAGGTAAGTCAGTAAGATTAGTCCTAGTCTCAACAACGTTATCTTGTCTACTTACATAATGGTCCTTAAATTTTGGGAACTCAGGGGTCACGGCCCCGTCCCGCTTGGTAAGAAATGTAAAATTTAGTTGCATATGTGATCAGCAGATAACTTCTTCTAAATCGGAGATTTGTAAATTTTTTTTGGATTTTGATCATAAATAGAACAAACATTTAGTAGTATTATCATAATGATATATAAAAGAATGAATGCACATTAATTCTAACATTCTAATAAAGTGATTTCCAGCAAGATGAATGCTTTCGTGAGAACATCAGGTCAATCACTCCAATTGACGATTACAGGTTCAAAAGTATCAACTTTCCCTTATTCTCCAGATATAGCTCTAGGTGACTATCACTTATTCGGACATCTAAAGAATATTTGAAAGGAAATAAATTTGATGATATTGAAGTAATGGATACCGTTGAGACATTTTGTAGGATCAAGGCAAAGCTTTCTCTAAAGAGGCAGAAAGGCATTAGAAGGTCGGGGTAAAATTTATGTATATTTTCACACAAGGGGGAACTACATTTAAAATGAAACATCTCACATTGTGAATATAAGAGAGTGCAGTCTGATCTAGATATTTATAGGACAACCTTTGTTTATATATTTCTGAGTTTACAAGATTTTGGTGGGTGTTCCCCTTTATCAAGTGAAATAATTATTAAATGCGATATTTTAACCTATCATTTCTCATTTATAATAATCATTCAATTATTTAACTATAAGATGAAATGGTGTCACAGACCATAACGTCCTGTTGAGGACCTGTCTGGTGTTCAAAGTAAGGTCAGGATCCACACGCTGTCAAAGATATCTCCAGACACGTTTGCGACGGTCGTCAGGACACCAGTAGGAAACAGAACTCGTCACTAAAGACTGTACATCCCCAGTCAGCGCAATTCCAAGTGGATCGCTCCCGACAACTCTGTAGTCGGACTTGTCGGTGTACGGGTGTGAGGGGTAGGCATCGTAGTGGTCGGCGAGTTCTTAGATTCCTCTCTCTCTCTCTGTCATTTGTTTATGGTCATTTTGGACCTTTATGTGCAGGTCACATGCTGTATGATAGACAACGTCGAATCTGCTGCTGAGACATTCGTTCTGATAATTTTTCTGTCCTCCGGTTCTGTTGTGTCCCTTGGTCAATCGCTGCCGTCCTGATGTTTCATTCTTCCTTTGTTGACCCACTCTTGCCAACATCCTCTAATAGCCGCATCACCTCGACGCGATTAGTCGATTTGACCAACCAGCCTCTTTCAATCCAATGGCACGACCTCTTTCAAATTCTAACATATGTACGTAATGAGTACGAATATTTCGGCGAGGCATTGATACAGTTAAAATAGGCTTGCTGCAGAAAAAAATCAAACAGACATTTTGAAAATCAGCTCCGTGTCGCGCCGAATATTAAGTCTAGAATACCCGTACTGGATGTGCAGTTCAGATACGCTAGAGCTCTTGTTTAGCATAAATCGGCCACCAAATTCCAATCTATTGCATGTTTGGTAGAAACGTCTTTGTATTTTCGTATTTTCATATAATGTATATGCGTATTATCTTCGTAGTTTCATATTAATTAGACAAATCCTTCTCGGTGCATGATTTTATTTTGTCTTAATATCCATTAATAAACATTTGTATATATAAAATTTTACAAGAGTGTAAATCTCAGAAGATGGGCGAATTGCCTTGTTGAAATATTGACTTTGAACTAAATAATATTATGTGAATCAAGAAAAAATAATTTCATTATTTAATATATTTAAATATAAGGATTAGTAATAGCAGTATAGTAATGATGTTAAGAAATTGATTTAGCATATTTTCAGTCATATTACTAGCTTATTATCAGTCTAATTAGCATATTCCTCGGTCAAAAATACCTTAAAGATTCATTCCAGGCCTAACTTTACATTGAGTCAAAGATAGGTCAAATATTGTAAAAACGTAAAAAAAAAAAAAAATTCAAAAAAGGCATTTATTATATATAGGTAAATAGGTAAAAATTTATTCTTTTGTGCTAATTCATCTTTTAAAATAATTTTTTATTAAATTTCTACATATTCATATGGATTTCAAGGAATATGCGCATATAAAGTTTTATATGTTGTCTTTAATTTCAAAATGTTTCTTATAACATAATATTCTATTGTAAAATAAAAATTCCTCTTAAACAAATATTCTTCTGAAAATTGTGATTTGTTATTCCCATCAAAGTAATAATAATATTTTCTAAAGAAATATTTGAGAATGAGAGTGTTATTAAAATGATATTTTTAAAAAATATATTTCAAATGTTTCTCTTTCGAATATAAAAACTTTGACGTCATATGTTGATTTAACTTGTTATTTTCCAATAAATAGGCAGAAGATTGGAGTTCCTAGAAATTTTGGCGGTTTAATTGGATCGTCTTCTGCCCAGAATTACTCAGGCGCCATCTTGCGACCTTTTCGTTTGACAACTAATTAATTGCGCTTTAAAAATATTATCATCTTTTTGTTGTTAGTTTCAAAATGTGTTTAACAACTTTTACGACAGTTTTATAAATTAATTGGGGGTACATTGAATATTTTTTAAAAATTTAAACATAGATTAACGTCAACTATTTTAAATACTAATTGTCAATATTTATAACATTGAGAATTGCGAGATAATAAAACTGTATTAAACAATTGAGGTGAGAAGTATTATGCGAAAGTGAATTTAACACAAAATATTGTGGTTTGTTATACTTATAAATTCAATTGTCATTTATCGACAAAATTTGTAATAATAAATTTACTGGCAATGTGTTTCTTTTAAATAACATCAAATATTATCTCTACAGACCTTACTGCAATGATATAAGTTATTGAATGAGAGGGCTTGATTCATCAGTAGTAAACCCTCTCAGCAGTTTCGCCAAATTAATCTCTAGACCGCTCTCTACTAGTGTATTGGATTGGTTTTGTTATATACCCTGTATTTACTATGGAAGGCAGCTTAGGAGTGTTTAGTGAACCTATGGTTTGTTCTATAGAATTATCCATATAAGGCTATCGTTTTAAAATATTTTTATGTATTTTGAAGTTAATATATATATATATATATATATATATATATATATATATATATATATATATATATATATATATATATATATATATTAAAAAACGAAATAAAAAAATAAAAGATGAAAAGATCAGGTGTAGAAATCAATATTAAAAATGGCATATCCTGACCAGGAGCACATGTGCTTTACAGAAGGCAGAGCGCCATCTGGTGGAACAGAAATCAACTAAACATTGATTTAGCCTGTTCCCTGATATTTGGCTAACCCAATTTCTTGATAAATCAAGAAAAGCCATCCACGAACGCGTTTCGCGCTTTTTGGCGCTCGTCAGCGTGGAGTAGGCTGAACCATTGCGACCAAAAAATATTTTTTGATCCCAATGGCTTCCTGAAAAACCAAGAAATGGGTATTTAAGGCCAAACTTGCGTAAATACGCTTAGCACATTAAAAAACGAAATAAAAAAATAAAAGATAAAAAGATCAGGTGTAGAAATCAATATTAAAAATGGCATATCCTGACCAGGAGCACATGTGCTTTACAGAAGGCAGAGTGGATGGCTTTTCTTGATTTATCAAGAAATTGGGTTGGCCAAATATCAGGGAACAGGCTAAATCAATGTTTAGTTGATTTCTGTTCCACCAGATGGCGCTCTGCCTTCTGTAAAGCACATGTGCTCCTGGTCAGGATATGCCATTTTTAATATTGATTTCTACACCTGATCTTTTTATCTTTTATTTTTTTTATTTCGTTTTTTAATGTGCTAAGCGTATTTACGCAAGTTTGGCCTTAAATACCCATTTCTTGGTTTTTCAGGAAGCCATTGGGATCAAAAAATATTTTTTGGTCGCAATGGTTCAGCCTACTCCACGCTGACGAGCGCCAAAAAGCGCGAAACGCGTTCGTGGATGGCTTTTCTTGATTTATCAAGAAATTGGGTTGGCCATATATCAGGGAACAGGCTAAATCAATGTTTAGTTGATTTCTGTTCCACCAGATGGCGCTCTGCCTTCTGTAAAGCACATGTGCTCCTGGTCAGGATATGCCATTTTTAATATATATATATATGTGGAATCACTGTTATATTTTTGTCATATAGTTTTTACACTATATATATATATTATATAATCTAAAATTTCAAATATTTCTATATTTTAAAAAATATATATTTTATTTTATTCATTGATAATTTTACTTTTGTTATCATCGTTTTTAAAAAGACTTTCAGTTTTTGTTGTATAGTTTTGTTGTAAATATGCATAGTTAACATATCTATCCTTTTAAATCACTAATATAGGATTAACTCTATAAATTCTATATAATGTGAAAATAACTAATGTGTAATATTTCCTCAAGTAATTGAAAATTAAAACTACTTGACGGTAAATAATTATCTTTTTCTTATCACGACTGCACCTCAACCCTTTATCTTATCGATCCTTTGTCTAATCAACCCTTTATCTAACAACAAACAAAATTATTCATAACATATATATAACATAATATAGCTAATAGATTAGCTGATCCTTTCAAATATTTAACATTAAAATAAGAAATTACTTGTTACTAATAATCCATGAAGATGCTTTCTTATTAGAATATCGATTATAACTGAAGAATATTTCCAAAATATTTTACAAAGGTCTTCATAAAAGAGATATTTATAGTATTTTTCTTCTTTTTTTTTTAAATACAAAAAGCTAAAAGTTTAAATTAATCTCTATCTAATATAATATTTTGTCTGAAAAATATTGTTCATAAAGGCATTTTCGACTATAACATCTTACAATCCCTATTCAAAATCTTCAATATTTCAAATACAACTGTATTTTGTAATATGAAACTATAGGAAATAAACAAAATAATAAACAAAATAAAGAATTTTAAGACTGAAGTATAGTCAATTTTTCTTTTATTCTATATATAGATTTTTTCTCTTATCTAGTTTCCTAATAAAAAAGGAAGCTATAAAACATGGTCGTAAAAAATCTTTCCCAAGTTCTAAGTAAATTTGTTCATCTAATAAATAAGAATTTCTATCATTGAAGGAATATATATGGGGTTGTAGAGATAACATGTGGTCTGTTCAGTTGACTTCTTCGTCATTTCTACATTCACATTGTGTTTATGATGTGGTTCCTATTTATTCCTTTTTTTTTATATTATCTTATGAAATTCGTGGTACTTTCAATTTAGATGTATTTTCTTTATGGCGAATTTAATTCGCACTGTTAGAAATATTTATCCTTTGCATTTTCTCTTTTATATTTTTAAACTACTTTAAGGGGAAGAGAGAGATATTTAAAACCCAGGGAGCGCAAAACGCCAACTACCCGGGAGTTCAGCTCACCAGTATGGACTAGTGTTTTCCGTCAAATGATTTTATTCTTTCTCCGCCAAATGATCAGTCGAGAGATATTGAAGAGGATTGAAGGGAGAACGGCCATATCTATTATCTCGGGTCGGTCCCTAGTGTTGAGCGCTTTTACTCGCGTCCTGTTTTGATTGCTGAGTTGAACCAGTTGGCCAGGAAGTTCCATGCTGAGGTTAAGTCTGGGAGGTTGGCACTTGAAGGGGGAAGAGGATACTGCCTGCTCCAGTGGAAGAGCTCGTGATTCCTGGCTTGAATAAAGCACGCCACTTGCTGATAGAATGAACATACCTTTTTGCAAGTCGTTTAATACTCAACGTCTAAGTTTATTTCTGAAATGTTCAGCTTCTTAAAGCATTTCAAAGCGAGTTTCTCAGTGGTACAGACTTCTCTGGGTATATTTACGCGACGCACTATAAAAAATCTATTACCTTCTATAACAGCAGAACAAGCTTTGATCGGAGATCTCCCATTACCAGTTAAAAATGTATTTAATTTTTTGCTTATCCCTAGTACACGTGGTACAGGCCATGATAATCATGGTGGGTAGTTAGCGACTGCTTTTACTGTAAGTGCACCACATTTCTACACATGTGAAAAGCAGTTCGACTTTGCACTTACAAATGTGCCAGAGCCTCATTTGGTTACTTGCACTCGCTGGTGGGGTTGAACTTTTGCAAGAATCGGGGGCCATTGGAGCATTTTCTTTTATTATAAAAAGGGCTCAATCCAGAGATCGAACCCGGGTCGTAGCGGTCGAAAACCAACGGTTTAGACCCTCCTTCCACCGACTCCCTAAAATGTATTTAATAAAATCAATAAGCAATCCAGGATTAAGGTTCTTTAACTATTTTTAATATAACTAGCTTTCGGAGGCCAACATACCCTTCAACAGGAGAACTATAAGTATAACTTCACGCTAACTACTATGTACTATGATGTATAGTTAGCTGGAAGTCATACTACTAGTTCTGTTGAAGAGCATGTTGACTTAAGAGCTAGAGAAATAAAAATATTTGAAGAAAATTAACTCTTGATTAAAATTGTTTTAAAAATAAAACTACAACCTTTCGCAATGAGTTTTTTTATTATGATATTCCAGGACTCGAGACACCTACTGCTGAAATGTCCACTCTTCTTCACCGCTAGACAACAGACAATAAATAATGTTGTAGATCTATATCAATTTGTAAATAGCAGAGAGAATTATCATAGGTTTAACAATCTTTGTAAATATATTTATGATTATCTTTCTAACCTGAAAGGTTCAGGTTCCTAATATATATTATTGTTTCTCTTCTTTATTTTTAATTACTTTTTCATGTATAATATGTTTATAACCGTTTCTGTTTTAAAATGTAAATCGACGCAATTATCCCTAGCCGGGATATCGCGTTTTGTGTGTTGAAATAAATAATTAAATAAATAAATAAGATAAACAATGAGGGAAGTTTCCATAGTAACAAAATATAAATAATGTAAATATATCAAAATTAATAATCTGTATATAAAATATAATGAATAATTTACTACAATATATAACTCTGAGGTTCTAAAAGCTTATGTCCATAGTTTGCTTGAAAATAATTTTAAAGATTCCAACCTTTAGTGTAGCATATATAAACAGAATGATCCAATACAGTATTGGAACTCTAAGAAGCGGTTTGGTAGATTAAATTGGTGAAACCGCTGGAAGGGTTTACCACTGATTAGCCAAGCCTTCCCAATTATCATTGTAGTAAGAATAATAGAAGTTTGTTTTATGTTTAAAAGATACATTCATTCTTTAATTCTTCCATTTCTTTTAAATGTATTCGTTCATCGTTCAATAGAATGATATATTTGGAGTTAAGATATATTCAACATTTTACTCGTCGATCCAAAAAAATTAAATGACTCTCGGTAGATGTAACACCTTCCTAGACTGATCAGATACACACATGGACAAAACATAATAGCATAAAATAAATGAAGCCTCTAGGGTTAAGTTTATTGTGCTTTTTAACTTCGCTGTGGAATTTCCCTTAAAGGAAAAAGGAGGAAAAACTATTTATATATTAAACATGCATAATATACATATAATATGTATTTTGTATATGTTATTAGAATGTAAGTATTATTATTTTATGCTCATTATTATATTAAAAAAAAACATAGTAGTCTTTTATAATATGATGCACTAGCGCGCCATCTGTTATCAAAATTCGAAATTATTTTAAATTATTTAATTTTTTTTTATTTTAAAAAGAATCTTAGGCCTTCAAAATAATTTCGAATTTTAATAGTAGTCTTTGATGTCAACAATCATCTTTTTTTTTTTTTTTTTGAAGGAGACAGAGACAATTTTAAGAAAAATAGCATTTCCTGATCGTGCAACTAAAGGTTGCTGATGGCTTGCGCCATCTATCGGAATAAATATCAATTAATCGATAGATAGCGCAAGCCATCAACAACTTTTAGTTTCACGAAAGGAAATGCTATTTTTCTTAATTTATCTATCTCTTCCAAGTACAAATTCACTTTTTTACTATTTTTCACAGAGACAATTTTGTTTACACTCTGTTTTCGCGTGTGTCTTCAATAAAGCTCACTGTGTATCAAATATCTTTCATAGTTATTATATGAATCTCGATATGTATGCTAAAAGGTTTTGTCCATGAGTGTAAATATGCAAAAAGGTAGAAAACAGGTGTATATATATGTAATATTGTTGCAAATGTGATTATGCCGACGTATGGATAAACTGGCAGTCGTGTACGTAAGGAGAATGTTGATGTTCTTCCCACACGCAGACAACAAGAAGCAGAGGCAGGGCTAGCTAGATGTTAACACCGAGAGTGATCGGGGACAGCCCACGGGACAGAGATAGAGGCCATGACACAAACTTGGATGCCTATCACCGAGACCTGGAAAGAGAGACTGAGCGAGACAGAAGCCGTCTGCCGCAGGACACACTCTAGAACATACTGCTGACCCCCTGCCACAAATCTGTCCTGTTAACAGGAGTCGTCTATATAAATCCCTGGAGGGAGGGGGGCCCATCTGTCTGGGCGTTGACATTTTCCTCCTCTGTCTCCAGCTGTCCGCTCACTCTTTGGATCTTTATTTTGACGTCACCATTTTTAGTTTTACATACAAATAGGGGGTTTAAATACAAATAGTTTATATACAAAATATGGGGTGGTAGCAAATAGAAACGGTGTACATTTTAATAGAAGGGTAGGATCTTATAAGGTATCGCCTCTAACTAATTGGAAGATATGTGATATATACTAAAAGTGTCATTATTATACAGTTTAAAATATACTATATATATATATGTGATGATGAGTTGCTGTCGACTTATCTGTGATGAGATCCTGTCGACTCATGTAATGAGATGATGAGAATTCCAGTAGCTTTTGTAGAGATCCTGTCGACTACTGAAATAATGTTGAAGTCCTGGTAACTCTTGTTGTACTGTGTTGACCAAGAGGAACAGTCAGGATGTAGAGTTTTCCAGTACCTCTCTGCACCTTGGAAGACCTTTAAAAGTTCTCACAAAATACAGGCAGTCGTGGTCGAGGCAGAGTGGAAAGCTGGGGATATCCACACAAAAAACGAAGACACAGTTGCACTAAGAAAGTTCCGTTAACAGATAAAAGCTGAGCTAGAAGCGCAAGATGGAGATAGACGAGTTCTTCCTAACTACATGTTGGATGAGATCGACATAACATACGACCGACGTGAGCTGACGCTAAGGGTGAACTAAAACTGAACTGAACTGAACTGACTGAAGTGTCAAGTCCCTGTAAGGTGATGATTTATAGGTTAAAGACGGGGTGACCTTATGTGACAGGGGCGTTTGAGAAAGGGCGCCTTTACCTGTCCAGGTGTGAGAGGGGTCTCTGCATTCCACCACATGTGACAGTGTGGGTGGCCTGTCGTGGGAATTGTGAATCTACCTGATTTATGAGTTCCATCTTTAGACTGTTGTTTTGGTAATACTATGCTCGATCTCTGCTTTAGCTCAACTATTAAATCTATTACAGATTTTATTTATTTATCCACTTTGTACAAATTACATTACATAGGTGATGCAATGACACAGATTAGTCATGCGCATAATTATTTATAGATGTGTCTCTATATACAACATGACAATCTTGTTATAAGTTATCTACACAATATGAGGTTGTTGTTTTAAATTACCATAGATGGGCCCCGGGAGTGAAAGGGTTTATCCGGGTTTAGGCGGGTAAAGCCTCTCTAACACAGGTAAGTAATTAAAATTTCTTTTAATTAATTTAAACTGTGAGGGTTAAAAAGGGCTATAACAAGATGATATTTGTTGGATATATAAAAGTGAAATAAAAATGACATTGTGTTTGATTAACAAAAAAGATGATTAAAATAAAATGATGACATAAAAATTCACATTCTAAGAGAATATTGGTGGGCGTTGGACAGGGTTAGTAGTTAAAGAATAAGCAATTGTGAGATTTACACATGCAATCAAATACTTAGGTCCAGGTGCAAAGCGAGGATATGGACTTGAGTGTCTTCCTAGGCAATGTTTCACCTGTGATCCTGTATAGGGTAACAGTGCTTTGTCACAATTGTAGGATTATTGGGTTAAAAGTTGTTGAAGAATATGTAATTGTTAGTAGTGCCCATGTAAACCAAATACTCAGATCCAGGTGCAAAGCGAGGATATAGACTTGAGCTGTCTTCCTTGGCAATGTTTCACTTGCGATCCTATATAAGGGTTACCGTGTTTTGTCACAATTTTAGGATTATTGGGTTAAAAGTTGTTGAAGAAAAGTTGCTTATTAATATGATTGAGAAAGGAGTGAAATAGAGCCATGCGATAAGTAGAATTGTAGCGACAGTAGGTGATCTGACTTGACTCGAAATCAAAGGTTGAATGTGGTCCGCTAGAGCTGAAAAAAAAAGTTGAAAGTTGAAAAAAGTGAACGCTTTGTGAATGCGTTGGTGATTTGCTCTGCGGATGAAATGAAATAAACTCTTGAAGCTTGTTCAGACCAGAAGTTTGGATTGGTAAGTCTGGGGAACGGTGTTCTCAAAGAGAAAATTACGAAATCAAAAAATAAATTGTCAAGCAGTGCTGTCGTTTTTCTACGTTGTTGTGACGCAATGACTGAAAAGATAGTGATGAAAAATATAGGAAATTGGTTAAAGAAAATGATTGTTGAAAACGATTGTTGTAGCTGCCCGATAGTGGATGATAAACTTTGTCAGATAATAAAGGTATTTAAACAAATAAAATATAGTGAATAGAAATATAGAAATATGATTGCGGGTACAAAAAGTGTAAGTGGACAAAATTAAACCTGTAATATATAAAATATATAATAAATAATAAAATAAAAATAATTTTTGAAACAATTAGATGTTTTACAATACTAAAATAATATCATGAAAAATAAAAGTAAATTTGATTAAAGTTTTTTTTTTTTTTTTTAATGTTGGATTAAAAAATTTGTTTATATAATTGAAAGGTAAGAATAAGAATAATTATTCAAGATTTTATACAAAATTTATAATATAATTGAAGGTTATTAATGATTGGATAAATTTTAAGTAGTGTAAAGTTGAACAAAAATTGTCTCTTTTGACGAAAAGTTACAGTTGTGGTGTGTGACTAGATTATATCCCTTTGGTAACATCGGTGTTTCTATGACTCTGAAACTGGGAATATGTGAAATGATCTTTTCGTTTGTCCTCAATGCTGGTATGTAGAGAATGATTTCTCTTTCGCGTTAAAAAGTCTATATAAGACTTAACCAAATTGCTTTAATTGGTGTTATCAATTAACATGTAAAATGTTTAAAGTATGTTGTGTTGTGATATCTCGTTGGTGAGATTTGTGAGATTCTCGAGGAAATCTAAATGGTTGGTTTGAAACATTTGTTTTAAATGGCGATCATGAAGCTAGCGGTCAAGATGACTGCTTGAGGGGGGAGAGAAGATATTCTCAAAGATAACAGTGACCAGGGGAGTGGCGTCAAAAAGGACGTCCACTTCCTTTTTTTCACGGAAATTCTATTTTTGGGGTGATCACACGTGCGGGATGGTTCTCCAGGCCTGAGATTCACTTGAAACTGACTTTCTCCTTTTGTTGAGTTGGCAATTTACTGTTATAATTGAAAGATATGATCTTTTCGGTGTTCGTAAGTGTTAAGACTTAGTAAAAAATGTTATACGATGATTTCAGGCTAGAAGGGAGTGAAAGATATGACTTTCGACGTGTACACGCTTTGGGATGAATTGTGGTGTCACAGGCGTGGTGAAGGCGTCTTTGGCCTGAAAAGTGAAAAAGTTTTGTGGTGTGGCACTGTGACACGAAGTGAGAAATGTGAATAAAAAGGTGTCACGTGAAGTCTTAGTTTGGTACAAATCTAACCTGTTTCACCATGAATAACAAATTTAATAAAGTCATGGGTGGTTGTTGTATGAAACACATCGAGAGAATATTTGACTGTTAGTGGATGTGGCACGCTTAATGTGAAATTATTTTATTGTGGCGACGATATAGAGCTAAGTGGAGGCTTGTGTGGCTCAAGATTTGTATTTGTGTGTTAAGTCGCGCACTAAAAATTAATGCCAATTTGAGATAGTGATGCGAGGGTGTTGTAAGGTTTGTTGAAAGAAATTTGTGGATTATTAAATATGCAGGTAAAAGGAAAGATGAGGGAGTGTATTTATCCTCGAATATTAACGATTGTAATCGTTTTGGAAGGCTGTGACTTAAATTAGCTACTGGCGGTGAAGTGGAGTGAATCTTTATTCCTAACTTGTTTTGGGAAAGATAGTTGTTTTCCCTAGTGGTGTTTTTGAAGATATTGTATCTTTCGATTTTTGCAATTTAAAAAAAAATGCGTTTCACCTATGTTAATTTATATTTAAAATTTGAATATATTTTTTAAATCGTTAATTATGTTAGTTAAAATGATTCTTATAAAAGGGCAATGTCGTGAGAGTTACACATAATTTGAATTGGACGCTTACTTAAAATGGTGAACATTACCAAATTTTAAGAATTGATAAAGATATTGGTCTTTTGGTATATAAAGATAACTAATAAGTAAAACAAAAATAAGTTGAGAATTATGATGAATGAGATTTTTTTTTTTTAAATAATAATAATGATTTTTTTTTTTCAAGTTGTAGATTTGGATAGTACCATTTTAGATAAATTTAAGAACGACATGTAAGATTAGTAAAAATGGTAAAAAAGCGTGATGGGCGAATTTTTTTTTTTTTTTAAGTAAAATTGAGAGTAATAACTTGAAATTTATAATCTGATTAAAAATTAAAGTAAATTTGATAAATGATAGTGTGAAAGTTTTAAAAATTGAATAAAAAATGATATAAAAAAGGTAAAAATTGATTTTAAATGCTTAAAGTGAAAATATAAATACAAAATTTAGGTTGAATCAAGTTGTAAAGTTGAGGATAAGGTTAAGGTAGGTTTTTAAAAACTTACAATTTGGATGAAAGTTCAGTCAGGAAACTTGGTCTTGGCTTGTATTCCTGCTGACGTTGAAGACGCTCCATGTAGAGCTTGTAGACGCTTGTAGCATCTGTGAAGTTGATTGTGGCTTGTTGCCTTGAGCATTGTCTCGACGATGTCAAGTCGAAGGTGTCGAACTTGTCACAGGGTTTGGGCCACATCGCTGCTCGGTTTCCATGACTTGCGGGAATATCGGGGCTGTCGTTGGCGCGGTCAGCTTGCTCCCGACGTTGGCGATCGGTTAGCGGGTATGCGGAAGTCCGTTGGGGCGGCGTTTCTTCCGTAAATATCGTCTCTTGTTGGGGGGAGAGATTGCTTGGTTGTTTCGTTGGTATGGCGGGCTTGTTCCTCCATCTTGTCTCTTTCTCGCTTCCTATCTGAACAGTCTTCTTACCTCTTCGTTGTGTCATCCTTCGTTTTGGTCATCCTGTCGACTCAAATGTGATGATGAGTTGCTGTCGACTTATCTGTGATGAGATCCTGTCGACTCATGTAATGAGATGATGAGAATTCCAGTAGCTTTTGTAGAGATCCTGTCGACTACTGAAATAATGTTGAAGTCCTGGTAACTCTTGTTGTACTGTGTTGACCAAGAGGAACAGTCAGGATGTAGAGTTTTCCAGTACCTCTCTGCACCTTGGAAGACCTTTAAAAGTTCTCACAAAATACAGGCAGTCGTGGTCGAGGCAGAGTGGAAAGCTGGGGATATCCACACAAAAAACGAAGACACAGTTGCACTAAGAAAGTTCCGTTAACAGATAAAAGCTGAGCTAGAAGCGCAAGATGGAGATAGACGAGTTCTTCCTAACTACATGTTGGATGAGATCGACATAACATACGACCGACGTGAGCTGACGCTAAGGGTGAACTAAAACTGAACTGAACTGAACTGACTGAAGTGTCAAGTCCCTGTAAGGTGATGATTTATAGGTTAAAGACGGGGTGACCTTATGTGACAGGGGCGTTTGAGAAAGGGCGCCTTTACCTGTCCAGGTGTGAGAGGGGTCTCTGCATTCCACCACATGTGACAGTGTGGGTGGCCTGTCGTGGGAATTGTGAATCTACCTGATTTATGAGTTCCATCTTTAGACTGTTGTTTTGGTAATACTATGCTCGATCTCTGCTTTAGCTCAACTATTAAATCTATTACAGATTTTATTTATTTATCCACTTTGTACAAATTACATTACATAGGTGATGCAATGACACAGATTAATCATGCGCATAATTATTTATAGATGTGTCTCTATATACAACATGACAATCTTGTTATAAGTTATCTACACAATATGAGGTTGTTGTTTTAAATTACCATATATATATATATATTAAAAATAAAGAAGGCATCTCCTGGCCACGAGCACATGTACTTTTAGATGGCAGAGCGCCATCTAGTGGAGCAAATATAAACTAAACGTTTATTTAGCTTGCTCCGTGATATTTGGCCAACCCAATTTCTTGATAAATCAAGAAAAGCCATCCACGAACGCGTTTCGCGCTGTTGGCGCTCGTCAGCGTGGAGAAGGCTGTAACCACTGCGACCAAAAAGATTTTCTGGTCCCAATGGCTTCCCGAAAAATTAAGAAATGGGTATTCAAGGCCAAATTTGCGTAAAGAATAAAATATAAGTGGGTCAGGTGTTGATATTAAAAATAAAGAAAGCATCTCCTGACCACGAGCACATATGCTTTGTTAGATGGCAGAGCGTCAATCTTTTTGCTCGCAGTGGTTACAGCCTTCTCCACGCTGACGAGCGCCAACAGCGCGAAACGCGTTCGTGGATAGCTTTTCTTGATTTATCAAGAAATTGGGTTGGCCAAATATCACGGAGCAAGCTAAATAAACGTTTAGTTTATTTTTGCTCCACTAGATGGCGCTTTGCCATCTAAAAAGCACATGTGCTCGTGGTCAGGAGATGCCTTCTTTATTTTTAACTAGACGAATGACCCGGGCAACGCCCGGGTTTACACGATTGAATGTATTATTCAAACACATAAAACATAGCAAATATAGCAAGAGCAGTCAGCAACAGCTAGACGAATGACCCGGGCAACGCCCGGGTTTTACCCGATTAAATGTTTTTATTCAAATACTATAGCACGGCGGCGGTGGGGCCCGTTGCCTCCCGGCGTTCACGCTGACTTCCCTGTGCGCGCATGGCTGTCCCGAGGGCCCACGTGACCGCCCGCCATTTCCGCCGCACAGGGAGGTCACGTGCACGGCGGCAGCCAATCGTCGCGCGCCGCCGTCGACGCCTGAGTGTTCTAGAGGGCGCTGCTCGTAAGCTAAGTTGAATAATTTGAATTTATAGTTTTAATAAATGATTTATATATTTTTTAAAATAGCCTATCGTCACCCTCGTTATTTTTTACCTATGTATGGAAATTTTGGTTTGAATTAGTGAACTACTGCGAATTTGTATACCGGACATACAGACCAACCAACCAACAGACAAACATACAAACATTCATTTATATATATATAGAAGATATCAACACCTGACCCACTTATCTTCTATTGTTTTTTCATATATATATATGCATCGTTTTCGTTACAAAAATGTCGTCAACGCTTGAAAGTATTGTTTGCGATTAAGAAAATAGGCAGTGGGCTTGTGGCAAGGTAGTTTGTAGAGGCAAAATTGAATAACAACAAACTTTTTAAAGAGAGATTAAAAGTTGCCGCGCTACACGTGCTGACAGCTGTTTGCACAATTTCCGCGGGTGGACTTAAGCCGTCGAATTTTCCAAAAACTTCGCTGTGGAATTTTCCTCAAAGGAAAAAGGAGGAAAAACTATTTATATATTAAACATGCATATCACACATATAATATATATTATATAATCTAAAAATTCAAATATTTCTATATATTTAAAAATATATATTTCATTTTATTCATTGATAATTTTACTTTCGTTATCATCGTTTTTAGAAAGACTTTCAGTTTTGTTGTAAATATGCGTAGTTAACATATCTATCCTTTTAAATCACTAATATAGGATTAACTTTATAAATTCTATATAATGTGAAAATAACTAATGTGAAATATTTCCTCAAGTAATTGAAATAAAAGCTACTCGACGGTAAATAATTATATTTTTCTTATCACGACTGCACCTTCAACCCTTTATCTTATCGATCCTTTGTCTTATCAACCCTTTATCTAACAACAACAAAATATTCATAACATACATTTTATGTGAAAAAATAGCACAAATGTAACATTGTACTGGGATATGGTGCATAAATTAAGAAAAAGGCATCTCCTTATCGTGCAACTGAAAGTTGCTGATGGCTGGCGCCATCTATCGGAATAAATATCAACTATTCTCGTTGATTATCAATTATTCCAGAATTGGCCAAATACCCATTCTTGATTAATCAAGAAAAGCTAACCACGTACGCGTTTCGGGCTGTTGGCCCTCATCAGCGTGGTGCAAGCTGTACCTCAACGACCAAAAAATTGGTCATTAAGGCATCCTGAAAAATCATGGAACGGGTAGTTAAGGCCAGAATTGCGTGAGGACGCTACACCATGTGAAAAAATAGCACAAATGTAACATTGTACTGGGATAAGGTGCATAAATTAAGAAAAAGGCATCTCCTTATCGTGCAACTGAAAGTTTCTGATGGCTGGCGCCATCTATCGGAATAAATATCAACTATTCTCGTTGATTTTTAATTATTCCAGAATTGGCCAAATAATTGGGGTTTTTATTGATATTTTATTATATTTATATAAGCATATATCTATTTGTTATTATCATAAATGATTTAATTTTAAAATCAAAATGAAAATTTTGATAGAAATTGACAAAAGTGGTTATATCAAAATGTTCAAGAGAGTATGTTTATAACAACTGATTTAAGGAATGAATGCTCTATAAATTTAATTATTTTCTTATTTAATTATTATTCTATTTTATCAAAAATATATTCACAAAATAATATATAGAATTTTAAATAAAAATATATGTATATCTGTCTATTTAATTAACAAATAAAAATCGTCATTAATTGAGATAAATTCTGGAGAACAGCACAGTCAACATAGAATAAGAACCCAACTTGAGGAAAGATTGATGTTATTCTCCACTTTCTCCTGTAGATACATTATGTTTACTTTTGTTTATCCATATAGAATAATTCTGTATGGAACGGGTGTCCATAATAAAGGCTTTGTTGTTGTATTAGTTGAAATAAGAATTATTGAAAATTGTGACATAAATATAAATAAACATAAATATTATCACAAAGCAATAACGCGCCATCTATACATATAAAATAAAAGGATTTGAAAGCGCGATTGTTTATTTTATACATAATACAAACTTCTACTATCCTTACTGCGATGAAAAGATATATTGGAAGGGCTTGGCTCATCAGTGGTGAACCCTCCCAATATATTTTTCATCGCAGTAAGGACAGTAGAAGTTCGTTTTATGTATAAAAGAAACATTCGCGCTTTTAAATCCTTTTATTTTATAAATATTATCCTCATATCCCAGTACAACTTCACAATTGTATTATTTTTTCACATATATATAAATTTTAAAAAACAATAGAAAAAATGAAAAGGTCAGGTGTTGATATTAAAAATGAAGTAAGCATATTCTGACCAGGAGCACATGTGCTTTTCAGAAGGCAGAGAGCGCCATCTAGTGGAACAGAAATCAACTAAACATTGATTTAGTCTGTTCCATAATATTTGGCCAACCCAATTTCTTGATAAATCAAGAAAAGACATCAACGAATTGATTTCTGTTCTACCAGATTGCGTTCTGCTTTCTGAAAAGCACATGTGCTCCTGGTCAGGATATGCCATTCTTATTTTTAATAGATATCTCTATATAGAAAAGGCATGTTTTATGATCGTTTGAACGAAGATTCAAAGATGAAAGAGAGCCATCTATCGGAACAAATATAAACAAAAGTATAATTTAATTTTTATTCTTAAGTATTTCCCAAATTAACTTTTCGAATCATTAAGAAAAATTAACTTAATACGCCTTTTAGGTTTTTAAACTCTATTCTTTCCTTGATGAATAACATAATACTTAGGAATATATTTAAAATTCAACCTTTAACAGTGACATTTATTGGAGACACACTCATGGACAAAACTTAAGCAAGTTGTACTTTTTATCATGTATATCGGGATTCAGACAATAACTTTGAAAGATATTACAGTGACCTTTATTGAAGACACACGAGATAACTACACTCATGGACAAAATTTAAGGAAGTTGTACCTTTTATCATGTATATCGGGATTCAGACAATAACTCTGAAAGATATTACAAAGACCTTTATTGAAGATACACTCATGGCCAAAACTTAAGGAAGTTGTACCTTTTAGCATGTATATCGCGATTCAGACAATAACTCTGAAAGATATATCAGTGACCTTTATTGAAGATACATTCATGGCCAAAACTTAAGGAAGTTGTACCTTTTAGCATGTATATCGGGATTCAGACAATAACTCTGAAAGATATATCAGTGACCTTTATTGAAGATACATTCATGGCCAAAACTTAAGGAAGTTGTACCTTTAAGCATGTATATTGGGATTCAGACAATAACTCTGAAAGATATATCAGTGACCTTTATTGAAGATACATTCATGGCCAAAACTTAAGGAAGTTGTACCTTTTAGCATGTATATCGCGATTCAGACAATAACTCTGTAAGATATATCAGTGACCTTTATTGAAGATACATTCATGGCCAAAACTTAAGGAAGTTGTACCTTTTAGCATGTATATCGCGATTCAGACAATAACTCTGAAAGATATTACAGTGACCTTTATTGAAGATACATTCATGGCCAAAACTTAAGGAAGTTGTACCTTTTAGCATGTATATCGCGATTCAGACAATAACTCTGAAAGATATTACAGTGACCTTTATTTAAGATACATTCATGGACAAAACTTAAGGAAGTTGTATTTTTTAGAATCTATATTGGAATTCTGACAATAACTCTGAAAGATATTACAGTGAACTTTATTGAAGACATACGAGATAACCAAGTGTGGGCAAAATTGCCTCTGTCTCCGTAAAAAACAGTTAATCGTCGACTTAAAAGATTCTCTACTTCAATAAGTTTTGTCCTTGAGTGTATAAACTAAACAGACCTTCCTTTCAATACAATATTAAAGATATTTGGTAAATATAAATATCTAAACAAATGCTATAGGTTTCTGGAGATGAGTTTTCTTTATCTTTATATAATAATTATAGAATAAAGCTAAAGAAAAACCCATCTCCAGAAACTTGTAGCATTTGTTTAACAAATATTCAGGAAATTTGAATCAATATTGAGATTCAACTAGCACAACATCTGGTTCACTACTGATGAACAAGACCATTCTAAAGGCAATATAAAATGGTTTAATTTAAGAAAGAAACATCGGTGCTAAATGGTTTACATTTCTCGATGTGCCATCAAGAATCCATGTAGGTAACGATCTATCGACGGTACTAAAAGAAAGGTGTAATAACGCTGGTCATAAATCCCCGAAATTAAAAGTTTCAATTTTCCTGCTTCCTGGTCGTCTATCGAACAATGGACAAATGTGGAATTTGTTGTTCTTTCTCATAAATCTCTTTCTACCTTTTTGTATCCACCCTGTAGCTTGTGAAATGGTGAACTGTTTTATGGAATATCTGATTTGAAGTGTAATATTAGTTTGTTATTGGCTTCTCTCTCTCTCTCTATTGCAGCTACAGATGGGGTTTAATTTGTGTAAACATCTTGGGAACTTTGAAGCAATTTAACCTATTAAAAGGCATCTTCCCCTCTTATCGTGCAACGCTCCTTTTTCTACAGCTTATATTAAAACCCCCTTCATAACCTTTTTTTAACATAATAGGCTTCATTTTGTAATAGTGTTATATCAACTTTCTCAAAATTTGGAAACTGAAATAATTTTCATAACCATACCAGTTGCAAGATGGCTAAAGAAACATGAAATATGCATTTTCTTCACCTATTCACCAAACTTATCAGCAATGATACCACCAAATCTGACAATAAAAAAACCTGATTTACAAATTTTTGAGTAATAGCTGGTATTGTGTATAAAAAGAAAAAACCCAGAACAAGAACCAGAAGAGACATTACATTCCAATTGTATCAACGTTATAAATCCACTCGCCCTCTTCCGAATTACAAAATAGCAATCATTCAGCATTCAGGAATCAATGACAAAATCCAAAGAGACTGTCTCTAGAAGCCATATAAGCCATCAACGATTCATATTCACTCAATAAATATATATTAATCACCATTCAATATAGAATGTTAATTTAGTTTCCATCCATTAAACAAACAATTTCTGTTTTAATTCAAAACCTGTCATTTATATAGATACATAAAATTGATAGAATGTTTATCCGCGATCGAACGTTGTGGCCCACTGTACGTATTACATACCAAACACGACACCAGCCATCTCTGTCTTGAACTCGATGTACCATCTCGGCGACCGTTAAGCCAGTGAGTTCCTTTAATTGGTCCACTATGTAATAAGCACAATTCTCAACCTGCAACCCCAAACTTCATTTTTGACTGTATTGGCTCATCTATTGATGATTTCTACTCATCCCAAGCAGACACCATCAAAAGTTTCAAGCTCTACACATTTGATACCCTAATATATAACGAATGAATACATTAAGAGTCGATGTTTCTTTTCACAAATAAATCAAAATTATACTGTCCTTACTGCGATGAAAAAATATTGGGAAGGCTTGAATCATCAGTGGTGAACCCTCCCAGCGGTTTCGCCAATTTAATCTACCAGACCGCTTCTTTAGAGCTCCAATACTGTATTGGATTATTCTGCTTTTATATGCTGCACTGAAGGGTGGAATCTCAGAAATGTAATTTAAGTAAACTATGGACATAAGCTTTTAGGACAGTAGAATTATATTTACTATTTGTATCGAGCAATGCTCTTCCGCAAAAAATAAAGACAAGTTAGGCATAAATTAATATAAAGCAATAACGGGCCATTAACGAAAGAATTACATTAAGATGGCGCGTTATTGCTTTGTATTAATTTATACCCTAATATGATTGCGTCGAGATAAGAAATAAGAAATAAGTCTTTCCTGAAATCTTAGCTCTTATAGAAGATGCTTGCATTGGTTCTTCTAGAAGTCAACAGGACGCTGGACATCTTATGCCAGCATAAACTCTCATCCTTGTGTTTACTGATTCAATAAGACTCCTAACTATCATTATATTATTGATACTTTAATATACATTAGTATAAATCTTTATTAAATATATAAAAATATGTTTAATTACAAAAATCAGCATCTTATATCTAAAAATATATGAAAGGATATAAATAAATCCCAAAACAGATAGATATGCAAATATGTATTGGGTGGGTCCGAAAATAATGGCCGATTTCATTGATGCAAATTTCAAGCTTTAATTTTTGCATAATAATTTTAATATTTTCAAGTCATATATCATTATGAAGCACGTTTTTAACACTTATCATATCTACTAATATTTATAAATAAACGTTCTTTCCTGATTTATAATATTATAAAATAAATAAAGTTTCCAGGGTTAAGTTTCTTGTTCAACTTTTTATTTTCAAGCTTTCGAATTGATTACATTAATCAATTTATTATCGTGATACTCCTGTTGAAGGACTGACAAGTCCGAAATAATGGAAAATAAAAGGTTGAACAAGAAACTTAGCCCTGGAGCTTTATTTATTTTATAATATTAATATTTATGTTTCCTAAAATATTTAGCAAAATCAGACTGTGTTAAAAATATGCCATCGTGTTTGAAATTGCAAAGAAAAATATATCAATTGAATAATATTAACTACACTGCAAAAGGTTTCTTTTCTAATTTATTATAAATTACAAGATTTCAAGTTTAAGAATTATTCTACAGGTATTTCATCCATAAATATATACATTTAGAATAAATATTTGTAAACAGACCTTACGTGCGGCAGGAGTTGAGTCCATCAAACCTACTTTGAATATTGTTTTTATAAAATTTACTTCAAATGTTCACTAATACTTTGATACTAAACATCTTGTCTTCAACAACACTATTGTGTTTGAACATGTTTTATTCGATCATAGTCTTGCCTTGTAGTATGGATAAACTGGGAGGTCAATATTTATACTAGTGTATTGATATGATATGAAATCTTCTAAACATAATCTTTCTGATTTAGAAACTATGTTCTGATAATGGCATTCAACATTCTCCAGAAGAAAATGCTTTCAAATCAGAAAATTCGCATAATTTTTCTTCCTGATTTCAAACTCGGCCGCAGCGCTACGGAAACAACTCGAAATATCATCAGCGCGTGTAACAAGGGTGCTATTTCAGAACGCAATACGCGCAGGTGGTTGGAAATATGTCGCAACGGCGATACCAGCCTTGGAGAAGTTCCGTGGACGTCCATCGGTGGTTGGCGACGACCATTTGAAGTCAATAATCGAAGCGGACACAAACAAAACTGCACGAGAAGTAGCTAAAAGGCTCAACGTTGAATACTCTACAGTTTTTGTCATTTGGAACAAATAGGAAAGATGAAAATACGAAAGGGTGAGAATCATAAAAATCGCTATTTTGAAGAGTCTCTTAAGCGCTACTTCTAAGAAACAAGAATGAGCAATTTCTCAACCGTATTGTTACTTGCGACGAAATTGGATCCTCTCTGACAACCGGCGTTCAGAGCACCGTGGCACAACTCCGAAACACTTACTAACACCCAAATTGCGCCAAAAGAAGATTATGGTGACTGTTTTGTGGCCTAGAGCATGTTTGATTCATCACAGCTTACTGAATCCTGGTTAATCAATCTGGGCAGTGAAATATTATCAGTAAATCGACGGAATGCACCAAACACTTTGCCTCATCAGCCCCGGATTGGTCAACTGAAAAGGGCCTATCCTTCTCCACGACAATGCCAGACGTCTTAATGATCATGCGACAAAATCTGAATGAACTGGAGTATTACACTCTTGATCACCCACCATACTTACCACACCTCTCACCTACGAATTACCACTATTTTAGGCACCTCACCAACTTCCTGGGAGGGAAATGTTTTATAAATCAAGGCGATGCCGAAATGCCTTTAATGTTGGCATTGCTTCTAGGACACCAGAATTTTATCGAAATAGAACAAACCAGCTAGGTTCTCATTAACTAGGATGTAAAGGTTCCAATGATGTTGTTTTTTATGTTTACTAATAAAGTCCTGTTTGACGCAAGTTATTTCATTTTAAAGTTACTGCCAAAAGGCGCCAATTATTTTTGCACTTACCTAATATATATAAAGAGTATATATATATGCACAATATATATCCAAGTGTATATCTTCGAAATGGATAGCAAGAACATGGAATATTCTCTGGAGTTAATGCATATCTACCGACATTTCTCCAATGGTATATTTAAATATTTAAATTTAATCTTCCGTCAGAGGGAAGAGTTGCATCGTCTATGCAACTTTAATAGCATGTCCTTCAGACATATATACATATATTGTATAATATATATATGTGGTAAAAATATTTGTTATAATTATATTATTATATATTTTCGTCTTTGTATAGTATTATCGTTTAATATATATATATTGAGAAAAAAAGGACATCCTGATTGTGCAACTAAGAGTTGCTGATGGCTTGCGCCATCTATCGGGGGGGGGGGGATAAATATAAACTAATCAAACGATCAGTAAATGCCGTTTTTCTCAATTTATCCACCTGATCCAATTACAAATTCGCTTTTAAATGTACTAACCGTGAATGTACATGTCTTGAATGTCCCTCTCTCTTTGTTTGCTGAATGATTGGCCAAGAAGTTTCAGCAAAGGTTGCAGCTGAGTCAAGTATTGCTAAGCAACATTAGCTTTGAATTACGGAGCTCTGGCTCATTTGTTAATGCAAAAATCGAGCTGCTTTTTACATGTGTAGATATGTGGTGCACTTACACTAAAAGCAGTTTCCAACTTTTACCCACCATGATTATCCTGGTCTGTACCACTCTCTCTCTGTGTACCGGTGCCATCTCAAACAGCGCCTTCCTCGACAACTGCTGTACCAACAGAGTAACCTGTCACACACACATATATATATATTAACACAAAGCAATAACGCGCCATCTATACATATAAAATAAAAGAATTTAAAAGCACGAATGTTTATTTTATACATAATACAAACTTCTACTACCCTTACTGCGATGAAAAAGCCCCCTCCCAATACATATTTTTTTTTATCACAGTAAGGGCAGTAGAATTTTGTATTATGTATAAAAGAAACATTCGTGCTTTTAAATCCTTTCATTTTATATATACATATATGTAATATTAGAGAGATCCTGTTGACTCTTGTAGAATCCTGTCGACTAATGTAATAATGTGTCCTGTCGATTACTGTAATAAGAGATCCTGTCGACTCACTGTAATGAGATGTTGAGTTTGATGTCGACTACTGAAATAAGTTGAAGTTCTGGTAAGCCTTGTGTAGAGTTTTCCAGTACCTCTCTGCACCTTGGAAGACCTTTAAAAGTTCTCACAAAATACAGGCAGTCGTGGTCGAGGCAGAGTGGAAAGTTTGGGATGTCCACACAAAAAACGAAGACACAGTTGCACTAAGAAAGTTCCGTAAACAGATAAAAGTTGAGTTAGTAGCGCAAGATGGAGATAGACGAGTTCTTCCTAACTACATGTTGGATGAGATCGACATAACATACGACCGACGCGGCTTGCACTAAGGGTGAACTAAAACTAAACTGAACTGAACTGTCAAGAGACTGTAAGGTGATGTATTTATAGGTTAAAGACGGGGCGACCTTATGTGACAGGGGCGTTTCTGAGAAAGGGGGCCCTTACCTGCCCAGGTGTGAGAGGGGTCTCTGCATTCCACCACATGTGACAGTGTGGGTGGCCTTGTTTGTGGGAATTGTAAATCGACCTGATTTATGACTTCCATCTTTAGACTTTGTTGTTTTGGCAATACTATGCTCGATCTCTGCTTTTGCACAACTCTTAAATCTATTACAGATTTTATTTATTTATCCACTTTGTACAAATTACATTACATATGGCGATGCAATGACACAGATTAATCATGCGCATAATTATTTATAGATGTGTTTCTATATACAACATGACAATCTTATTATAAGTTATATACACAGTATGGGGTTGTTGGTTCAAATTACCATAGATGGGCCCCGGGAGTGAAAGGGTTTATCCGGGTTTAGGCGGGTAAAGCCTCTCTAACACAGGTAAGTAATTAAAATTTATTTTAATTAATTTAAACTGTGAGGGTAAAAAGGGCTATAACAAGATGATATTTGTTGGATATATAAAAGTGAAATAAAAATGATATTTTGTTTGATTAACAAAAAAGATGATTAAAATAAAATGATGACATAAAAATTCACATTCTAAGAGAATATTGGTGGGCGTTGGACAGGGTTAGTAGTTAAAGAATAAGCAATTGTGAGATTTACACATGCAATCAAATACTTAGGTCCAGGTGCAAAGCGAGGATATGGACTTGAGCGTCTTCCTAGGCAATGTTTCACCTGTGATCCTGTATAGGGTAACAGTGCTTTGTCACAATTGTAGTGTTATGGGGTTGAAAAGTTGTTGAAGAATATGTAATTGTTAGAAGTGCCCATGTAAACCAAATACTCAGATCCAGGTGCAAAGCGAGGATATAGACTTGAGCTGTCTTCCTTGGCAATGTTTCACTTGCGATCCTATATAAGGGTTACAGTGTTTTGTCACAATTTTAGGATTATTGGATTAAAAGTTTCTGAAGAAAAGTTGTTTATTTATATGATTGGGAAAGGAGTGAAATAGAGCCATGCGATAAGTAGAATGGTAGCGTCAGTAGGTGGTCTGACTTGACTCGAAATCAAAGGTTGAATGTGGTTCGCTAGAGCTGGAAAAAAAAAAGTTGAAAGTTAAAAAAGTGAACGCTTTGTGAATGCGTTGGTGATTTGCTCTGCGGATGAAATGAAATAAACTCTTGAAGCTTGTTCAGACCAGAAGTTTGGATTGGTAAGTCTGGGGAACTGTGTTCAAGGAGTTTGTTGAATTACGAAATCAAAAAATAAATTGTCAAGCAGTGCTGTCGTTTTTCTACATTGATGTGACGCAATGACTGAAAAGATAGTGATGAAAAATATAGGGGATTGGTTAAAGAATATGATTGTTGAAAACGATTGTTGTAGATGCCCGATAGTGGATGATAAACATTGTCAGATAATAAAGGTATTTAAACAAATAAAATATAGTGAATAGAAATATAGAAATATGATTGCGGGTACAAAAAGTGTAAGTGGACAAAATTAAACCTGTAATATATAAAATATATAATAAATAATAAAATAAAAATAATTTTTGAAACAATTAGACGTTTTACAATACTAAAATAATATCATGAAAATTATAAGTAAATTTGATTAAAGTTTTTTTTTTTGTTCAACGTTGGATTATTAATAATTTGATTATATAATTGAAAGGTAAAAATAAAAATAATTATTCAAGATTTTATACAAAAATTCAAATATAATTAAAGGTTATTAATGATTGGATAAATTTTAAGTAGCGTAAAATTGAACAAAAATTGTCTCTTTTTAAGAAAAGTTACAGTTGTGGTGTGTGATTAGATCATATCCCTTTGGTAAACATCGGTGTTTTGATGATTCTCTGAAGCGGGAATATGTGAAATGATCCCTTCGTTTGTCCACAATGTTGGTATGTAGAGAATGATTTCTCTTTCGCGTTATAAAGTCTATATAAGACTTAACCAAATTGTTTTAATTGGTGTTATCAATTTAACATGTAAAATGTTTAATGTATGTTGTGTTGTGATATCTCGTTGGTGAGATTTGTGAGATTCTCGAGGAAATCTAAATGGTTGGTTTGAAACATTTGTTTAAAATGGCGATCATGAAGCTAGCGGTCAAGGTGACTGCTTGAGGGGGGAGAGAAGATATTCTCAAAAGATAACAGTGACCAGGGGAGTGACGTCATAAAGAGCGTCCACTTCCTTTTTTTCACGGAAATTCTATTTGTGGGGTGGTCACACGTGCGGGGTGTTTATTTTCTGTCTTACTTGAAACTGACTTTCTCCTTTTGTTGAGTTGGCAATTTACTGTTATAATTGAAAGATATGATTTTCTCGGTGTTCGTAGTTGTTGTGTTTCGAAGTTAGTTTAGAAAAAATGTTATTAGGCGATGTCAGGTTTAGATGTGTGGTGAAAGATATGACTTTCGACGTGGACACGCTTTGAGGTGAGAAGTGTCACAGGCGTAAAGGGCGTCTTTGGCCTGAAAAGTGAAAAAGTTTTGTGGTGTGGCACTGTTACACGAAGTGAGAAATGTGAATAAAAAGGTGTCACGTGAAGTCATAGTTTGGTACAAAATCTAACCTGTTTCGCCATAAATAACAAATTTACTAAAGTCATGGGTGGTGGTTGTACGAACATGTATCGAGAAATTTTGACTGGTAGTGGATGTGGCACGCTTAATGTGAAAATTTTTAGTGTTCGCTTATGTTTAGTGGCGACGATATGGAGCTTGTGCGGCTCGAAATTGGATTTGTTGTGAGTCGCGCGTTATTAATTGTTGCCAATTGGAGAGAGTGATGTGTGAGGGTGTTGTAAGGTTTGTTGAAAGAAATGTGCTGATAACCAACTATGCATGTAAAAGGAAAGATGAGGGAGTGTATTCATCCTCGAATATTAACGATTGTAATCGTTTTTGGAAGGTTGTGATTAATTTATATATAAAATTTGAATATATTTTTTAAATTGTTGATTATGGTAGTTAAAATGACTCTCTCTCTTATAAAAGGGCGCAATGTCGTGAGAGTTACAAATAATTTGAACTGGGCGCTTACTTAAAATGGTGAACATTACCAAATTTTAAGAATTGATAAAGATATTGGTCTTTTGATATAAAGATAACTAATAAGTAAAACAAAAATAAGTTGAGAATTATGATGAATGAGATTTTTTAAAAAATAATAATAATGAATTTTTTTTTTCAAGTCGTAGCTTTGGATAATGCCATTTTAAGTAAATTTAGGAAAGGCATGTAAGATTAGTAAATTAGTAAAAATGCGTGATGGGCGAATTTTTTTTTTTTTAAGTAAAATTGAGAGTAATAACTTGAAATTTATAATCTGATTAAAAATTAAAGTAAATTTGATCAATGAAAATGTGAAAGTTTTAAAAATTGAATTAAAAAATGGTATAAAAAAGGTAAAAATTGATTTTAAAATGCTTAAAGTGAAAATATAAATACAAAATTTATAGGGAATCAAGTTTTGAACTTGAGGATAAAGTTAAGGTAGGTTTTTTTAAAAACTTACAGTTGTGTGAAGTTCAGTCAGGAAACTTGGTCTTGGCTTGTATTCCTGCTGACGTTGAAGACGCTCCATGTAGAGCTTGTAGACGCTTGTAGCTTCTGTGAAGTTGATTGTGGCTTGTTGCCTTGAGCATTGTCTCGACGATGTCAAGTCGAAGGTGTGGAACTTGTCACAGGGTTTGGGCCACATCGCTGCTCGGTTTCCATGACTTGCGGGAATATCGGGGCTGTCGTTGGCGCGGTCAGCTTGCTCCCGACGTTGGCGATCGGTTAGCGGGTATGCGGAAGTCCGTTGGGGCGGCGTTTCTTCCGTAAATATCGTCTCTTGTTGGGGGGAGAGATTGCTTTGTCGTTTCGTTGGTATGGCGGGCTTGTTCCTCCATCTTTGTTCGTTCTCGCTTCTTATCTGAACAGTCTTCTTACCTCTTCGTTGTGTCATCCTTCGTTTTGGTCATCCTGTCGACTAATGTAATATTAGAGAGATCCTGTTGACTCTTGTAGAATCCTGTCGACTAATGTAATAATGTGTCCTGTCGATTACTGTAATAAGAGATCCTGTCGACTCACTGTAATGAGATGTTGAGTTTGATGTCGACTACCGAAATAAGTTGAAGTTCTGGTAAGCCTTGTATAGAGTTTTCCAGTACCTCTCTGCACCTTGGAAGACCTTTAAAAGTTCTCACAAAATACAGGCAGTCGTGGTCGAGGCAGAGTGGAAAGTTTGGGATGTCCACACAAAAAACGAAGACACAGTTGCACTAAGAAAGTTCCGTAAACAGATAAAAGTTGAGTTAGTAGCGCAAGATGGAGATAGACGAGTTCTTCCTAACTACATGTTGGATGAGATCGACATAACATACGACCGACGCGGCTTGCACTAAGGGTGAACTAAAACTAAACTGAACTGAACTGTCAAGAGACTGTAAGGTGATGTATTTATAGGTTAAAGACGGGGCGACCTTATGTGACAGGGGCGTTTCTGAGAAAGGGGGCCCTTACCTGCCCAGGTGTGAGAGGGGTCTCTGCATTCCACCACATGTGACAGTGTGGGTGGCCTTGTTTGTGGGAATTGTAAATCGACCTGATTTATGACTTCCATCTTTAGACTTTGTTGTTTTGGCAATACTATGCTCGATCTCTGCTTTAGCTCAACTCTTAAATCTATTACAGATTTTATTTATTTATCCACTTTGTACAAATTACATTACATATGGCGATGCAATGACACAGATTAATCATGCGCATAATTATTTATAGATGTGTTTCTATATACAACATGACAATCTTATTATAAGTTATATACACAGTATGGGGTTGTTGGTTCAAATTACCATATATATGTAGTATAATATATATATATGTGGTATAAATATATATTTGTTATACTTATAATATTATATATTTTTCGTATCTTATAAATCGTATATATCTTTGTCCTTCTAAAACTTTGTGTGAATATGATTTTCTCTTTGAACATGTGAATATACTTAGATTCATATAATATAATATTTATATTTTTATCTTTTTATATATTTTCTATTTGTTCTTCCACAAAAACAAAAGAATACATCTATGGTAATTTAAGCCAACAAACCCATATTGTAAATAACTTATAACAAGATTTTAATGTTGTATAATAGAACACAGCTGTTAATGATTATACGTATTATTGACATGTGTCTTTACATCATCATATGTAATGTAATTTGTACAAAGTGGATAAATAAATAAAATCTGTAATAGATTTAAGAGTTGAGCTAAGCAAGAGATGGAAGTCATAACGTCAAGGTCGAGATAGATTTGGAATTCCAACAGCAAGGTCTGGGAATGGACCAAGACCACCCACACTGTCACATGTGGTGGAATGCAGAGACCCCTCTCACACCTGGACATGCAAAGCCCCCTTTCTCAGAAACGGCCCCTGTCACATAACCTATAAATACAATCACTTTACAGTGACTTGACAGTTTAGTTCACCCTTAGCGTCAGCTCACGTCGGTCGTACCTGAGTTCCATCCCATCCATCATGTAGACGAGTAAGAAATCTTCTAGCTCTCCATGTTCGCTCCTAGCTCAACTTTTATCTGTTACGGAACTTTCTTAGTGCAATTGTGTCTTCGTTTTTTGTGGGGACATCCCAAACTTTCCACTCTGCCTCGACCACGACTGCCTGTATTTTGTGAGAACTTTTAAAGGTCTTCCAAGGTGCAGAGAGGTACTGGAAAACTCTACACATGGCTTACCAGAACTTCAACTTATTTCAGTAATCGACATCAAACTCAACAAATCATTACAGTGAGTCGACAGGATCTTTTATTTCAAAAGCCGACAGGATGACCAAAACGAAGGATGACACAACGAAGAAAGTAAGAAGCCTGTTCAGATAGGAAGCGAGAACAAGCGAAGATGGAGGAACAAACCGACCATTCCAACGAAACGACCAAGTAATCTCTCCCCCAAGATATTTACGAAAGAAACGCGGCCCCAAGGGACCTCCGCAGACCCGCTAACAGATCGCCAACGCCGGGAGCAAGCTGACCGCGCCAACGACAGCCCCGAAATTCCCGCAAGTCATGGAAATCGAGGAGCAGAATGATGCAAACCCAGTGATCAGTTCTCCACCTTCGACTTGGCATCATCGAGACAATGATCAAGGCGACAAACCGCAATCAACGTTAGAGAAACTACAAGCTTCTACAAGCCCTGCATGGAGCGCTTTCCACGTCAGCAGGAAAACAACCGAAGATCAAGTGTCCTGACTGAACTATCTTCAAAACTGTAAGTTTTAAAATCTTACATAACTTTACCCTCAAGTTCAAAACTTGATTCCCTATAAATTTTGTATTTATATTTTCACTTTAAGCATTTTAAAATCAATGTTTACCTTGTTATATCATTATTTATTCAATTTTTAAAACTTTCACACTCTCATTTATCAAGTTTACTTTAATTTTAATTAAATATAAAATTTCAAGTTATTACTCTCAATTTTACTCTTAAAAAAAAAATTTCGCCCATCACGCATTTTTACCAATTTACTAATTTTACATGTCTATCCAAAATTTGTCTAAAATGGTACTATCCAAATCTACAACTTGAAAAAAAAAATCATTATTATTATTATTTAAAAATCTCATTCATCATAATTCTCAACTTATTTTTGTTTTACTTATTAGTTATCTTTATACCAAAAGACCAATATCTTTATCAATTCTTAAAATTTGGTAATGTTCACCATTTTAAGTAAGCGCCCAATTTAAATTATTTATAACTCTCACGACATTGCCCTTTTACAAGAATCATTTTAACGCTACCATAATCAACGATTTGAAAAATATATTCAAATCTTAAATGTAAATTAGCATAGGTGAAACGCATTTTTTTTAATTGCAAAAATCGGAAGATACAATATCTTCAAAAACGCCACTAGGGAAAACAACTATCTTTCCCAAAACAAGTTAAAAATAAAGATTCACTCCAATTCACCGCCAGTAGCTAATTTAAGTCACAGCCTTCCAAAACGATTACAATCGTTAATATTCGAGGATAAATACACTCCCTCGTCTTTTCCTTTTACATGCATGATTGGTCATAAACACATTTCTTTCAAAAAACCTTACAACACTCACACATCACTTTTTCCAATTGGCAACAATTTGTAGTGCGCGATTTAACACACAAATCCAAATTTCGAGTCACACAAGCCGCTCTTAGCTCTATATCGTCGCCACAATAAAATAATTTCACATTAAGTGTGCCACATGCACTAACAGTCAAATATTCTCTCGATGTGTTTCATACAACAACCACCCATGACTTTATTAAATTTGTTATTCATGGTGAAACAGGTTAGATTTGTACCAAACTAAGACTTCACGTGACACCTTTTCATTCACATTTCTCACTTCGTGTCATAGCGCTACACCACAAAACCTTTTCACTTTTCAGGCCAAAGACGCCTTCATGCCTATGACATCTCACCTCAAAGCGTGTCCACGTCGAAAGTCATATCTTTCACTCACTTCTAGCCTGAAATCATCGTATAACAATCTTATTAAATCTAAACAACTTCGAAAACACAAACACTTACGAACACCGAGAAAATCATCTCTTTCAATTATAGCAGAAAATTGCCAACTCAACAAAAGGAGAAAGTCAGTTTCGAGTAAATCTCAAACCTCGAAAACCATCCCCCATTATTGACCACCCACGACGATACCGTGAAAAACAGGACGGTGACCGCCCTTTATGACGTCACTCCCCTTGGTCACTGCTATCTTTTGAGAATATCTTCTCTCCCCCCTCACAAGCAGTCATCTTGACCGCTAGCTTCATGATCGCAATTTTTAACATATGTTACACACTACTCATTTAGATTTCCTCGAGAATCTCACAAATCTCACCAACGCCTTAATCACAACACATCATACATTAAACATATTACATGTTAATTGATATCACCAATTAAAACAATTTGGTTAAGTCTTATATAGACTTTATAACGCGAAAGAGAAATCATTCTCTACATACCAGCATTGTGGACAAACGAAGGGATCATTTCACACATATTCCCGCTTCTGAGAGTCAAAAACACCAATGTTTACCAATGGGATATGATCTACACACAACAGTTGTAACTTTTCTTCAAAAGAGACAATTTTTGTTCAATTTTACACTACTTAAAATTTATCCAATCATTAATAACCTTTAATTATATTATAATTTTTGTATAAAATCTTGAATAATTATTCTTATTTTTACCTTTCAATTATATAATCAAATTTTTAATCCAACATGAATTTCAAAAAAAAAAAAACTTTAATCAAATTTACTTTTATTTTTCATGATATTATTTTAGTATTGCAAAACATCTAATTGTTTCAAAAATTATTTTTATTTTATTATTTATTATATATTTTATATATTACAGGTTTAATTTTGTCCACTTACACTTTTTATACCCGCAATCATATTTCTATATTTCTATTCACTATATTTTATTTGTTTAAATACCTTTATTATCTGACAATGTTTATCATCCACTATCGGGCATCTACAACAATCGTTTTCAACAATCATATTCTTTAACCAATTCCCTATATTTTTCATCACTATCTTTTCAGTCATTGCGTCACATCAACGTAGAAAAACGACAGCACTGCTTGACAATTTATTTTTTGATTTCGTAATTCAACAAACTCTTTGAAAACACCGTTCCCCAGACTTACAAATCCAAACTTCTGGCCTGAACACGTTTCATAAATTTATTTCATTTCATCCGCAGAGCAAATCACCAACGCATTCACAAAGCGTTCACTTTTTTCAACTTTCAACTTTTTTTTTTCAGCTCTAGCGGACCACATTCAACCTTTGATTTCGAGTCAAGTTAGACCACCTACTGTTGCTACAATTCTACTTATCGCATGGCTCTATTTCACTCCTTTCCCAATCATATAAATAAACAACTTTTCTTCAGCAACATTTAACCCAATAATCCTAAAATTGTGACAAAGCACTGTAACCCTTATATAGGATCGCAAGTGAAACATTGCCAAGGAAGACAGCTCAAGTCTATATCCTCGCTTTGCACCTGGACCTGAGTATTTGGTTTACATGTGCACTTCTAACAATTGCATATTCTTCAACTACTAACCCTGTCCAACGCCCACCAATATTCTCTTAGAATGTGAATTTTTATGTCATCATTTTATTTTAATCATCTTTTTTGTTAATCAAACAAAATGTCATTTTTATTTCACTTTTATATATCCAACAAATATAATCTTGTTATAGCCCCTTTTACCCTTCACAGTTTAAATTAATTAAAAGAAATTTTAATTACTTACCTGTGTTAGAGAGGCTTTACCCGCCTAAACCCGGATAAACCCTTTCACTCCCGGGGCCCATCTATGGTAATTTAAGCCAACAAACCCATATTGTAAATAACTTATAACAAGATTTTAATGTTGTATAATAGAACACAGCTGTTAATGATTATACGTATTATTGACATGTGTCTTTACATCATCATATGTAATGTTATTTGTACAAAGTGGATAAATAAATAAAATCTGTAATAGATTTAAGAGTTGAGCTAAGCAAGAGATGGAAGTCATAACGTCAAGGTCGAGATAGATTTGGAATTCCAACAGCAAGGTCTGGGAATGGACCAAGACCACCCACACTGTCACATGTGGTGGAATGCAGAGTCCCCTCTCACACCTGGACATGCAAAGCCCCCTTTCTCAGAAACGGCCCCCTGTCACATAACCTATAAATACAATCACTTTACAGTGACTTGACAGTTTAGTTCACCCTTAGCGTCAGCTCACGTCGGTCGTACCTGAGTTCCATCCCATCCATCATGTAGACGAGTAAGAAATCTTCTAGCTCTCCATGTTCGCTCCTAGCTCAACTTTTATCTGTTACGGAACTTTCTTAGTGCAATTGTGTCTTCGTTTTTTGTGGGGACATCCCAAACTTTCCACTCTGCCTCGACCACGACTGCCTGTATTTTGTGAGAACTTTTAAAGGTCTTCCAAGGTGCAGAGAGGTACTGGAAAACTCTACACATGGCTTACCAGAACTTCAACTTATTTCAGTAATCGACATCAAACTCAACAAATCATTACAGTGAGTCGACAGGATCTTTTATTTCATATATATAGTAAATATCTTTAAAAGTTCACCTCTCCTGTTAAAATAGACACCAAAGACTAGACCCTCATCTATTAACCATCTTTTCCATCTAGCTAATTGGTGTCGGTAACAAAGCCACAACATCAACTTTGATAAATTCAGAACTCCCATAGAGATCGTTCCTAGTTTCGTGTTTATTTTGATAGGAAATATGGCATTTCTTTATTGATTTTTCCAATTATTTTCGTTTTGGCACAATATTTAGGATAAAAAATTGTATTTCTTTTTGCATAAATTATAAAATAAGCATATTAACGTTATCAATAGAAATTAACGAAATCTTATCAAATGAAATTCCTATATTACTGATTTAGGTTTTTTATACAAGGTATGTCCCATAAGTTCCCGGACTGGGTCCATAAAAAAATAAATAAATGAAAAATGTAAATGAATTTGACTGTTTATTTTAGAAAAAATATCTGGCTACACGGTGGTACCAATATCGAGGCGGTACTTGCGCGCGCGCCAAGGTTATTCTAATTTATTTAAAGGTCACACCTAGCGCTGCGGCGATTTTACGATGGAACAAAAATTGAAGCAGAGGATTTGCATAGAATTTTGTGTGAAACTTCAAATATCAGCAACCGAAACTTTTGAAATGCTTAATAAAGCATTCCCCAATGACGCCCCAAAGAGAACAACTGTTTTTGAATGGCATTCTAGATTTAAAGCTGGCAGAATTTCCATTGAAGATGATCCTCGTCAAGGACGCCCAAAATTTCAAAGGACTGATGAAAATGTGCAAAAAATCACCGATTTGATAAAAGAAAATCCTCGAACCACTTTGCTGGAGCTAGAGCAAGACACTGGCATCTCTAAAACAACGATTGGAAGGATCGTAACCGAAGATTTGAAGCTCAAAAAGACTCCTGCAAAATTCATCCCAAGATTCCTCACCAATGAGCAAAAACTGTGTCGGCTTGCAACCTGTGAGGACATGATGGAAATGACAAGAACGGATCCAGAATGGAAAGACAAGATAATCACAGGCGACGTGACATGGGTCTATGGCTATGACCCTGAAACCAAACCTCAATCTGCCGAGTGGAGAGGTTAGGGTGAGCCTAGACCCAAAAAATCCAGAAACAAGGTGTTGCTGGTCGCTTTTTTCGGATAACAAGGGCATTGTTCATCACGAGTATCTTCCTGCAGGCCAAACAGTTATTAAGGAAATGTATTTGGGCATTCTTCGCCGTCTAAGGGAAGCGATTCGAAAAAAAAGGCCAGAAAAATGGACTAATGGTGGCTGGATCCTACACCATGACAATGCTCGCCCTCACACAGCGCACTTGATGACTAGCTTTTTGGCGAAAAACGGGACACAAATCCTACTTCAACCACCCTATTTCCCAGACATCGCACCAAATGACTTTTTCCTGTTCCCCAAACTTAAAGCAGTTCTAAAAGGAAGACATTTTGACACCAGGGATGACATAATAGAAAAATCGCCGTTGGCATTGAAGAGCATTCCAAAAGAGGCTTATAAAAACTGTTTCGACAATTGGGAGAAACGATGGCGCTGGTGCGTTGAAGCAAGGGGGGATTACTTTGAAAAGTTTTAATAAAAAAATTTTAAAAAAATCTTACCTTTTTTTATGGACCCAGTCCGGGAACTTATGGGACATACCTTGTATATAGAGATAATCTCAAAACTCAAACTATTATAGACGCGTATGATTCTTTTTTAAAAATAAACAATTTCTACTTAAAAAAGAATCATACGCGTCTATAATAGTTTCGAATTTTGATAACAGATGGCGCGCTAATGTATCATAATATAAAAAGTAATATTGAAATTTATATTATCCCTATTTTTACAAAAAAAAAATAATTTCCTTTTTAGAAGAAGAGTGGAAGTGCCTGGCTCATCAATTGTGAAACATTTTCAGTAGTTAGATTATATTGAAGTGACGAAGCCATTTGAAAGGTACATCACAGTTATTCTCGCCCAATAATGTAATTTCTGACCAAAACAATAGTCGACACTCTAACATGTGAAGAGATTGAGATTGAAACTGATTTATTACAATGTCCATATAAGATTATATAAGGTTAAATATAGAATAAAACTAAATATGAATAAATATGTTTATGAAAAAACAATAGAAAAAAAATAATAAGTGGGTCAGATGTTGATATTAAAAATAAAGAAGTATATCCTTTATTTAACTTGCTCCGTGATAATTGTCCAACCCAATTTCTTGATAAATCAAGAAAAGCCATCCACGAACGCATTTCGCCCCGTTGGCGCTCGTCAGCATGGAGTAGGCTGTAACCACTGCAAACAAAATATTTTTGGTCCCAGAGTCTTCTTGAGAAACCAAGAAATGGGATTTAAGGCCAAATTTGCATAAATACGCTTAACACATAACAAAAAAAAAACAATAGAAAAAATAAAAAATAAGTGGATCAGGTGTTGATATTAAAAATAAAGAAGTCATATCCTGACCACGAGCACATGTGCTTTTTATTTCTTTATTTTTAAATATGATTATATAATGATAAATATATAAATAAATAGATATAAATATATAAAATAATTGATAAATACACATATATATAATATACAAGAGAGAGAGAGAGTTTGAATATACTTTTATTAATCGTACATATAATATTATATAGGGTTAATAGGATAAAGTAAAACTAAATATTATTTTCATCAGAAGAATCCCACTGAGGGTCGTCTGGTATGATGTCACGTCGAGAAGTCGGACAGATCTCTCCGACTATTGCCATGTCGAGGAATTGAACAGACCTCTTAGCTTCAGAACAGACTTCTGAGCTTCAGAGCAGACCTTTGAGCTTCAGAACAGACCTTTGAGCTTCAGAACAGACCTCTGAGCTTCAGAACAGACCTCTGAGCTTCATAACAGACCTCTGAGCTTCATAACAAACCTTTGAGCTTCAGAACAGATCTCTGAGCTTCAGAACAGACCTCTGAGCTTCATAACAAACCTCTGAGCTTCAGAACAGATCTCTGAGCTTCAGAACAGACCTCTGAGCTACATAACAAACCTCTGTGCTTCAGAACAGACCTCTGCTCAGACGTCAGGTACTCGAGCTCCCTGTTAGAAGGTGAGACAATCTCCTCCCTATAATATACAGAGGTTCTAGGATGTTGTTGGCATTCAAGCTCTCGAACAACTCCTCTACCTATTGTAAAGTGGTCTGTAGAGGCTGTTTCTCTAGGAGCTTTGGTGTGGAGGATTAGATGGTTGGTGCATTCTTAGTATGAGTTTCTTTGGCAGATACCTCTGTTGGTACAGCAGTTGTCGAGGAAGGCACTGTTTGAGATGGCGCCGGTACAGAGAGAGAGAGTGGTACAGGCCATGATAATCATGGTGGTCAGTAGTTGGCAACTGATTTTACTGTAAGTGCGCCACATGTCTACACATAAAAAAAGCAGTTCGATATTTGCATTTACAAATGATCCAGAGCTCTGTAATTCAAAGATAATGTTGCTTAGCAATACTTGACTCAGCTACAACTTTTGCTGAAACTTCTTGGCCAATCACTCAGCAAACAAAGAGAGAAGGATATTCAAGAATAAATTAACCTAATAATAAATCAATACAATAAAACCTAAATTTACTAAACACCCCTGAAATGTACCATTTACAGAATGAAGATATCCAGTGTCCTATTACTTATAAACAATGAATAAATAAACTATTAATATTTTAATTTATTAAAGCATTTCATTACACTAATCTACTAGCCCATATATTAGGGGCTGTTCTGGTCTTATATTCAGATATTCAGAAGAATTCTTTGTGACGGTATTTAGTCAAATATGGAAATCTCTTTAGTTATATATATATATAGTACAACAAGAATACAAAGCATTCTCTGTTACCATCCTTTCAATTTTGTATTCCAAGAAAATAAATTCATCTTAAACGGATCTTGTCTTAAATGGATACATATTGTATAGTAGTCAGCAACATGTCTTGGCTTTCAAGTAACCATTATGATAAGATTTAACAATAGAAAAATTATTTTTTTCGTTTTGTTTAAGAGAGAGAATATGGGTTTACGGGCTACTAATCAAAATATAGGATTTTCGAGCCCAAAAATAAATAAATAAATGCCGAAACCCGGGATCAAATCAGGGACTTTTAGATCTTCAGTCTAATTTTTTTCATTAAGTTTAGAAAGTTTTGTTTATACCTGCCGAGACGTGGGGTTGAGTAGGACCTCCCAGCTAAGTCCCAGCAGGTCTGAGGAAGGGACCCACCATAGAATTCCTTTTCCCATGAACATTCATTGAATGAATGTTGAACCGTCTGGGCGACACATACCTGGACGCCCGCCGACACGTTTCGTGGACCAATTAAAGGAACTCACTGGTTTAACGGTCACTGAGATGGTACATCGAGCTCAAGATGGCTGGCGTCGTGTTCGGGATATAATAGGTACAGTGGGTCACAACGTTCGATTGCGAATAAAAGGATTTATCTATACCTAAATATTTTTAAAGAAAACAGGGACAATTCTTTTCACACTTGGTTATTTCGTGTGTCTTCAATAAAGGTAACTGTAATATCTTTCAGAGTTATTGTCTGAATCCCGATATACATTTTAAAAGGTACAACTTTCTTTAAATTTAGGCCATGAGTTTATTTGTCTTATGCTGTTTTTAATAATAATTTTAATTCTAATAATATTGGTTATTTTTATAACTAAATTAAACGAATAATTGCGCTGCAAATATCAAAAACAAAGACACACAAACCTTTCGCAATGAGTTTCTTTTATTACAATATACGCGAGCTTTCGGGCTGGAGCCGCCCTTCTACAGGCAAAAATGAACCTTTTTGCCTGTAGAAGGGCGGCTCTCCAGCCCGAAAGCTCGCGTATACTGTAATAAAAGAAACTCATTGCGAAAGGTTGTATCTTTGTTTTTGATTTTTATAACTCTCGGATATAAAAGCTAAGCGTCTTGATTTGAATAATATAGTCTTAAATCTGCCTTTAAGTTGTCATTCACGGCCTTAAGTCGAAATCACAAGATAACCCAGGTTTCCAATAAGGAAATTTTAAATTAAAAATTGAAAAAATGTTCAATTTAAAAGAATCATACACGTCCATAAATAGTTCAATTTTCTAATAATATATGGTACACTAAAATCATTATGTTTATATTTAATTTTTTTTTAATCAGAAATTTGTATTAATTTTGACGCGTATAATTCTTTCTAAAAAACCAAAGTTTCTATTGCCCTTACTGCAATTATAAATTAACTAGACGAATGGCCCGGGCAACGCCCGGGTTTTACCCGAGTGCGAATATATTTTAAAAACGTTGTCTTGGGTGGTCGCTATAGACAGGGTGGTCTGTATAGACAGGTGTATGTATCACACAGCTGATAACAGGGTTGTCTAGAGTGGCCGCTATAGACAGGGTGGTCTGTATAGACAGGTGTATGTATCACACTGCTGATAACAGGGTTGCCTAAAGTGACCGCTATAGACAGGGTGGTCTGTATAGACAGGTGAATGTAACACACTGATGATAACAGGGTTGCCTAAAGTGACCGCTATAGACAGGGTGGACTGTATAGACAGGTGGATGTATCACACAGCTGATAACAGGGTTGTCTAGAGTGGCCGCTATAGACAGGTGTATGTATCACACAGCTGATAACAGGGTTATCTAGAATGGCCGCTATATACAGGGTGGTCTGTATAGACAGGTGGATGTAACACACTGCTGATAACAGGGTTGTCTAGAATGGCCGCTATAGACAGGTGTATGTATCACACAGCTGATAACAGGGTTGTCTAGAGGGGGGCAGGGAGGACACGTGTTCGCCGGCAGCCAATGGGCGCGCATTCTATCCGTGAGCTTCAGACAGAATAAGGCAATTGTATATATAGATAGGAAGTTCTAACTCATCAGTGGCGAACCCTCCCATCGGTTTCGCCAGTTTTACCAGATGGTAAGGGTATTCACTGATAAGCCATTATTTTTAGAATTTCAGTAAAGGTAGTAGAGTATTTTTTTAGAGAAAATAGCATACGCTTCAGAAAAAAAAAATAAGATAAAAAAAAAATAGATGAAAGCCCGGATGAAAAAGGAGGAGGGGGAGCAGTAACAAGCTTGCTAAAAAACTGGGCTCAGCTGGCCTGGCTGATAGTACCCTGTAAGGGCTCCTGATCCAGGGATACAGGATGTCTGCATTCCATTTTAGGAGTGGTTGCACATGGCGTCTGTTCCTCATGTCAGAGGCGGCCATTTCTTTTGGAGCTAAGTCAGTGGCCTGCTACTAAGTAGTGCTCCCAGTCTTAATGATAAAGACAGACGCATTCTACTTATCCCAGTCATGAAGATAAGAATGAAAAAAAGAAAAAAGTTTATATTTATGACAGCATATTTCGTGCTAATGTATATTCTTTATTTATATAAGTTTTCAAATGTATATTTCAATTTTTCTAGCCCAGTTTCAAAGTAGAGGAACAATCACAATGGAATATTGAAACATATCAAGTTGCATAGCGAGACGGTATCGCTGTCACCACATGTCGCGTTTGTCATCTTTCTCACGCTGAAGAAAATGTCATATTATAAGAGTGGAAACTGCTATTACATGGTTTCAGCCTTAGATAAGTTCAGGTTTACGACATGACTCGCTTAAGACAAATTTTTCTTTGTGTGTGTCGGGAGGGATAATATTTATAATATATAAATATTTCTTCTTCTTAAAAAAAAAGACATTTTGGTCATAATTTTTTTTTCGACGTTTCGACAAAATTCTTTTGTCCTCGTCAGGAACAAATAAAAATAAGGCGTTATAAATGATCTATGTATCTAATAGATACATTAATATACAACACGCCTTGCTAAATGCAATATTCTTTTCCTGACGAGGACAAAAGAATTTTGTCGAAACTTCGAAAAAATCAAACTTTTTCTGTTCGAAGTATCTCTTATTTTATAGAGAGAACTATGAATGCCAGCCAGGTAACCTCTATCTTCAAGATATACAGTAGAACCTCCCTGTAAAGGACAACACCTAATTACAGAGCCAAAGTATCCTTTAGGGAGAAGTGTTCTCTTACTGGAGAGTTACTAAATAGTAAACATGGTAATTTTACAAATTTAAACTGTCCTTTATAGAGAGGTGTTCTCTAGCGAGAGTGTCCTCTCATGGAGGTTCTACTGTACATAAATTATATAATATTTCAAAAAATATTGACCATATTGAGATACTCCATTTCTTTAAAATGTATCTAGATGTTAATTTATTTCGTTAAAACAATATATGTAAATAATTACCTTAATTAATATAGGATTAACTCAACAAAATTCTTTGTTAAATTAAGAAAAAGCAAGTCTGATCGTGAAACTAAAATGGTGGTTTCATTGTGTGTTTGTCTGATGTGAAATGCATTCCAATTTACTTCAATATATGACAAATGAAAACATTAAGACGCGAATGTTTCTTTTCACAAATAAATCAAACTTCTACTGCCCTTACTGCGATGAAAAAATATTGGGAGGGCTTGGCTCATTAGTGGTGAACCTTCCCAGTGGTTTCGCTAATTTAATCTACCAAACCGCTTCTTGAAATCTCTAATACTGTATGGGATCATTCTGCTTTTATATGCTACACTGAAGGATGGAATCTTAGAAATAATGTTTAAGTAAACTATGGACATAAGCTTTTTGGACAGTAGAATTATATGTAAATACTTTAATATACAGCTTTATAGGTGTAGTGTCCTGTTTACTCCCCCTCTAATTGGTCACCTAATATCACGTGACTTAAAACAGCCACTTAGCGTTGTGTTCATTGGTCAATCGGTATCAATAAATTTTAAATCTGATTGGTTAATATATGTGCAACTGAATTACTATACTAAATACAATATGGTTGGTTCTCAGATATTTGCGTGTAATATTAAAATGTTTTCTATTTTAATTGAAATGTCTTATATGCAAAATTTATCTAAGGGGGATATACATTCATAGACAAAACTTAAGGAAGTTGTACGTTTTAGTATGTATATCGGGATTCGGACAATAACTCTGAAAGATATTACAGTGACCTTTATTGAAGACACACGAAATAACCACACTCATGGACAAAATTTGAGGAAGTTGTACCTTTTAGAGTGTATATCAGGATTAAGACAATAACTCTGAAAGATATTACAGTGACCTTTATTGAAGACATGCAAGATAATGTTGTGATATGTGATGGATTATCATATACTATGAATTTTGTCTATTTGATATGTTGTAACTATTTTCATGTAAATATCATTTTATCTTTCAACGCTATGCAAATCCATGGCGATCTTTCAATATGTAAAAACTCCTCGCTGTATAAAAGAGAACTATTTGATGGTGAAATAAATTCTTTCAACCGGACAATGAGTGGTTGTCACCTCTAGTATTTTAACATAAATCTTAACAGATAACTACACTCATGGACAAAAGGAAGTTGGACCTTTTAGCATATATATCGGGATTCAGACAATAACTCTGAAAGATATTACAGTGACCTTTATTGAAGACATGCAAGATAACCACACTCATGGACAAAAGGAAGTTGGACCTTTTACCATGTATATCAGGATTCAGACAATAACTCTGAAAGATATTACAGTGACCTTTATTGAAGACATGCGAGATAACCAAGTGTGAACAAAATTGCATGTTTCTTATCTGTAAAAACAAACGACCGGAGATATAAATGACTTTTCATTTTCTTAAGTGTTGACCATGAGTGTATGTTTGTTTCTTTTTTTTCACCAGGTTGGGATCTAAATTGCTGAAACTAAGTTTGGTCAATGAGTATAGTTAGAAGATTATATTCATATTGGTATTTCATTGTAATATAGAGTTATGGTTAACCATATTAATATAAAATAGTAAGTTTTAGTGAGAGTAAAATGACTTGATATCATTATATTCTCATATTTTATTCTTTATATTTCCCATCACATGTACATCGAGATAATATTCTTTAATAGAACGAATACAGTAGAATCTTAATGAGAGAACACACCTCACTACAAAGGGCAGTTTGGATCATTGAGAAATTTTACTAACTACCAATTCTCCATCAAATTAAAGACATAAAGGCAATTAAAAGATTTACTGGCCGAAGTATATTCAATTTATTTTATTTCAATTTAAAGCGCTATATCCCCCCAGGGACACTTGCGCTGTCATACATGTATGACATTTGTCTATATATATATATACAATAATTTTAGGCCGTGAATAGAATAGTCATATGATGTTAACAATGAGAAAGAGGGATAAAAAACGAGAAAAATAACTGTATAAAAAAGAAAGAAGTGTCTGGAAATATGTACAATCAGCATAATATAAATTATCAGTTTCTTAATAGATATTTGTTGCTATATAACTTAAAATATGTCTACAAAAGGTATTGAATTTAATATACATTTCTTTACTGGAAATAAAAATACTTGGTTCTGTTACTATTAAATTATTTTCGATTCTGTAGTCTTGAAAAACAGGGTATTCTAGTGAAAGATGTATTGAGGAATTATATTCAATTTGAAGAACTATGAATGCCGGCCAGGCAGCCTCTGTCTTTACGATAACAAATTCTCCGGTAAACACAGTTCCATCCAAATTTTATAGTCACTACATTTGTCACATCACACAGCCCAGAAATACTTATATAAAAGAGGTCTAACAGAAACACCAAATTGTTCCTGCGGAGAAACTAAACAAACTGCTCTTCACCTCTTACATCAGCCACTTTGTCTATATAAATTTTATGAACGATGTCGATTAATATATTTATGCACCTTATCCCAGTACAATATTACATTTGTACTAATTTTTCACATTGTGTAGCGTTCTCACGCAATTCTGGCCTTAACTACCCGTCTCATGATTTTTCAGGATGCCTTTATGAACAATTCTTTTTGGTCGTTGAGGTACAGCTTGCACCACGCTGATGAGGGCCAACAGCCCAAAACGTGTCCGTGGTTAGCTTTTCTTGATTAATCAAGAATGGGTATTTGGCCAATTCTGGAATAATTAAAAATCAACGATAATAGTTGATATTTATTCCGATAGATGGCGCAAGCCATTAGCAACTTTCAGTTGCACGATAAGGCGATGCCTTTTTCTTAATTTAGGCACCTTATCCCAGTACAATATTACATTTGTACTATTTTTTCACATATGTATATATGTAAATATTTATTTTCTAATTTATAATTTGTTTGTTGTTTTGTTTGTTTTAACTGTAATAGATGCAGATATTTCATAATGGCGCATGGTTGATTAATAAAATAAATTTAAAAAACTCTCCGGTAAAATAATACCTCTCCCTAAAGAGGACAGTTTATCTGTATAACTAGGTATTGGTATTTAGAGAGAGGTTCTACTGTAGAATACCCGATGAATATTTCACATAAAATAAACTAAGAAAAAACTGATAATTGCGTTTGTTTTATATTATTTACCTTAGGTATAAGTTGTGTCTAAGAGAAATTCCATATAAACAATTTTTGATAATTCCTACAATTTATTCATTGAAAATAAAGATACTTCGGCCGGTAAATCTTTTTATTACCTCGACGTTTCGACAAAAATATTTTGTACTTGTCAATTTTACCTAAACGTCGAGGTAATAAAAAGATTTACTGACCGAAGTATCTTTATTTTCAAGAAATATGAACGCCGGCCAGGCAGCTTCTATCTTTACCATCCTACAATTTACTTGAGTGAAAAATTCGTTAATGAACTTTGTACGGAAAAGGTAATGAAATTAATAGAAAATGTTTCAAATATCAGTTTAATCTGTATAAATATTTTGAATGTGTTTGATCGAATCTATATAAATTATTAATTAAATGAATCTAACAATCCATTATCGAAGTCAGTTCACTTCAAATCAGATTAAATTGTCAGTTTAAAGAATAGATATAAAATTGTAAATATATTTCTCTAACTTAAATTTTCGTAATTTCAAATTAAAAGCCAGTTTATTAATAACAAATAAAATAATCAGAAATTGAATCCAAATAACCTGTTGAATCATTTCCTTTCATAGCACTTATAAAAAAAAACGTAGCGGCATTGAGAATTTGTCTGGTAACGCTGCTATAATTAACCTACCAAAAGATCGATCCAGAATCCAAGATGGCGGATCCCGTGGTCGTCTGCACATAATGGATGGAAACCGTGAGTCTAGCCTCATTGACGTATTAATGCATGATATCATAAGATAAGAGTTAACGTCGAATTCTAACTTTTCACGGCTAGGACAGTGGAATTCTAGAAAGTTCTGTCGTATTGACAACGCTAAAATTTTGTCGCATTGAATTGGCGCGCTACCATCGAACTGTGACGTTCATCGTCTGCTTCCTTTTATCTCATCGTTTGATTCCTTTTTATCGTCTGATTCAACATTTTATCATCTTAATTATCATCACACTAACTTCTTCCTGTTGGTAATGCGGTATAATTGCGTCTTTATATCATAAAATACTACATATATATTTGAGAATGGCTAAATTGTGTTATTAACATGTTTTCAAATATTTTATATCTTTTTGGTATTTACCTCTTCCTATTTTAGATATTTGACTCTTTTTTGCTTCATCTTTCAGTCATTCATGATGAATACATGAAGAATTTTAATTGATATGTTATTATTGTCTATTGAGCCGCATATTATATCGTTTTTATATTATTTTATTCATAATATATTAAATAAAATTAAACATAAACAAAATACATCATTTTGATCATAAACATATTGATTATAAAAAACGTTATTATATTAAAATGTATTATATAGTGTATATATAAGTTAATATTATATGATTTTCGTAGGAGAAAGAATAATGTATTGAAGTGATTGTTTGAAAGTATGATGTTGATATTATAATAAAGAATTTATTTTTTGTGTATAATCATTACGTTGTTGAATTTTCTGAGGTTTGAAAATATTACACTTAAATACACGTAGTACAGGCCGTAATAATCACGGTGGGTAGGGGGTTGTGACCGCTTGTACTGTAAGTACACGTAGTACAGGCCGTGATAATAACGGTGGGTAGAGGGTTGTGACTGCTTGTACTGTAAGTACACGTAGTACAGGCCGCGATAATCACGGTGGGTAGAGGGTTGTGACTGCTTGTACTGTAAGTACACGTAGTACAGGCCGTGATAATCACGGTGGGTAGGGGGTTGTGACTGCTTGTACTGTAAGTATACGTAGTACAGGCCGTGATAATCACGGTGGGTAGAGGGTTGTGGCTGCTTGTACTGTAAGTACACGTAGTACAGGCCGTGATAATCACGGTGGGTAGAGGGTTGTGACTGCTTGTACTGTAAGTACACGTATCACAGGCCGTGATAATTACGGTGGGTAGAGGGTTGTGACTGCTTGTACTGTAAGTACACGTAGTACAGGCCGTGATAATCACGGTGGGTAGAGGGTTGTGACTGCTTGTACTGTAAGTACACGTAGTACAGGCCGTGATAATCACGGTGGGTAGAGGGTTATGACTGCTTGTACTGTAAGTACACGTAGTACAGGCCGTGATAATCACGGTGGGTAGAGAGTTGAGACTGCTTGTACTGTAACTACATGTAGTACAGGCCGTGATAACCACGGTGGGTAGAGGGTTGAGACAGCTTGTACTGTAAGTACACGTAGTACAGGCCGTGATAATCATGGTACACGTAAGTACACGTATCACAGGCCGTGATAATTAAGGTGAGTAGAGGGTTGTGACTGCTTGTACTGTAAGTACACGTAGTACAGGCCGTGATAATCACGGTGGGTAGAGGGTTGTGACTGCTTGTACTGTAAGTACACGTATCACAGGCCGTGATAATTACGGTGGGTAGAGGGTTGTGACTGCTTGTACTGTAAGTACACGTAGTACAGGCCGTGATAATCACGGTGGGTAGAGGGTTGTGACTGCTTGTACTGTAAGTACACGTAGTACAGGCCGTGATAATCACGGTGGGTAGAGGGTTATGACTGCTTGTACTGTAAGTACACGTAGTACAGGCCGTGATAATCACGGTGGGTAGAGAGTTGAGACTGCTTGTACTGTAACTACATGTAGTACAGGCCGTGATAATCACGGTGGGTAGAGTGTTGTGACTGCTTGTACTGTAAGTACATGTAGTACAGGCCGTGATAATCACGGTGGATAGATGGTTATGACAGTTTTTACTGCAAGTACACGTTGTACAGGCCGTGATAATCACGGTGGGTAGAGGGTTGTGACTGCCTGTACTGTAAGTACACGTAGTACAGGCCGTGATAATCACGGTGGGTAGAGGGTTGTGACTGCTTGTACTGTAAGTACACGTAATACAGGCCGTGATAATCACGGTGGGTAGATGGTTATGACAGTTTTTACTGCAAGTACACGTAGTAAAGGCCATGATGTTAGGTCTATCGGAATAATATAAATAATATGAACACTAATATTCCTGTTTCTGTTAATGATATAGATATGGATATATCTTTTTATATTATTTCACTATCAAATTTGCAATTTATTTCAGACTATTTCCTTCATATTGTTCAGGTTTGTACTCCAAGGATGACAAGAAATTAAGCAATAACATACACTCTCTTGTGATATTGGGAAAGTGTAATAATGAAATCCGCAAAGGAATTGGGGTAATAAGAGAGAAACTGAAGTAAGATACAATACAATATTTTATAATCTACCGTCCTAAACACACACCACACACGGATACCTTTGGTCTGATAAATTAGAGTTATATCAGGGAGTTAATTATATATAAATAAACTGGCTTTTGATGTAATTTTCCGTTCATCTTATTGGTCAAACTGACGGAAGTTCTGGCTATAGTTTAAAATCTGCTTAAACCTATCAAATTTTACACACACATACTTTTGAAAAATAAAAATCACCCAGGGAAAAGTTATAATAAACCATTTTCTCTGGATGATTTTCCCCAAATGATTAATATAAGAGATTATACTTTTTAGAAAGTTATAAGTAACCCTTCCTTGGATGAATTTTCTTTTCAAATAATATAATGTAAGGGGTATAATATTTAAAGTGTTATAATAAACCTCATCCTTGATGACCTTTTTCCTAAATGATATAATGTTAGGGATTATAATTTATAGAAAGTTATAAGAAACTTTTCTTTTGATGACTTTTTCTCAAATGATTTGTAATGTAA
>CP092873.1:74398484-74436818 GCA_030710605.1 Cordylochernes scorpioides
TGTGAACACTCATGGACAAAACTTAAGGAAGGTGTACCTTTCAGCATGTATATCGGTATTCAGAGAATAACTCTGAAAGATATTACAGTATAATTGTCGTGATACACCTGTGGAAGGACTGACAGGTCCGAAAGCTAGAGAATAAAATTTGAACAAGAAACTTAGCCCGGGAGACTTTATTTTCTTTATAATGGTATAATCTTTACTGATGACACACGAGATAACCAAGTGTTAACATATTCTACTCTATATCCTTAAAAAAAATAAAACAGGGCGACATCAATAGAGTTTCTATTTCCTTATGTATTATTTATGAGGTTATATTGAGAGGCTACATCAAGATAAGATTAGGACAGGTAACAATACACTGCGTGACGTTGAAAATGGAATACCAAGAAAGAGAAGCCAGAAAGTGATTGAACTTGGAAAACAGAGAGAGACAGGGACGAACAATAAGTGATCTTTATTTCAAAACGATAGTCATAATACAAAGCGAGAACGGCGTCGGCTTAGTAGCAAGTAGGACCACCGCGGACGGTGATGCACGCAGCAACACGTCTAGGTAGAGAGTCAATCAGAGTACGGATGGTGTCCTGAGAGATGGCTCTCTATTCCCTTTCAACCATTTGTCACAGTTCGTCTTCTGAACGTGGCTGAGACAATGCATGCAAACGGCTTCCAATAATGCAAAATCTTTCAAGCGAATTGCTTTTCAACGGGTAAATAATTAAAAATATGACAACGAAGGATGCTATTTATAAAAACAAAAGAAAATAAATGATAACTTTGATTTTGTAACTAGCATCTCTTTGGTGTCATATTTTTACCATTTGCCCGTTTAAGAGAAATTCGCTCGAAGGCTTGCATCATTTCAAAAATAAAATCAACATACACACCCACAAATCCTTTATTAACAAAACAGACAGATTCTCCTCTCTCATTGCCGACTTACAACGATATCCTCACAATGATCAATCACCATCATGTAGTGGAGGAGTTCCTACTTACTGTAAAAGTTATATAGGGACAGATTCTCCTCTCTCATTGCCGGCTTACAACGATATCCCCACAATGATCAATCACCATCATGTAGTGGAGGAGTTCCTACTTACTGTAAAAGTTATATAGGGACAGATTCTCCTCTCTCATTGCCGGCTTACAACGATATCCTCACAATGATCAATCATGTAGTGGAGGAGTTCCTACTTAATGTAAAAGTTATATAGGGACAGATTCTCCTCTCTCATTGCCGACTTACAACGATATCCTCACAATGATCAATCACCATCATGTAGTGGAGGAGTTCCTACTTACTGTAAAAGTTATATAGGGACAGATTCTCCTCTCTCATTGCCGGCTTACAACGATATCCTCACAATGATCAATCACCATCATGTAGTGGAGGAGTTCCTACTTACTGTAAAAGTTATATAGGGACAGATTCTCCTCTCTCATTGCCGGCTTACAACGATATCCTCACAATGATCAATCATGTAGTGGAGGAGTTCCTACTTACTGTAAAAGTTATATAGGGACAGATTCTCCTCTCTCATTGCCGGCTTACAACGATATCCTCACAATGATCAATCACCATCATGTAGTAGAGGAGTTCCTACTTACTGTAAAAGTTATATAGGGACAGATTCTCCTCTCTCATTGCCGGCTTACAACGATATCCTCACAATGATCAATCATGTAGTGGAGGAGTTCCTACTTACTGTAAAAGTTATATAGGGACAGATTCTCCTCTCTCATTGCCGGCTTACAACGATATCCTCACAATGATCAATCACCATCATGTAGTGGAGGAGTTCCTACTTACTGTAAAAGTTATATAGGGACAGATTCTCCTCTCATTGCCGGCTTACAACGATATCCTCACAATGATCAATCACCATCATGTAGTGGAGGAGTTCCTACTTACTGTAAAAGTTATATAGGGACAGATTCTCCTCTCTCATTGCCGGCTTACAACGATATCCTCACAATGATCAATCACCATCATGTAGTGGAGGAGTTCCTACTTACTGTAAAAGTTATATAGGGACAGATTCTCCTCTCATTGCCGGCTTACAACGATATCCTCACGATGATCAATCACCATCATGTAGTGGAGGAGAAAACGATGAATTTAAGTTCTTCTTCCTGTTTACTTATTTGTAAAAGTTATATAGACGCATAGCTACCATTCAACTTGATATGGCGCTGGTTAAAATACTTTGTACTGAGGTAACTGTCGTTTACTTTCAAGAAGAACGTCTATCTTTCTTCGCTAAATATACTGACACTCAAAGATGTAATGAGATATTCAAAAATAAAATCAACAAAAAATTCTTTACCCAAAAATCAATTGTTCCTTATTTAAATAATTATTTGGTAACAATTCATTCGAAAAAATATATAAATGGTTGAGAATCTCTAATCTTTATTTAATTTAAATATATATAAAGTTTTTTAAACGACATTTAACACAGGGTTAAAAACTAAAAAGAAACATAATTGATCAAACACATTGTTTAAATATTCCCATATGGTAAATTGAAGAGAATTTCTCAGTCCGACAAGAAAAGACATGTCATAGGATAGCAGGCAATCCATATAATTTACAAATGTATTCTTTATTTGATTTAAGGAATGATGCATTCTTACAGACATTTTGGAGATCTCGTGGTTTGTATACTTTTATTAATAGATGACAATTCTTCTAGTATTCGCATCCTTTCTTCTATCATGTTATATTAAAAGCTGGTTCGGAGTAATATTCTTCTGTGTAAATAACTCTATTGTTCAAATGTCTATTATATTGGGTTTATATAGTTTCTAGGTTTAGATAGGGTGTGTATAGTCGATTCGAATTTTTTATTCAGTTCTTTTTGTGGAAGTTCTCGTATAGCAGAAGCTGCTAGTGGTCGACTTGTGGACATCCAAGGATCTCTTGAGATTATAAACTGCTCTAATCATAGCAACAATAAAAGAAAATACTTTTTTGGAAGACATTTCGAAAATTCATTCTAGAAAGCATCAGCAAAATGCAATCATCTATAGCTTTGGTGGATAGACATAATGAATACTGCTTATCCTTTTTTTTTTCGTGTCATATTTTTTATATTAATATTCTCGTTTTCTCTTCTGCCGAACTGATGCTTTGATCATTCCTATTTTCATTATGAAAAATGTAGTATTTAAACTAATGACACGATACTGCGGAGACCTTAACTAGCTTTAATCTGTTGAGATATGGGAAAATTGTACAGTAGACAGGGAGGGTAAATGTTTCAGACAAACCAACACAATGGAAAACTGGTGCAGCAGACAGGGAGGGTAAATGTTTCAGACAAACCAACACAATGGAAAACTGGTGCAGCAGACAGGGTGGGTAGATGTTTCAGACGAACCAACACAATGGCAAACTGGTGCAGCAGCAGACAGGGTGGGTAGATGTTTCAGACAAACCAACACAATGGCAAACTGGTGCAGCAGCAGACAGGGTGGGTAGATGTTTCAGACAAACCAACACAATGGCAAACTGGTGCAGCAGCAGACAGGGTGGGTAGATGTTTCAGACAAACCAACACAATGGCAAACTGGTGCAGCAGCAGACAGGGTGGGTAGATGTTTCAGACAAACCAACACAATGGCAAACTGGTGCAGCAGTAGACAGGGTGGGTAGATGTTTCAGACGAACCAACACAATGGCAAACTGGTGCAGCAGCAGACAGGGTGGGTAGATGTTTCAGACAAACCAACACAATGGCAAACTGGTGCAGCAGTAGACAGGGTGGGTAGATGTTTCAGACAAACCAACACAATGGCAAACAGGTGCAGCAGCAGACAGGGTGGGTAGATGTTTCAGACAAACCAACACAATGGCAAACGCCTACCATTATCGACCCGGCAGGCGCTCTAACAACAAATATTACACATACTGCTCGTGCGCATGCGCCGTGTTCGATCGGGGTGATGACACCGACTGTCGTCTTCTACAGGTTGTCACCAGCATTGTCGCGTCCTTGTGACGTCACATGTTTGGAAGCCTTCCTTCCGTCACTACAATATAGCCACCGTGTAGGACATCAACACTTCCTTTCAACAATTCCAATGTAGATCCTTCATAGAGCTATGTAGAATTCCCATCTGAACGATATCTTCTGTAGATTTCCTACTCTATCTTCTGAGAAATATAAGTTTTTTTTTACATACATCCAATCATTACCTACCAAAAATAATCTTACTCCCAATTTTCTACTTGTCATAATCTTAAATAACAAATTGATAGAATCAAATCAGCAGTTCATTAGTTTGGTAGAATAGCTGAGAATATCGTTACAAAATGAATCTTTAAAAAAATGACTGAAAGATAACCTAGTGTTTTTATGCCTCCCCACCAAGACTGTATAAAGTTAGCTGATTGTCTGTTGACATGTTGATTCTACAACCATTCGACTTTAGTACGCTACAGGAATCCGGAATACATCAAGTGAGTTCTAACATTGTTTAATTTTTTTCTTCTCTGACTCCGCGACTAGTTATCTATGTGAGACATAATGTATTCCACAAAAGGCTTTATTGTTGTTGTTGCTATGACCAGAGCAATTTATAATCTCAAGAGATTCTTAGGAGTTCACGAGTTAACCACTAGCAGCTTCTGCTATACGAGAACTGCTATAAAAATGTAGGAAAAAATGTTTGAATCGACTAAACACCATATAATAAACCTATAAGCGCGCTATATAAAACCCGTTATAATATATTTTTGAACAATAGAGTTTTTACACGAAAAATATAACGCTGAACCAGCTTTTACTGAATGATGGTGACCATACATAAAGTATATAAATCAGAGATTTAACCACAAAATCTCTAAAGATTCTTCCTCCTATAAACCGTGTAAAAGATGAAATTTTAAATTGTATAGATTGCTTGTTACCCTGAGATATTCCTTTTCTTTTTGGGTCAAATATTTCTCTGATATTTACAAACTGGGCAGATTGTATAATTGCTTTTCTTTAAAATAAAGATACTTGGGCCAGTAAATCTTTTTATTACCACGACGTTTCGACAAAAAGATTTTGTTCTCGTCAGGAGCAAACAAAAATTAAAACATTTGGCAAGGCGTTAAAAAATTATTCTAAGGCTCTAAGGGCGTTCTCACGCGTAATTGTTGTTTGGTCAATTATGTTTTGTTTTCTTCTGCCATTTTCACTTTTTTTGCTGAATTAAAGAATATTTATTACAAACCTCTACTGTCCTTACTGCGATTAAAATATATATTGGGAGGGCTTGGCTCATCAGTGGTGAACCCTCCCAGCGGTTTCGCCAATTTAATCCACCAGACCGCTTCTAAGAGCTCTAATACTGTATTGGATGATTCTGCTTATATACGCAGCACTGCAGAAATGGATTTCAGAAATAGTTTTTAAGAAAACTATGGACATAAGCTTATAGGACAATAGATTTACATTCAAATATCTTTATCGTTCATCGCAGTAAGGACAGTAGAGGTTTGTAATATGTATAAAAGAAACATTCGTGCTCTTTAATCCTTTCATTTTATATGTATAGATGGCGCGTTATTGCTTTGTGTTAAAGAATATTTGTTCTGTAGTTTAAGCTAAGCAATAAATTTTGTTGAATGTAACTATTGTAATGCCATATATGTAAGGCACCATACACCAGTAGGACAATAGAGACCAAACTAACAGAACATATAAAAAACATAAGATACAATAGCAATATATCTTTAATCTACCAACAAACCTGTACCAATGGATACACATTTGATCTCAAAAACATGCAATAGCCCATTACCACGACATAAAAAGCAATGTCACCCTGTAACGTTTTCTATTTATAAATAAGGGATAGTCACAGCACTTTTTGTTTTACTATTTAATTAAATTACAACAAGTTAACCATAATATATAAACAAAACTTAGGCAAAATTAGAGAAAAGAAAGTGCAGTGATGCCGCTGACTAACTATATTAAGAAAATATAGTGTTCGAAAACCAACGGTTTAGACCATCCTTCCACGGACACCCGCATATAAATGAATAAATATAAAATTGATAAATATATGTCATAATGTATGCTCTTCCTGGAATAATAAAGTAAACCTACAGTCAATCAGAGAGAGACGTAGATAAAAGGTAGCTAAAGTACGGCCATTTTGGGCCACTGGCCACATTCCGGAGGGGGGCCTTTTCTTGGAACCCTCAGGACTATTTTTGGACAGTTGGGGGGTGGTGTGCGACACGAACGGTCGTTCAGCGGGGACAGCCCCTCGCGCTACCTCTCTCTCGCTGGTTGCCTGGGATTCCTCTTCCAAACTTGTGGTTTCCTTATTTCTCTCCCCCCACATTATTATCATATTGCCACACGGAAAGTCGACAGGATCATATCACATATACATATTTATAGAATGTAAAGAAGATCCCCATTGTTGGCGCCCACTGCGGGAAGTCTCAGCCACTGATGAACTGCGAGAGTTCTTAGAAAGAGCGAGAATGTTAATTCGTGGGACACAGTTTAAATTCGGAAACCTATAGAAATTCAAAATTGAAATTTTGAGAGATGGTTAAGGGCCTCAAATCAGGTCAAAATTCGATATTCTAAAATTCTTTTTCAAACCAGCTTGGAGAAAAATAACGTCACTAAAGATTATACGTACCCAATGAGTGCAGTTCGAAGTTGATCGCTCCCGACACCACTGTAGTCGGACTTGTACAGATGTGAGGGCTAGATATCGTAACGGCCGGCGAGCTCTTAGATTCCACTCTCTCAGTCGTCTGTTAATGGTCATTTTGGACACTTGTCTGTAACACGTTGGATGGTAGATAATGTTGAATCCGGTGCTGCGACAGCCGTTCTGACAATCGCTCTGTCCTCCCTTTCTGTTGTGTCCCTTGGTCGACCGCTGAGGTCCTGATGTTGTATTCTTCCGTTGTTGACCCACTCTTGCCATCATCGTCTAATAGCCGCATCACTTCGACACAGATGTTCAGCCATTAGTCGATTGTCTACCATCCTCTTTCAATCCAATGACACGACCTCTTTCAAAATCTGACATATGTTTGTAATGAGTACGAATCTTTCGGCGAGGCATTGATACAGTAGAAATAGGCTTACAGCAGAAAATTATTAAACGGAAATTTTGAAAAATCAGCTCCGTGTCGCGCAGAATATTGAGTCTAGAATACTCGTGCTAGATGCATAGTTCAGATGTGCTGGATATTTTGCTTTGTATAAATCGGCCACCAAATTCCAATCTATTGCATGTTTGGTCGAAACGTTTTTGTATTTTCGTATTTTCATATAATGTATATTCGTATTATCTTCGTATTTTCATATGAATTGGACAAATCCTTCTTGGTGCATCATTTTCTTTTGTCTTAATATCCATTAATAAACATTTGTATATATACAATTTTACAAGAGTATAAATCTCAGAAGATGGGCGAATTGCCTTGTTGAAATATTGACTTTGAACTAAATAATATTATGTGTGATTAAAAAAAAAACATATTTTTATTTTTTAATATATATAAATATAAGGATTAGTAAAAGCAGTATAGTAATGATGTTAAGAAATTGATTTAGCATATTATCAGTCATATTACTAGCTTATTATCAGTCTAATTAGCATATTCCTCGGTCAAAAATACCTTAAAGATTCATTCCAGGCTATCTTTACATTGAGTCAAAGATAGGTCAAATATTGTAAAAACTAAAAAAAAAAAAAAGAAATTCAAAAAGGCATCTATATATATATATTTGCCTTATTCTGTCTGTTTGTCTGTTTGTCTGAAGCTCACGGATGGGATTTTTCATAACCATCGGTGGTTCAGTGGTAGAATGCTCGCCTGCCACGCGGGCGGCCCGGGTTCGATTCCCGGCCGATGCATTTTTATTTTATTTTTTTTTTACAATTTTTAAAACTCATTTATATATTATACAAGAATGACATCCACGGCGCCAATTTATAATTGCAACGAATAGTATTTTAATTAAAACATTACTATAATATATATACGCACTCGGGTAAAACCCGGGCGTTGCCCGGGCCATTCGTCTAGTTTATTATATATAGGTAAAAAGGTAAATATTTATTCTTTTGTGCTGTAATTCATCTTTTAAAATAATTTTTATTATATTTCTACAGATTAATATGGATTTCAAGGAATATACGCATATAAAATTTTATATGTTGTCTTCAATTTCAAAATGTTTCTTATAATACGATTGTAAAATAAAAATTCCTCTTAAACAAATATTCTTCTGAAAATTGTAATTTGTTATTGCCATCAAAATAATAATAATAATATTTTCGAAAGAAATATTTGAGAATGAGAGTGTTATTAAAATGATATTTTTTAAAAATATATTTCAAATGTTTCTCTTTCGAATATAAAAACCTTGACGTCATATGTTGATTTAACTTGTTATTTTCCAATAAATAGGCACAAGATTGGAGTTCCTAGAAATTTTGGCGGTTTAATTGGATCGTCTTCTGCCCAGAATTACTCAGGCGCCATCTTGCGACCTTTTCGTTTGACAACTAATTAATTGCGCTTTAAAAATATTATCATCTTTTTGTTGTTAGTTTCAAAATGTGTTTAACAACTTTTACGACAGTTTTATAAATTAATTGGGTACATTGAATATTTTTTAAAAATTTAAACATAGATTAACGTCAACTATTTTAAATATTCAATATTATTATATCATAATTGTCAATATTTATAGCATTGAATTGCGAGATAATAAAAGGGTATTAAACAATTGAGGTGAGAAGTATTTTGCGAAAGTGAATGTAATACAAAATATTGTGGTCTGTTATATAGAATCATCTACTATAAGGATTACGTTCAAAAATATTTTTGTGTATTTTAAAGTTTAAAATATATATGATAATTTGAACTAACAATTTCATATTGGTGTAATGTAACTGTCGTGTTCTCTACCTAACAAAAATAGCACTTGACGAACACTATAAGATATAAGCCATTTATTTCTATATAAAGGATACTTTCACCCTCCTCTTACACTCTATATACATCCAATTATTTTACATATTTTGTTTTCTATCAGAAAACTAATACATATCTACATATATGCTGCATATTTTCTTTAAGAATGAAATTTGCATATGGAATCATTACAGTAACAATATTGAATGAAGTAAAACGTGTTGTATAACAGAAACACCTCTGTAAATAATAATACCCTTTTATTTTATTTATTTATTGTTACAAAAGCACGAAGTCCAAAGGACTATTGTGCTGTGCTAGTATTATTTACATATATATGATTAATTATTTACACGATGGATTAGTAATGTTTTGTAAATTATTGTACAAATAGTTCTAAACTTAACAAAGTTCTCATAAGATAGAGTATATACACAAAGAAAATTTGGTAATGTTTCAAAGTATCAACATACAATTTGATTAGTCAAAGGGCAAGTTAAAAGAAGATGCTCTGGTGATTCTACATCTAAGCGGCATTCACATGTTGGATCATTGATAACATTCAGTTTGAATAGGAAACTTAAGAAGGGTCCTCTGCCTGTTAAGAATAAAGTAGTGAATTTATCAGAAGAAATGAAATTTGGGACAGCAATTGGAAAGAATTTCTTGAACAGTTCATTAGATTGAGAAAGATAAAACTTAAATTTTAGATCCAGATATAGTTTATTTGATTCTTTTTGAAGGGGTGTTTTGGGTGTTTGATCTGTGAGAGAATTTGTCATATTATACTTTGTTTGTGATAATTCAAGATAATCGGAGAGTAAAGGAGTTTTCGCTAGTAAATCTGTGATGTAAGAAGATGAAGTCCTATAAGCATGAATGCATTTAATAAGAATTTGATATTGTATAGAATTCAACTTAGATCTTTTTGCTGCAGTGATAAAAGGAAACCAAAAAATTGATGCATAGCTTATTGTAAAGAGTATCATAGCTTTATATAAGATCAATCTACGCCGAGTATCAATGCCCCAAGTACGCGCACATAATGAGAATAATATATTCTTAAGTTTCGTAGCTTTCATAATTATATTGTCAACATGTGTTCCAAAATTAATCTTATTCCTTTGTCTATGATTTTTAAAAATAACTCCCAAAATTATACTCATGTTATACATGAACCATTGCTTCACAATATGTAATGTACTCTGTACAAACTGGAGATAATAAAATAAAACTGTGCAATGGAAGAAGAGTTGAGTTAAATAGCAGAAAGTGAGATATAGAACTCCAACAACGTGTAGAAACGAGGCTTAAAGATGTCAGAAGGTTACAGAAGGTCGTAAAGAGGGTACGATGACCTCTTCTTCTTGTTCCCCAGTATTTCATCAGAAGAAGGCCCAGTACTTCCACCTTTAAGACTATATAAACCTCTAAAAAGCCGGAAATGCATCGCCACTTCCAAGTCCGCGAGAGCCTTTGTCAGTCGATTCCCCGATGCCACCGTAGGCAAATAAGCAATCTGTTTCATTTAGAAATTTCCATCTTTCTGTTTATATAGCTCTTTCTGTTCACGGAACTTTTCCGAGGGTCTCTCGCTGTGGTGTGGTAACCGAGAGGGGCAAAACTGTAGTAACCGAGAGGGACAGTCAGGGCGTGGAGAGTTTTCCAGTACCTCTCTGCACCTTGGAAGACCTTTAACAGTTTCTCACAGAGTACAGGCAGTTGTGGTCGAGGAAGAATGGAAAGCTTGAGAATATTCACACAAAACACGGAGACACAGTTGTACTAGGAAAGTTCCGTGTACAGATATGAGTCGGGCTAGTAGCTAAAGATGGAGATAGAAAAGTTCGTACTGTTCTACATGGTCGATGAGGTGTACCTTGGACACAACCGACGAGGGCTCCCGCTGATGGTGAAGTGACTATATTTTCGGCTAGGGCGGAGGTCTTATATATATTTGACGAGAGAGGAATGCGGACGCAACAAGAGCGTAGTGCGGAAGCGATATTGTACACTCTGTCAAATGACCCGATGGCAACGACCTGACAGTTAGGCCTCGTTGGACTTCTACATCTTGATTTTAGACGTTTTTGGACTTCTATCTCAATCTCTTGCTTCAGCTCAGCTCTTAATCCATTACAGAGTTTTATTTATTAATCCTCAGTTTGTACAAAGTACATTCCATATGGTGATGTAATGGCACATGTCAATCATGCTTATAATTATTTATGGATGTTTTTCTATTATACAACATGACAATCTTGTTATAAGTATTATACCCTATGGGGTTGATGGTTTAAATTACCATATATATATATATAACTCAAACTAGCTAAAAGATTATCTGAAACTTTCAAATATTCAACATTAAATAAGAAATTACTTGTTACTAATATTCCATGAAGAGATGCTTTTTTATTAGAATATCGATTATAGCTGTTCAATTTATTTTTTATATTCTTACAAAGTGTTCATAAAAGAGATATTTATAGTATTTTTTCTTCTTTTTTTTTAAATACAAAAGGTTTTAAAATTTAAAATTAACCTCTATCTGATATTATATTTTGTCTGGAAAATAATTTTGCATAAAGGCATTTTCGACTGTAACATCTTACAATCTCTATTCAAAATCTTCAATATTTCAAATTCAATCGTATTTTGTAATATAAAAATATAGAAAATAAACAAAATAGTGAACGAAATAAAGATTTTAAGACTGAAGTATAGTTCTTTTTTTATTCTATATATAGATTTTTTCTCTTATATCTAGTTTCCTAATAAAAAAAAAGGAAGCTATAAAACATGGTCGTAAAAAAATCCTTCCCAAGTTCTAAGTAAATTTGTTCATCTAATAAATAAGAATTTCTATCATTGAAGGAATATATGGGGTTGTAGAGATAACATGTGGTCTGTTCAGTTGACTTCTTCGCCATTTCTACATTCACATTGTGTTTATGATGTGGTTCCTATTTATTCCTTTTTCTTTAGTTTTTCTTATGAAATTCGTGGTACTTTCAATTTAGTTGTATTCTCTCTATGGCGAATTTTATTCGCACTGTTAGAAATATTTCTCCTTTGCATTTTTCTCTTTTATATTTTTTAAACGACTTTAAGGGGAAGAGAGAGATATTCATAACCCAGGGAGCACAGAGCGCCAACTACCCGGGGAGTCCAGCTCACTAGTATGGTCTAGTGTTGAGCGCTTCTACTCGCGGCCTGTTTTGATTTCTGAGTTGAACCAGTTGACCAGGAATTTCCATGCTGAGGTTGAGTCTGGAAGGCTGGCACTTGAAGGGGGAAAAGGATACTGCCTGCTCCAGTGGAAGAGCTCGTGATTCCTGGCTTGAATAAAGCACGCCACTTGCTGATAGAATGAACACACCTTTTTGCAAGTCGCTTAATACTCAACGTCTAAGTTTATTTCTGGAGTGTTCAGCTTCTTGAAGCATTTCAAGACGAGTTTCTCAGTGGAACAGACTTATCGGGGTATATTTCCGCGACACGCACTATAATAATCTATTACCTTCTATAACAGCAGAACAAGCTTTGATCAGCGATCTCCCATTACCAGTTAAAAATGTAATTAATTTTTTGCTTATCCCTAGTACACGTGGTACAGGCCATGATAATCATGGTGGGTAAAAGTAGGAGACTGCTTTTACTGTAAGTGCACCACATTTCTACACATGTGAAAAGCAGTTCGACTTTGCACTTACAAATGTGCCAGAGCCTCATTTGGTTACTTGCACTCGCTGGTGGGGTTGAACTTTTGCAATAATCGGGGGCCATTGGAGCATTTTTTTTTTTTAATTAGAAAAAAAGTGCCCAATCCAGGAATCGAACCCGGGTCGTAGCGGTCGAAAACCAACGGTTTAGACCCTCCTTCCACCGATCCCCAAAAAAAATATTTAATAAAATCAATAAGAAATCCAGGGTTAGGCTTCTTTAACTATTTTTAATTTCTCTAGTTTTCGGGGGCCAACATACCCTTCAACAGGAGAGCTATAACTTCACGCTAACTACTATGTACTATGATGTATAGTTAGCTGGAAGTCATACTACTAGTTCTGTTGAAGAGCATGTTGACTTAAGAGCTAGAGAAATAAAAATATTTGAAGAAAACTAGCCCTTGATTAAAATTATTCATTTTATTAAATTGTAAAGTCTGGGATGAACATGTATTCATAAAAAAAGAATATTCTTTTCAAATGTTTAAGAAAACCACATTGAAATACATTGTATTTCATATAAGGTGCTATGATAAATTTTCATCGCAGTAAGGATAGTAGAAGTTTGTTTCATGCTTAAAAGAAAAAATCATGCTTTAATGATTATATATTTTATATATAGATGGCATGTTATGGCTCTATAATTTAATTATACCTAACTGGCCTTGTACCTATTGTTTACGGGAGAGCATTGCTCCATGCAAATATTTATATTTATATTGTAACGTAAGAAAATTGGTAAATACAAACTTTAGATTGTGATGGCAATTTATTTAAGGCAAGAACAAAATCAACATTTATAAGATAAATAAGATAATTCTCCAAGTATAATTAGATCATTTTTAAGTGCAAAAATGAATTAATTATTTCTAAAAACAAATGAAACATTCCAAAGCTCTTTCCCGTTTGGAATTCCAAAATTTTTCCGTTTCAATTTTTATAATACCCAGTTTATAACGAACCATGGAATTTTTAAGGGATTTTTATCAAAATTTGGAGCAGTTGAAGACTCTAGCTGTCATTGTAGCAACGAATTCCAGGAATCAAGACACCTACTGCTGGAATGCCCACTCTTCTTCACCGCTAGACAACAGACAATACATAATGTTGTAGATCTATATCAATTTGTGAATAGCAGAGAGAATTATCATAGGTTTAACTATTTTTGTAAATATATTTATGTTTATCTTTCTAACCTGAAAGGTTCAGGTTCCTATAATATATTATTGTTTCTCTTCTTTATTTTTAATTATTTTTTCTTGTATAATATGTTTATAACCGTTTCTGTTTTAAAATGTAAATCGACGCAATTATCCCTAGCCGGGATATCGCGTTAAGTGTGTTGAAATAAATAATTAAATAAATAAATAAGATAAACAATGAGGGAAGTTTCCTGAGTAACAGAAATATAAATAATGTAAATATATCAAAATTAATAAAATGTATATAAAATATAATGAATACTTTACTACAATATATAACTCTGAGGTTCTGAAATCTTATGTCCATAGTTTGCTTGAAAACAATTTCAAAGATTCAAACCTTCAGTGTAGCATATATAAGCAGAATGATCCAATACAGTATTAGAACTCTAAAAAGCGGTCTGGTAGATTAAATTAGCCAAACTGCTAGGAGGGTTCACCATTGATGAGCCAAGCCCTCCCAATATTCATCGTAGTAAGGATAATAGAAGTTTGTTTTATGTTTAAAAGAAACATTTCTGCTTTAATTCTTCCATTTCTTTTAAATGTATTCGTTCATCGTTCAATAGAATGTTATATTTGGAGTTAGGATATATTCAAAATGTATACAAGTCGATTCAAAAAATTTAAATGACTCTCGGTAGATGTAACGCCTTCTTAGACTAATCAGATACACTCATGGACAAAACATAATACACCAATACCTCGCTTTGCGTCGTTTCGTTTTGCGTTTTTTACGAAGTTGCGTCGCTGCTCAATTTTTACTGATTTTCACTGTGCGTCGTTAGATTTTCGAAGTTGCGTTGTTTTGGATTCGAGTCTTTAATTTTTTTATTGAAATTTTTTCCTAAAATATGGCAACACCTTTTTCTTTGATTGCGCCTTCACATATTTTCACTTTGCGTCGTGTTTTTTTTGGAACGTAACCCCGACGCAAAGCGAGGCATGGGTGTAGTATAAAATAAATGAAGCTTCCAGAGTTAAGTTTCTTGTGCTTTTTAACTTCGCTGTGGAATTATATTCGAAGGAAAAAGGAGGAAAAGCTATTAATATATTAAACATGTATAACACACATATAATATGTACATTGTATATGTTATTATAATGTAATTATTAATATTTTATTATAATTTTTATATTAAAAATATAGTTGTTTTTGAGATGTCAACAATCATCTTTTTTGAAGAAGAAGAAGACAGAGACAATTTTGATAAAAAAGGCATTTCCTGATCGTGCAACTGAAGGTTGCTGATGGCTAGCGCCATCTATCGGAATAAATATCAATTAATCGATAGATAGCGCAAGCCATCAGCAACCTTTACTTGCACGATCAGGAAATGCCTTTTTTATCAATGTATCCAACTGATCCAAGTACATATTCACTTTTGTACTATTTTTCACAGAGAAAATTTTGTTTACACTCGGTTTTCGCGTGTGTCTTCGATAAAGGTCACTATGTATCAAATATCTTTCATATTTATTATCTGATTTTCGATATGTATGCTAAAAGGTTTTGTCCATGAGTGTAAATATGCAAAAATGTAGAAAAAAATAAATATATATTTAATTAAAAAGGCATATATGAATCAAAATATCATTTATTTTACCAATATTTCAGTTGGCTGTACGCCAACCTTTATCAAGGTGTTATAACATATTTAATGTGTGTCAACAACAAACTCAGCGCCACATAACGTCAACAGAATTAAGTTTTTAAAAAGTAAAAAAGTGTTGACGTTATTGGGCGCTGAGTTTGTTGTTGACACACATTAAATATGTTATAACACCTTGATAAAGGTTGGCGTTCAGCCAACTGAAATATTGGTAAAATAAATGATGTTTTGATCCAATATATGCCTTTTTAATTAAAGATTTATTTATGGATTTCTCTATTTTCAATATATATATATTATATAAATAAGAATGATAGATTTATTTTGATTTTGGAATATTAGAGTTGTAAATTATATAGCTGTTGCTTGATTTTGTTATCCATGAGTATGTTACGATATTGTTTTGCAGTCGTGGGAATAATAAAATAGTTTTGATCAGAGATTTCTTTAATTGAGCTAAGGAATGTATAAAAGACATAATTTGGTAAAAGTACTGCCTGGCTTAAGGCGTAAGAATAAAAAAATGAAAAACTTATTTACATAATGTACAAAAGTTTTGAGCCGGCCATCGGGGAACAACAACAATGAGTATTTATAGGGGAAGTGTGACCTCTGGCGGTCGATTTAACAGAGTATTTGAATCGATGAAATATAATTTTAAATAAAATAATACTTTACGATGCACTTGCGCGCCATCTGTTATATTGCATTTTTGGAACTTTCTTTTATAGTGATACTGTTGATAGACTCTTGGAATGGAAATTCCAAGAATCTAGCAACAGTATCACTATAAAAGAAAGTTCCAAAAATGCAATATAACAGCGGTATGGTAGATTAAACTGGCTAAACCGCTTGGAGGGTTCACCACTGATAAGCCAGGCCCTCCCTTTAATATTTCCATTGCAGTAAGGGCAGTAGGAATTGTTTAATTTAAAAAGAATCTTACGCGTTTAAAATAGTTTCGAATTTTGAAAATAATACTTTAATATAACATAATTTTAAATAAAATATTTTAATATAACATATATATATGCATCCTTTTCGTTACAAAAATGTCGCCAACTCTTGAAATGTTGTTTACTATTAAGAAAATAGGTAGTGGACTTGTGGCAAGGTAGTTTGTAAAGGCAAAATTGAATAACAACAAACTTTTTAAAGAGAGATTAAAAGTTGCAGCGCTACACGTGCTGACAGCTGTTTGCACAATTTCCGCGGGTGGACTTAAGCTGTCGAATTTTCCAAAAACTTCGCTGTGGAATTTTCCTCGAAGGAAAAAGGAGGAAAAACTATTTATATATTAAACATGCATATCACACATATAATATATACATTGTATATTAAAAATAAAAATGGCATATCCTGACCAGGAGCACATGTGTTTTCCATAAGGCAGAGCCCCATCTATATATGTAATTGGGGTTTTTATTGATATTTTATTATATTTATATAAGCATCTATCTATTTGTTATTATCATAAATGATTTAATTTTAAAATCAAAATGAAAATTTTGATAGAAATTGACAAAAGTGGTTATAACAAAATGTTCCAAAAGAGTATGTTTATAACAACTGATTTAAGGAATGAATGCTTTAAATTTATTTATTTTCCTTTTTAATTATTATTCTATTTTATTAATAATAAATTCACAAAATAATATTTATAATTCTAAATAGAAATATATGTAAATCTCTCTATTTAATTAACACATAAAAATCGTAATTAATTGAGATAAATTCTGGAGAACGGCACAGTCAACATAGAAGATGAACCCAACTTGAGGAAAGATTGATTTTATTCTCTACTTTCTCCTGTAGATACATTATGTTTACTTTTGTTTTTCCATATAGGAGAATTCATTATGGACGAGTATCCCTAATAAAGGTTTTGTTGTTGTATTAGTTGAAATAAGAATTATTGAAAATTGTGACATAAATATAAATAAAGATAAATATTATCCTCCTCATCCCAGTACAATTTCAAATTTGTACTATTTTTTTTTTTACACATAAATATAAATAAAAAAACAATAGAAAAAATAAAAAGGTAAGGTGTTGATATTAAAAATGAAGTCTGCATATTCTGACCAGGAGCACATGTGCTTTCCAGAAGGCAGAGTGTCATCTAGTGGAACAGAAATCAACTAAACATTGATTTAGCCTGTTCCATAATATTTGGCCAACCCAATTTCTTGATGAATCATGAAAATCCATCCACGAATTGATTTCTGTTCCACCAGATGGCGCTCTGCCTTCTAAAAAGCACATGTGCTCCTGGTCAGGATATGCCATTTTTATTTTTAATAGATCTCTCTATATAGAAAAGGCATGTTTTATGATCGTTTGAACGAACATTCAAAGATGAAAGAGCGCCATCTATCGGAACAAATATAAACAAAAGTATAATTTAATTTTCATTCTTAAGTATTTCCCAAATTAACTTTTCGAATCATTAAGAAAAATTAACTTAATACGCCTTTTAGGTTTTTAAACTCTTCTTTCCTTGATGAATAACATAATACTTAGGAATACATTTAAAATTCAACCTTTAACAGTGACATTTATTGGAGACACACTCATGGACAAAACTTAAGGAAGTTGTACTTTTTATCATGTATATCGGGATTCAGACAATAACTTTGAAAGATATTACAGTGACCTTTATTGAAGACACACGAGATAACTACACTCATGGACAAAACTTAAGGAAGTTGTACTTTTTATCATGTATATCGGGATTCAGACAATAACTCTGAAAGATATTACAGTGACCTTTATTGAAGACACACGAGATAACTACACTCATGGACAAAATTTAAGGAAGTTGTACCTTTTATCATGTATATCGGGAGTCAGACAATAACTCTGAAAGATATATCAGTGACCTTTATTGAAGATACATTCATGGCCAAAACTTAAGGAAGTTGTACCTTTTAGCATGTATATCGGGATTCAGACAATAACTCTGAAAGATATTACAAAGACCTTTATTGAAGTTACACTCATGGCCAAAACTTAAGGAAGTTGTACCTCTTAGCATGTATATCGGGATTCAGACAATAACTCTGAAAGATATTACAAAGACCTTTATTGAAGATACACTCATGGACAAAACTTAAGGAAGTTGTATTAATTAGAATCTATATTTAAATTCTGACAATATCTCTGAAATATATTACAGTGACCTTTGTTGAAGACTTACGAGATAATCAAGTGTGGACAAAATTGCTTCTGTCTCCTTAAAAAACAGTTAATCGTCGACTTAAAAGATTTCCACTTCAATAAGTTTTGTACATGAGTGTTTAGAGAAATAGATCCACCCTATAAATCCTATAATGCAATATTAAAGATGCTTGGTAGATATAACTATCTAAACAAATCCTACAGATTTCTGGAGATGAGTTTTTCTTTATCTTTATATAATTATAGAATAAAGCTAAAGAAAAACGCATCTCCAGAAATCTATAGCATTTTTTAAACTAATATTCAGGAAATTTGAATCAATAGAGATTCAACTAGCACAACATCTGGTTCACTACTGATGAACAAGCCCATTCTAAAGGCAATATAAAATGGTTTAATTTAAGAAAGAAACATCGGTGCTAAATGGTTTACATTTCTCGATGTGCCATCAAAAATCCATGTAGGTAACGATCTATCGACGGTACTAAAAGAAAGGTGTAATAACGCTGGTCATAAATCCCCGAAATTAAAAGTTTCAATTTTCCCACTTCCTGGTCGTCTATCGAACACTGGACAAATGTGGAATTTGTTGTTCTTTCTCATAAATCTCGTTCTACCTTTTTTGTATCCACCCTGTAGCTTGTGGAACATTCAACTCTTTTATAGAATATCTGGTTTGAGGTGTAATATTAGTTTGTTATTGGCTTCTCTCTCTCTCTCTCTATTGCAGCTACAGATGGGGTTCGATTTGTGTAAGAGGCTTGGGAACTCTGAAACAATTTTTATTCTAAGAATTATTTTCTTTTACAAATTAAACAATTTTCTACGGTCCTTACTGCAAGGGAAAAATAAATAGTAGGGTCTGGATATAACATAATATATAATATAACAGCGGTGTGGTAGATTAAACTTACGAAACCGCTGGGAGGGTTCACCACTGATGAGCCAGGCCCTCCCATATATTTTTCCATTGCAGTAAGGCCAGTAGAAATTGTTTTATTTGTGAAAGAAACATACGCATCTATTATTAATTTTTTTTTACTTATCCCTAGTACACCTGGTACAGGCCATGATAATCATGGTGGGTAGAAGTAGGCGACTGCTTTTTACTGTAAATGCACCACAAGACTACACATGTTAAAAACATTTTCGACTTTGCACTTACAAATGTGCCAGAGCCCCGTTTGTTTATTTGCACTCGCTGGTGGGATTGGATTTTTGCAAGAATCGGGAGCCATTAGAGCATTTTTTTTTTCAAATCAGAAAAAGTGTCCAATGCGGGAATCGAACCCGGGTCGTAGCGGTCGAAAACCAACTGTTTAGACCATCCTTCCACCGACCCCCCTATATACGCATCTATAATAGATTTATTTTATTTAACAGTTGGGAGAGACACGCCATATCCACCATTTGGATAATTGCGTGTATATTTTAAATTATATACAATTAATAAAATTGAACATTGGGAAGCATGAAAATTAAACGTTCGATGTCAAATTTTGCATATAGTAATTAGAAATAGTAGCTTGAAATATGTACAGTCAACACTTTCGCCTCAAAATATACATCCTGCAGAATCTATTAAACTTGATGTATTGGTCTTTATTGCAAGCAACCTGTCTTGTATTAGTCAGGTAAAGTTGGTTTTCTTCCCTTAGATCAAAAGTTAATGGACAGTTTATCAGAAGGTGTTAAGGGGTTTGTTGTTCGTTTCCACAAGTGCATGCAGGTGAACCAATTTTGCCAATTCTAAACAAATATGTGTTGAAGTCACCATGTCCAGTAAAAAATTGAACGTTATAGAAGTTGGGTTGAACATAGTTAGGAACTCTTGAAGTATCAAAGAATCCCTTGAAATTATCATTGGCACCTCCATAGTATTCCTCAAATTTCTGGTTTATAAAATTAGATATAATTTTTCTTTTAGTTGGATCTGATTTTTTGTATCCAATATTTATTTTTAGTATATTTGTTTCAATAAAATCCGTGAGCTTTGGTGTTCTAGCAAAATTATGAGTACAGTTTGACGATGTTGAATTGAAAACCTGTGTACTGTGCTTCAGAATTTTGTACTGCAGAGAGTTTAATTTATCTTTGACCTTTTTGGGTATAAAGTTGTACCAGATCGTGGAACCATAAGTTAGTGAATTTTGAAACAGTGTCTTATAGAGTTCTATTCTTCTTTTACTGTCCAGTCCCCATGCTTTCCCCGTTAATCTAATTAAGTATCCACTAGCTCTATTTGTCTTAGTAATAATCTCCTCAATATGAGGCACAAAATCCAATTTGTTTTTATTTCAATGATTTTTAAAAGATCTATAATAGTTTCGAATGAATAATATATATGAAGGTTATTCACATATTAAAACAAAGTATACAATACGGGATTCTATCCTGGTGCATGGCTGTCGGGAATCGAGGGTGTTATCCACACGCCCACCGACTCTAGCGAGAAGGAGTTGAATAAAAATGCCAAAATAGATAAATATTCAATAAAATAATTCCTTGTATCAGTACTTAAGGTGAAATCAGCAGGCTTCAAGAGGGAAGTTGCTTTTTATTTTCTTATATTGAAAAGAAACGTATCGCTAGACTGATGATTTCACCTTAATACAGATATATATGCAAATATGTTTATATAAACAAATGTTATAATATTAAAAAAATAGATTCACTGTTGTATTTTGATTGTTATTTATATAGAATTATTAGCTGTTTCTTAATTTTGGTTATCTTGAGGATTAAACTATGGTGAGGCAGTCGTGGTTAAAATTCTTGAAAGAATAATAATAAAAATGGTTTTGATCAGATATTGCTTTAATTGAACCCATGGAATATATATAAAAAACAATTTGATAAAAGTAAGTCCTGGTTTAAGGCGAGTAGAATAAGGAAAACAAAAGATTAACTTATTTACATAATGTACAAAAGGTTGAGCCGGCCATCGGGAAAGAACAACAACGAGTTTTTATAGGAAAAGCATGACCTCTGGCGGTCGATTTAACAGAGTATTTGGATCTATGAAATATAATTTTGAATAGAATAATATTTTAATATAACATATATATGCACAATATATATCCAAGTATTTAAAAAATGAAGACATATCCTGACCAAAATCACATGTGCTTTTTAGATGGCAGAGAGCGCTGTCTAGTAGAATAGAAATAAACTAAACTTTGATTCAACCTGTCCACTCATATTTGGCCAACCCATTTTCTTGATAAATCAAGAAAAGCCATCCACAAACGTGTTTCGCGCTGTTGGCGTTTGTCAGCGTGGAGTAGGCTGTACCACTACGACCAAAAATATTTTTGGTCCCAGAGGCTTCTTTAGAAACCAATTAATGGGTATTTAAGGCCAAACTTGCGTAAATACGCCTAACATGTGAAAAAATATTGGTCAGGATATGCCTTCATTATTTTTAATATCACACACACATACACACACGAAAGCCTTTATTAGGGACTTGCCCCATACAGATTCTCCCAATTGGGTAAGGTAATAATCATCTTGTGTTATTTACATAGGTAGTGAACTGGCTTTACTCTTCGTCTCAAAGTCATTCACTTGTTGACTGGTCCTTACATATAATAATGATCTAAAAATTTCATAGTAAGCTATTGCTTTAGATTTGTATTATTTTTAATATTAACACCTGACCTTTTTTATTTTTTTTTATAATTGTTTTTTTCATATCTAAGAATGTATCTTTAAAATATGGATAACAAGAACATAGAAAATTCTCTGGAGTTAATGTATCTCTTCCGACATTTCTCCAATGGTATATTTAAATATTTAAATTTAATCTTCTATGAGAGGGAAAAGTTGCATCTTCTATACAACTTTAATAGCATGTCTTTCAGACATATATACATATATTGTATAATATATATATATATGTTATATAAATATATGTTGTACCTTTTTTATTACATATTTTCATCTTTGTATAGTATTAGAGTTTAATATATATATTGAGAAAAAAATGACTTACTGATTGTGCAACTAAGAGTTGATAATGGCTTGCGCCATCTATCGGGGGGGGGGGGGATAAATATACACTAATCAAACGATCAGTAAATGCCCTTTTTCTCAATTAATCCACCTGATCCAAGTACAAATTCGCTTGTAAATGTACCAACCGTTATGGAAATGTCTTGAATATCCCTCTCTCTCTGTTTGCTGAGTGAATAGCCAAGAAGTTTCAGCAAAGGTTGCAGCTGAGTCAAGTATTGCTAAGCAACATTAGCTTTGAATTACAGAGCTCTGGATCATTTGTAAATTAAAAAATCGAACTGATTTTTACATGTGTAGACATGTGGTGCACTTACAGTAAAAGCAGTTTCCAACTTTCACCCACCATGATTATCATGGTCTGTACCACTATCTCTGTACCGGTGCCAACTCAAACAGCGCCTTCCTCGACAACTGCTGTACCAACAGATGAACCTGTCACACACACATATATATATATTAACACAAAGAAATAACGCGCCATCTATACATATAAAATGAAAGGATTTAAAAGCACGAATGTTTCTTTTATACATAATACAAACTTCTACTGTCCTTACTGCGATGAAAAAGCCCCCTCCCAATACATATTTTTTGATCGCAGTATTAGCAGTAGAAGTTTGTATTATGTATAAAAGAAACATTCGAGCTTTTAAATCCTTTTATTTTATATATACATATATGCAGTATAATATATATATATGTGGTATAAATAAATATTTGTTATATTTATAATATTATATATTTTTCGTATCTTATAAATCGTATATACAGTGGACCCTCGGTTTGCGAGCATAATCCGTTCCAGAGCCATGCTCGTACTCCAAAACGCTCGTAGTGCGAAATTCTTATTTCTTATTTTTAATAATTGAAACTCGGGCAATTCTTCCATGAATTTTAGTTTAATTAGAGTCGGTAAACACTTCGTGATAAGTTGCTACGAACAATTGCACAGTTTCCCACATTTTACATATTTCCCGAATCTGATCTGAAGGGAGGGATCATCACGAGTTGCTCGTAATGCGAAATTTCACTCGTAATCCGAGGTAAAATATTTCAAAAAAATTTGCTCGTACTGCGAAATGCTCGTACTCCAAGGTGCTGGTAAACCGAGGGTCCACTGTATCTTTGTCCTTCTTAAACTTTGTGTGAATGTGATTTTCTCTTTGAACATGTAAATATACTTAGAGTCATATAATATAATATTTATATTTTTATTCATCTTTTTATATCTTTTAATTTGTTCTTTCACAAAAACAAAAGAATATATATATAGTAAATATCTTTAAAAGTTCACCTCTCCTGTCAAAATAGACACCAAAGACTAGACCCTCATCTATTAACCATCTTTTCCATCTAGCTAATTGGTGTCGGTAACAAAGCCACAACACCAACTTTAACAAATTCAGAACGCCCATAGATCCTTCCTGGCATTTCTTTATTAATTTTTCAGATCATTTTTCTCTTTTTGCACAATATTTTGGATAAAAATTGTATTTCTTTTTGCATAAATTATAAAATAAGCATAATAACTTTAATAGAAATTAACGAAATCTTATCAAATGAAATTCCTATATTACTGATTTAGGTTTTTTTATATATAGAGATAATCAAAACTCGAAACTATTATAGACGCCTATGATTCTTTTTTAAAAATAAACAATTTCTACTTTAAAAAAATAATCATAAGCGTCTATAATAGTTTCGAATTTTGATAACAGATGGCGCGCTAATGCATCATAATATAAAGAGATAATATTGAAATTTATATTATCCCTATTTTTACAATAAAAATAATTTCTGCTGAACTGCGTGCTTCTTTCAAATCCAGCGCGCCTACGTCACAGGACGACGTGGCATTGAGGAGCTTCCTACCACTACCACTAGAGGCGCTGTACCTTTCCCTTCACTTCCTGTTATGTCTTCCCTTGTTCTGGCTGCTTGCTATGTCGTGATATATTAAAACTTATATATATTTCAATCTATTCTGCATCTGATTGAACCACCGATCCAACAATTTCCTACCGAGAAGTGGAAGTGCCTGGCTCATCAATTGTAAAACATTTTCAGTAGTTAGGTTAGATTAAAGTGACGAAGCCATTTGAAAGGTACATTACAGTTATTGTCTTCCAATAATGTAATTTCTGACCAAAACAATAGTCGACAGTCTAACATGTGAAGAGAGAGAGAGAGATTGAAACTAATTTATTACAATTTCCATATAAGTTTGTATAAGGTTAAATATAAAATTGAATAAATAAGATTATATAATTGATAAATATATGAATATATAAATAGATATAAATATTTTTGAAAATAGAGCAAACCTCAAATAAATCATAATAAATCATTAATTCATAAATAAATATTTTTAATTAAAAAGGCATATATTGGATCGAATAATATTTTATTTTACCAATATTTCAGTTGGCTAAACGCCAACCTTTATCAAGGTGTTGTGACATATTTAATTTGTGTCAATATTTAATGTGTGTAAAGTTGACACGCATTAAAATGCTATACCTTGATAAAGGTTGGCGTTCAGCCAACTGAAATATTGGTAAAATAAACGATCCAATATATGCCTTTTTAACGAGTTTACAAAGTGGGAAGAGGAGCTTCTTTTATTAGCATGCACACAAGCTTTCGGACATATCGCCCTTCATCAGGTAAGAGTAATAAACAGCCTCACACCTCCCCCCAGGTCCATAATGGTTTCTTTCGATGTAACGTCTCTATATCTCTCACTTGCCCACCCCTTGATCATTAATAGTTTACGCACTTTCCTCGAAAATGCCCCCCTGTTAGACACCCTCACCGCGGAGACGGTTGTCGAGCTCCCTTCCATATGCCTAGGCATGTCCACCTTCACATTTGATACCCAGTTTTTCAAGCAGACCAAGGGCTCCCCCATGGGTAGCCCCCTCTCAACCGTGGTGGCTGAGGTTGTCATGAGGTCACTGGACCAATGGATCACTTCACGCCATTCTTCAGACATCTTTCTCTGGAGGCGGTACATCGATGATACCTTTTGCTTGGTAAGTGAGGTATCTGCCTCTCACATCCTATCTGACCTCAACTCCTTCCACCCAGACATAGCCTTCACCCATGAAACAGAAAATCACTCAGTCCTACCTTTCCTAGATACACTAGTCATACGCACCCCCAGCAGTTTCCATACCACAGTATACTATAAAAACAACACACCCCCACACCACACAAACTTCCGGTCACATTGCCCAACACCACACAAAATCAATACAGTTAGAGCTCTCACTAAACGTATCTTTACTCATTGTTCCCTCCCGTTATTCCAAACAATAGAAAAGGCTAAAATATTTTCATATTTATCCAAATCCGGCTACCCGACCCCCTTCATTCTTAAACACATGCATGACCCTCACCACAACAGTGCTCCAGCTATACACAGAAATATTTGCTCCCTTCCTTTTTGCCCCCAGTCCATCACCATAGCCAGGTTTTTAAGGCAACACGGCATTACAACATACTTCCAGAACCCACCTAACATCGCCACACTAATCCGACACCCCATTACCAGATCTTCCCTTCATGCGAGTTCTCTCCGTTCTGGTGGTGCTGTCTATTCCGTCTCTTGCGACCAATGCAATGCCACTTATGTCGGGGAGACGGGTAGATCCGTCGCCATCAGAATGGTTGAGCATTCCAGAAACATCTCTAATAAAAACCTAAATTCCCCTATTTACAGTCATTCTATGCAAACCGGTCATACATTCAATCTAACAAAGCCACCCATTCTATACAACAATATCAATAATAAGTACCAAAGACTTTTACTGGAGGCATTTGTGTCAATAAAAACAAACAGCATCAACAGGCATATAGATATACCAGAACAATACCATATGTTATGTGAATAGCCATAGGTTGCATTTACCTGCCCTTGATTAACACCATTCATAGTGCATATGTACTTAGTCCAGATTTATTAGCATTTAATCCCTATAATCTTTTTAGCATATTTGGTTCTTATTTTTATCTTTAAATACTTTTATCTTTTGCAGTTATGTAAATTTTCTTTTCAGCTTTGTGTATATATGGATCCTCAGCGCGTTTATTACTCTTACCTGATGAAGGGCGATATGTCCGAAAGCTTGTGTGCATGCTAATAAAAGAAGCTCCTCTTCCCACTTTGTAAACTCGTTATTAACCTTCAGTGAAGAGCAGTTCTACTTAATATGCCTTTTTAATTAAATATATATATATATATGTTACAAACTATGTAAATTTAAAATGATTTTTGAAAGTTAAAAGTGCAGTCGTTAAGAATATAATAAAAAAAGAAGAAAATTAATCTCAAGAAGTTTATTTTGTGAACTCTTGAGCAAAAGAATACATTAAATTTAGAGTAAATATAGAATTTAGCAATTAACCCTATATTACAATTTACATATTTATAAAAATTATATCTAACTTAACCTAACCTACTCTAAAAAACAAAAACAATTCATTTATATATTTAAAGTGGCGCCATCTGGTGGCCAAAGAATAACAGTTATTTTAGAAAGATTATTAAAATAAAATAATATTTACAAAGATTTATATTTATGACATTTCTATAAATTTTTAAAAATTATATAACATATATATATATATATATAAAATTTGATAAATATACATATACTAGCCGAATGGCCCGGGCAACGCCCGGGTTTTACCCAACTGGACCCGGCTTCGCCTGGGTAGTGTTCGAGCGAGGTTTACTCATGAATGAATAGAGGCCCCAACTGTTTGTAAACTCAATGTAATGAATTTTCTTTCAGCAAAATGGAGATAAATTGCAAACAGCAATATCGAAAATGCTTGTAAAAAATCTTAAATATAGGATCCATTTCACAAACACATCTAATGAATAGAGTGCTGTTTGGAGGAGTGGTCTAAACTGTTAATTTTTAAAAACCATGACCCGGGATAATCGAATGCAGATTCAGACACTTTGTTCTGAAAAAAAAAAATTGCCCCAATGGCTCCTGATTCTTGAAAAAGTCCAACCCCTCCAGTGAGTGCAAGTAACCAAACTGGGCTTTTATTCTTAAAAATTAAAAAAAAAATCTAATGATTAGTGTGAATAAAGGAAAATGGTCGGCACAACCTGAAAATTTCACTTTGTCCACTTCACTCTCGGCTGTCCAATAAGAAACAGCCATAGCAAACATTTTAAAGGGCACCTAATCCGGCATTTACATATCTAAATAGTTAAGCAACTTTTATAAATGTAATATATTTCTGCAATATTGAAATACCTGGACTTGAAAGAATTTTGTATTAGTTATTGTTGCAGTTTTAGAAAAGTGTGGGAAATTGGATATTTTAACAAAAGAATATAATTTTTAAAATGGTATATAAAATAAAAAGGAAATTTGCATAATTTTCTAATAGTCAAGGGCAATTTTAAAAATACCAAAAAAGCAAGACCAAATAAAAATAAACGAATTATGTGTGATGTTTCAGTAACAGCATTGTTACCTTATTAAGACAAAATTACTGAATGTATTCAGTACTTTTGTCTGAAGATGGTAACAATGCTGTTACTGAAACCACATATATAATTTATTTATTTGGATTAGGTCTTGCTTCCTTGTGATTCTTATCTATATTTCAAAATATACCTCAATTATATTTTTGCCTAAAAAGGAATATATATAATGCCAAGACCTTAAATAAAAGTAAAATGTCAAATGAGTTATTAATTAACCCTATATGGATCCGCGTTATGGGTCAATAACATGTGAAAATAAGGCCAACAATTGAAATATCATTTTAAAAAAATCAAATTTTGAACGCTAGCTTCACACAGGGCACATATTTTGCTACCAGCTACATGCGTTCTATTTTACTATGGTGTGATTTCCACATGTTGGATCTACATTATAATCTCTCCAGAGCTTAAGGTAGCAAACAGTAATTTCACAATACATAAATATCAATGCCAAAAGCCAGAGTTATGATAGCATGTTGCAGTGTAATGTTGACCTGCAGGATGGGAAAAAAGCAATATTATTTCCAAAGACTTTAATTTGAAAAGTATTATGAAACGTTAAATATATTATCTTTACTTTTAAAAGCATGAAAAAAGCTATCTCGAATTGAATAAATTTAGTCTAGAAACAAACATCATGTAAAATTATGCACCAATCGATTGCTGATTGTATATTTCTTTATTTAAATATGAGTATATTTGCATCTATATATCTAAATACATTTATTCAAAAATATGGTATTACCCTATAGATATATATGAGCAGTTATTTATTGTGAAGCAGATAAATATAAACCCTAACTAAACAAAATGACAGCAAAAAAAATTTGAGCCTACCCTTAAAAAAGCAGTTACTGAAAATGCATAGCTGCTGCTTACAATATAAATGCTATTAGAGCATAAACATATTACATGGAACAAATTATCTCCAAAGAGTTTAAAAATATATAAATAATCTTACCTTTTAAAGACATTCATCGTGTAAAATTACACAGGTCTACAAAGCTCAAAGAAGTTGTACCTTATAGCATATATATATCGGGATTCAGAAAAAAAACTCTGAGAGATATATATGTGCTATAAGGTACAACTTCTTTGAGTTTTGTAGACCTGTGTTACAAAACAACAAAATTACAAATTAAAAACAAACAACGTGTAAAATTATTAACCAATCAAATTCATTCATCGTCGCGACCAGTGCGCCGCCAAGCGGCAAAAGGCGGGAACTAATCCATTTCAGTTAAATAATTTAAAAAAAAGTACATTAACCTTTGTAGTTTTTTGAATAGCCTATATGTTAAACGAAATCTTCAGCTACCTACATGCGAAATTCCATAATGATTGAGTCAGTAGATTTTGCGTGATGCGATAACAAACATCGATTTCGCATTTCTTACCTTTTAAAGACATTCATCGTGTAAAATTACACAGGTCTACAAAACTCAAAGAAGTTGTACCTTATAGCATATATATATCGGGATTCAGAAAAAAAACTCTGAGAGATATATATATGCTATAAGGTACAACTTCTTTGAGTTTTGTAGACCTGTGTTACAAAACAACAAAATTACAAATTAAAAACAAACAACGTGTAAAATTATTAACCAATCAAATTCATTTATCGTCGCGACCAGTGCGCCGCCAAGCGGCAAAAGGCGGGAACTAATCCATTTCAGTTAAATAATTTAAAAAAAAGTACATTAACCTTTGTAGTTTTTTGAATAGCCTATATGTTAAACGAAATCTTCAGCTACCTACATGCGAAATTCCATAATGATTGAGGCAGTAGATTTTGCGTGATGCGATAACAAACATCGATTTCGCATTTCATTTTTATAGATATAAGGATATATTATATAATCTAAAATACAAATATTTTATTTTTTTTTAAACATGTATTTTATTTTCATAATTGACTATTCTTTTATTTTTGACCATAGATTTAGACCATAACACTTTGATTATTGTTGTAAATATGTATAGTTAACCTACCTATTTTTAATTCACGAATATAGGATTCATTTTATAAATTCTATATTACTGTGAAAAATATTTAATGTGTAATGCTTTCCAAGTAATTGAATATAAAAACTACTTGAAAGGTAAATAACTATCTTTCTTTTTTCACGACTGCACTTTCAATTCTATGTCTTTTCAACATCAAAACATTAAAACCATAACATATATATATATATACAAGAAAGATAGAGAGATTGAATATATTTTTATTAATCGTACTTATAATATTATATATAGGGTTGGTAGGAGAAAAAAAGTAAAATTAAATATATTTTCATCAGAAGAATCCCACTGATGGTTGTCTGGTATGATGTCACGTCCTGAAGTCGGACAGATCTCCTCGACTATTGCCATGTCGAGGAATAGAACAGACCTCTTAGCTTCAGAACAGACCACTGAGCTTCAGAACAGACCTCTTAGCTTCAGAACAGACCACTGAGCTTCAGAACAGACCTCTTAGCTTCAGAACAGACCACTGAGCTTCAGAACAGACCTCTGAGCTTCAGAACAGACCACTGAGCTTCAGAACAGACCTCTTAGCTTCAGAACAGACCACTGAGCTTCAGAACAGACCTCTTAGCTTCAGAACAGACCACTGAGCTTCAGAACAGACCACTGAGCTTCAGAACAGACCTCTTAGCTTCAGAACAGACCACTGAGCTTCAGAACAGACCTCTTAGCTTCAGAACAGACCACTGAGCTTCAGAACAGACCACTGAGCTTCAGAACAGACCTCTTAGCTTCAGAACAGACCACTGAGCTTCAGAACAGACCTCTGAGCTTCAGAACAGATCTCTGAGCTTCAGAACCGATCTCTGAGCTTCAGAACAGACCTTTGAGCTTCAGAACAGATCTCTGAACTTCAGAACAGACCTTTGAGCTTCAGAGCAGACCTTTGAGCTTCAGAGCAGACCTTTGAGCTTCATAACAAACCTCTGAGCTTCAGAACAGACCTCTGAGCTTCAGAACAGACCTCTGAGCTTCAGAACAGACCTCTGCTCAGATGTCAGGTACTCGAGCTCCCTGTTAGAAGGGGAGACTATCTCCTCCCTATAATATACAGAGGTTCTAGGATGGTGTTGGCATTCAAGCTCTCGAACAGCTCCTCTACCTGTTGTAAAGTGGTCTGTAGAGATGGTTCTCTTGGAGATTTGGTGTTGTAGATTGGATGGTTGGTGCATTCTTAGAATGAGTCTCTTTGGCAGATACCTCTGTTGGTACAGCAGTTGTCGAGGAAGGCGCTGTTTGAGTTGGCGCCGGTACAGAGAGAGAGAGAGAGATTGGGATTGAAACTTCTTTATTACATCGCTCATATAAGGTTATATAAGGTTAAATATGTAAATATGAGTAAATAAGATTATGTAATGATAAATATATATGAATAAATAAATTTAAATATATAAAATAATTGATAAACATACATATAAACAAAAATATATACAAGGTCTTTATTAGTGTCGCCAACCGCGGGAACGGCTCCGCCACCGGTGGACTGCGAGAGTTCTTTGCCACAGAGTGGGCAGGTCTAGGTGTTGGCTGGCGTTGCCCACAGGGAGAGAGTGGTACAGACTATTATAATCATGGTGGGTCGAAATTGGAAACTGCATTTACTCTAAGTACACCACATATCTACACATGTAAAAATCAGTTCGATTTTTGCATTTACAAATGATCCAGAGCTCTGTAATTCAAAGATAATGTGCTTAGAAATACTTGACTCAGCTGCAACCTTTGCTGAAACTTCTTGGCCGATCACTCAGCAAACAAAGAGACAGAGAGGGATATTCAAGAATAAATTAACCTAATAATAAATCAATACAATAAAACCGAACTTTACTAAACACCCCTGAAATGTACCATTTACAGAATGAAGATATCCAGTGTCCTATTACTTATAAACAATGAATAAATAAACTATTAAAATTTTAATTTATTAATACATTTCATTACACTAATCTACTAGCCCATGTATTAGGCTGTTCTATTCTTATATTCGACAATTCAGAAGAATTCTTTGTGACGGTATTCAATCAAATATGGAAATCTCTTTAGTTATAGTACAACAAGAATACAAAGCATTCTCTGTTACCATCCTTTCAATTTTGTATTCCAAGAAAATAAATTTATCTTAAACGGATCTTGTCTTAAATGGATACATACTGTATAGTAGTCAGCCGCATTGTCTTGACCTTCAAGTAACCATTATGATAAGATTTAACAATAGAAAAATTATTGCTTTCGTGCATTTTTTCATAAAGAGAGAGAATATGGGTTTACGGGCTACTAACCAAAATATATGATTTTCGAGCCCAAAAATAAATGAATAAATGCCGAAACCCGGGATCAAATCAGGGACTTTCATATCTTCAGTCTAATTTTTTTCTTCAAGTTTAGAAAGTTTTGTTTATACCTGCCGAGACGTGAGGTTGAGTAGGACCTCCCAAATAAGTCCCAGCAGGTCTGAGGAAGGGACCCCACCATAGAATTCCTTTTCCCATGAACATTCATTGAATGAATGTCGAACCGTCTGGGTGACACATACCTGGACGCCCGCTGACACGTTTCGTGGACCAATTAAAGGAACTCGCTTGCTTAACGGCCGGCGAGATGGTACATCGAGCTCAAGACAGAGATTGGCTGGCGTCGGATCGTGTTTGGGATCTAATGGTCCTGGCTCATCAGTGGTGAAACCTCTATCGATTTCGCCAGTTTAATCTACAAGCTGGGAAAGTAGCCAGAGATGAGTCATTATTTTTAAAATAGCAGTAAGGGCATTATAAAATTGTTTTATTTGGAGAAAATCATACGCTTAAAAAATCAGATGAAAGCCCGGATGAAAAAGAAGGAGGGGGAGCAGTAAGAAGTTCGCTCAAAACCCTGGGCTCAGCTGGCCCGGCTGATAGTACCCTGTAAGGGCTCCTGATACAGGAATACAAGATTTCTGCATTCCATGTTAGGAGGGGTTGCACATGGCGTCTGTTCCTCATGTCAGAGGCGACCATTTCATATTGGAGCTAAGTCGGCCTGCTACTGAGTAGTGCTCCCAGTCTTAATGACCAAGGCAGATGCATTCTACTTCACCCAGTCATGAAGATAAGAATGAAGAAGAGAAAAAAGTCTATATTTCTGACAGCATATTACGTTCTAATGTATATTCTTTATTTATATAAGTTTTCAAATGTATATTTAAATTTTTCTAGCCCAGTTTCAAAGTAGAGGAACAATCACAACGGGATATTGAAACATATCAAGTTGCATAGCGAGACAGTATCGCTGTCACCACATGTCGCGTTTGTCATCTTACTCACGCTGAAGAAAAGGTCATATTATAAGAGGGAGGAAACTGCCTTCACGTGGTTTCAGCCTTAAATAAGTTCTGTATTACGACAACACTCGCTTAAGACACGTTTTTCTTTGTGTGTGTATCGGGAGGGATAGTATTTATAATATATAAATATTTCTTCTTAAAAAAAAAAGACACTTTGGTCAGAATTATTTTTTTCTCGACGTCTCGACAAAATTCTTTTGTCCTCGTCAAGGATTAATAAAAATAAGGCAATAATCAAGGCGTTATAAATGATCTATGTTTCTAATAGATACATGTATATACAACACGCCTTAATAAATACATTTTTTCCCTAACGAGGACAAAATATTTCTGTTAAAGCGTTGATAAAATAAAAACATTTACTTAGAGGTGAAGTATATTTCAATTTTCAATTTAAAGAACTATTAATGCCAGCGAGGCAACCTCTATCTTCAATATATACAGTAGAACCTCCCTGTAAAGGACACCTAATTACAGAGCCAAAGTGTTCTTTAGGAAGAAGTGTTCTCTTACTGGAGAGTTACTAAATAGTAAACATGGTAATTTTACAAATTAAAACTGTCCTTTATAGAGAGGTGTTCTCTAGCTTGAGTGTCCTCTCATGGAGGTTCTACTGTACATAAATTATATAATATTTCAAAAATATATTAATTTTTTTAAAAATATATTGACCATATTGAGATACTCCATTTCTTTGATATATGTCTACTAGCCGAATGACCCGGGCAACGCCCGTGTTTTACCTGATTGAATGTTTTGATTCAAATACTATTTGTTACATTTATAAATTGGCACCTTAAATAAATGCATATGTTAGTTAATAACTATAGCCTATGTGCTTTATCTGTCTATGTACTGTTGGCTTCCGTAGGCGTCTCTTACTGGGAAAAAGAAACCGCTCCGCTCCAACACAATAGTTACAAAAACGAAAAAGCGAGTGGGGGGGCATGATGGGGGGGGGGGCAAAGGTGGCGTGATCGTAGCCAACCAATAGGAGAGCGCCATCCAAAAAAAAAAAGCAAACGGTGATAGAGATGAAAACTGAAGAATTGACTAAGAACGCATGACGCTCGTAACTGTATATAGAATATGTTAATTTAGTTCGTAAAAATAATATGTGTAAATGATTACCCTAATTAATATAGGTTTAACTCAACAAAATTCATTGTTAAATAAAGAAAAAGTCATTTCCTGATCGTTAAACTAAAATGGAAGTTTCAGTGTATGTGTGTGTCTGATGTGTAATGCATTTTATTCCAGCATACCTCAATATAACAAATGAAAACATTAAGACACGAATGTTTCTTTTCACAAATAAATCAAACTTCTACTATTCATACTGCGATGAAAAAATATTGGGAGGGCTTGGCTCATTAGTGGTGAATCCTCCCAGCGGTTTCACCAATTTAATCTACCAGACCGCTTCTCAAAATCTTTAATACTATATGGGATCATTCTGCTTTTATATGCTACACTGAAGGATGGAATCTTAGAAATGGTGTTTAAGTGAACTATGGACATAAGCTTTTAGGACAGTAGAATTATATGTAAATACTTTAATATACAGCTAGATAGGTGTAGTGTCCTGTTTACTCCCCTTATAATTGGTCACCTATTATCACGTGACTTAAAATAGCCACTTAGCGTTGTGTTCATTGGTCAATCGGTATCGAAAATTTTTAAATCTGATTGGTTAATATATGTGCAACTGTTTTCCTACTATACTAAATACAATATGGTTGGTTCTCTTCTAAGATTTTTGTGTGTAATATTAAAATATTTTATATTTTAATTGAAATGTCTTATATGCAAAATTTATCTGAGGGGGATATACACTAATAGACAAAACATAAGGAAGTTGTACCTTTTAGCATGTATATCGGGATTCAGACAATAATTCTGAAAGATATTACAGTGACCTGTATTGAAGAGACACGAGATAACTACACTCATGGACAAAACTGAAGGAAGTTGTACCTTTTAGCGTGTATATCAGGATTCAGACAATAACTCTGAAAGATATTACAGTGACCTGTATTGAAGACACGAGATAACCAAATGTGAACAAAATTGCATGTTTCTTCTCTGGAAAAACAGACGACCGGAGATATAAATGACCTTTCATTTTCTTAAGTGTTGACCATGAGTGTATGTTTGTTTCTTTTTTTTTTTACCAGGTTGGCTTCTAAATGATTGGAAGTAATTTTGTCTAAATCTCACATAACTATCTAATAAATACAGTGATTATAACGATATTTGATTCACAGTGACTTTTATTGAAGACACACGAGATAACGAAGTGTGAATAAAATTGATTCTGTCTCCTTCAAAAATAAACAAACGACAGGTGATATCAAAATCTTTCCACTTATTTAAGTTTTGTCAATGAGAAAGTTATGATTTATATTGGTATTTTAATGTAATATAGAGATATGGTTGACCATATTAATACACGTAATATTTCTATTTTCCATTTCTCTTACTTTTCCCGTCCATCAACTCTTCATTTCCTGAGGTAAACATGAGTACACATAACACCATTATGTATGTTCCCCCTGGATCGCCTCTAAAAAAACCTCATACTATGTAAGGTTAACAGGAGAAGCAGGAAATGGAACGTGAGAATCAGTTAATAGACATAATCGAACAACTGAACGATGAAACTATCCTTAGGCCCCTATATAACCGAGGGACGACCATTAATGATGTCGCGGTCCTGTACCCCCATCTTAGGGAGAGTTTCCTCGCGGATACCTTACCTAAACATAAGATTATTCTTGTCAAGTTCCTCAACACAGTCATCGCTGGGGACACGGATTCCATAACTCGTAAGTCTGAACTCAAGACGATTCTATGCCCCTGATAGGATCCAGACGTCCCTTCGGAAAAGGTCTCGTCTGGTGTATATATTTTTCTCTACTATTTAAACTCTGTAAACTCTCTCTCGATCATTGACTAGATGTTAATAAACTATTTTTAATTGTCAATTGTCCAGAAGTAAGGCAATGTGTTTATTTTATAGCAAGGTAAAATACATTGTACTTCAATTTTCCAATGTGTAAGTTTGATATATTCACGGCCGTTTACGACCATACATTCTTAATAGATATACTCGTATTACTTTATTATTATTTATTATTATTATAATATATTATTATTATTATAATTACTATTACTACGATATACTTGTATATAATTGTATATTTCAGTGAAAGGAAAATGACTTTATATCATTTTATTCTTGATATTTCCCATCACATGTACAACGAGATAATATTCTATAATAGAACGAATACAGGAGAATCTTAATGAGAGAACACCTCACTACAAAGGGCAGTTTGCATCATTGAGAAATTTTACTAACTACCAATTCTCCATCAAATTAAAGATATAAAGATAATAAAGAGATTTGCTGGCCGAAGTATATTTAATTTATTTTATTTCAATTTAAAGCGCTATGTGCCCCTAGGGACACTTGCGCTGTCATACATGTATGACATTTGTCTATACATATATATATACAATAATTTTAGGCCGTGAATAGAATAGTCATATGATGTTAACAATGAGAAAGTGAGATAAAAAACGAGAAAAAAAGAACTGTGTACAAAAGAAAGAAGTGTCTGGCAATATGTACAATCAACATAATATAAATTATCAGTATCTTAAAATATATTTGTTGCTATATAATTTAAAATATCTCTACAAAAGGTATTGAATATAATATACATTTTTTACTGGAAATAAAAATACTTGGATCTGTTACTATTAAATTATTTTCGATTCTGTAGTCTTGAAAAACAGGGCATTCTAGTGAAAGATGTATTGAGGAAGTATATTTAATTTGAAGAACTATTAATGCCGGCCAGGCAGCCTCTGTCTTTACGATAACAAATTCTCCGGTAAACACAGTTCCATCCAAATTTTATAGTCACTACATTTGTCACATCACACGGTCCAGAAATACTTACATAAAAGAGGTCTATCAGAAACGACAAATTGTTCCTGCGGGAAACTGAACAAACTGCTCTTCACCTTATCTATGACTGTCCGAACTTTACAGAAGTGAGACATCGATTGTTCCCTGATCTAAATCATTTAACTCTCTTACATCAGCCACTTTGTCTATATAAATTTTACAATATTACATTTGTACTATTTTTCACATTGTGTAGCGTTCTCACGCAATTCTGGCCTTAACTACCTGTTTCATGATTTTTCAGGATGCCTTAATGGACAATTCTTTTTGGTCGTTGATGTACAGCTTGCACCACGCTGATGAGGGCCAACAGCCCAAAACGTGTCCGTGGTTAGCTTTTCTTGATTAATCAAGAATGGGTATTTGGCCAATTCTGGAATAATTAAAAATCAACGATAATAGTTGATATTTATTCCGATAGATGGCGCAAGCCATTAGCAACTTTCAGTTGCACGATAAGGAGATGCCTTTTTCTTAATTTACGCACCTTATCCCAGTACAATATCACATTTGTACTATTTTTTCACCTATGTATTTATGTGCAAAAATAGTACAAATATGACATTGTACATGTATTTATGTAAATATTTATTTTATAAGTTCAAATTTGTTTGTTGTTTTGTTTGTTTTAACTGTAATAGATGCAGATATTTCATAATGGCGCATGGTTGATTAATAAAATAAATTTTTAAAACTCTCCGGTAAAATAATACCTCTCCCTAAAGAGGACAGTTTATCTGTATAACTAGGTATTGGTATTTAGAGAGAGGTTCTACTGTAGA
>CP092873.1:74436918-74455144 GCA_030710605.1 Cordylochernes scorpioides
ATACTCGATGAATATTTCCTATGAAAAAGTAACAAAAAAACTGATAATAGCGTTTGTTTTATATTATTTACCTTAGGTATAAGTTGTGTCTAAGAGAAATTCCATATAAACAAAATAATTTTAGAAAATTCCTACAATTTATTTCTTGAAATTAAAGATACTTCGGCCGGTAAATCTTTTTATTACCTCGACGTTTCGACAAAAATATTTTGTACTTGTCAATTTTACCTAAACGTCGAGGTAATAAAAAGATTTACTGACCGAAGTATCTTTATTTTCAAGAAGTATGAACGCCGGCCAGGCTGCCCCTATCTTTACGATCCTACAATTTACTTGAGTGAAAAATTCGTTAATGAACTTTGTACGGAAAAGATTATAAAATTAATAGAAAATGTTTCAAATATCAGTTTAATCTGTATAAATATTTTGAATGTGTTTGATCGAATCTATATAAATTAATAATTAAATGAATCTAACAATCCATTATCGAAGTCAGTTCACTTCAAATCAGATTAAATTGTCAGTTTAAAGAATAGATAAAATTGTAAATATATTTCTCTAACTTAAATTTTCGTAATTTCAAATTAAAAGCCAGTTTATTAATAACAAAGAAAATAATCAGAAATTGAATCCAAATAACCTGTTGAATCATTTCCTTTCATAGCACTTATCAAAAAAACGTAGCGGCATTGAGAATTTGTCTGGTAACGCTGCTATAATTAACCTACCAAAAGATCGATCCAGAATCCAAGATGGCGGATCCCGTGGTCGTCTGCACATAATGGATGGAAACCGTGAGTCTAGCCTCATTGACGTATTAATGCATGATTTCATAAGATAAGAGTGAACGTCGAATTCTAACTTTTCACGGCTAGGACAGTGGAATTCTAGAAAATTCTGTCGTATTGACAACGCTAAAATTTTGTCGCATTGAATTGGCGCGCTACCATCGAACTGTGACGTTCATCGTCTGCTTCCTTTTATCTCATCGTTTGATTCCTTTTTATCGTCTGATTCAACATTTTATCATCTTAATTATCATCATACTAACTTCTTCCTGTTGGTAATGCGGTATAATTGCGTCTTTATATCATAAAATACTGCATATATACTTGAGAATGGCTAAATTGTGTTATTAACATGTTTTCAAATATTTTATATCTTTTTGGTATTTACCTCTTCCTATTTTAGATATTTGACTCTTTTTTGCTTCATCTTTCAGTCATTCATGATAAATACATGAAGAAATTTAATTGATATGTTATTATTGTCTATTGAGCCGCATATTATATCGTTTTTTTATATTATTTTATTGATAATATATTAAATAAAATTAAACATAAACAAAATACATCATTTTGATCATAAACATATTGATTATAAAAAACGTTATTATATTAAAATGTATTATATAGTGTATATATAAGTTAATATTATATAATTTTCGAAGGAGAAAGAAAAATGTATTGAAGTGATTGTTTGAAAGTATGATGTTGATATTATAATAAAGAATTTATTTTTTGTGTATAATTATTACGTTGTTGAATTTCCTGAGGTTTGAAAATATTACACTCAAATACACGTAGTACAGGCCGTGATAATCACGGTGGGTAGAAGGTTGTGACTGCTTGTACTGTAGGTACACGTAGTACAGGCCGTGATAATCACGGTGGGTAGAGGGTTGTGACTGCTTTTACTGTAAGTACACGTATCACAGGCCGTGATAATCACGGTGGGTAGAGGGTTGTGACAGCTTGTACTGTAAGTACACGTATCACAGGCCGTGATAATCACGGTGGGTAGAGGGTTGTGACTGCTTGTACTTTAAGTACACGTAGCACAGGCCGTGATCCTCTCGGTGGGTAGAGGGTTGTGACTGCTTGTACTGTAAGTACACGTAGTACAGGCCGTAATAATCACGGTGGGTAGAGGGTTGTGACAGCTTGTACTGTAAGTACCCGTAGTACAGGCCCTGATAATCACGGTGGGTAGAGGGTTGTGGCTGCTTGTACTTTAAGTACACGTAGCACAGGCCGTGATAATCACGGTGGGTAGAGGGTTGTGACTGCTTGTACTGTAAGTACACGTAGCACAGGCCGTGATAATCACGGTGGGTAGAGGGTTGTGACTGCTTGTACTGTAAGTACAAGTAGTACAGGCCGTGATAATCATGGTGTGTAGAGGGTTGTGACTGCTTGTACTGTAAGTACACGTAGTACAGGCCGTGATAATCACGGTGGGTAGAGGGTTGTGGCTGCTTGTACTGTAAGTACACGTAGTACAGGCCGTGATAATCACGGTGGGTAGAGGGTTGTGGCTGCTTGTACTTTAAGTACACGTAGTACAGGCCGTGATAATCACGGTGGGTAGAGGGTTGTGACTGCCTGTACTGTAAGTACACGTAGTACAGGCCGTGATAATCACGGTGGGTAGAGGGTTGTGGCTGCTTGTACTGTAAGTACACGTAGTACAGGCCGTTGTAATCACGGTGGGTAGAGGGTTGTGACTGCTTGTACTGTAAGTACACGTAGTACAGGCCGTAATAATCACGGTGGGTAGAGGGTTGTGACAGCTTGTACTGTAAGTACACGTAGTACAGGCCCTGATAATCACGGTGGGTAGAGGGTTGTGGCTGCTTGTACGGTAAGTACACGTAGTACAGGCCGTGATAATCACGGTGGGTAGAGGGTTGTGACTGCTTGTACTGTAAGTACACGTAGTACAGGCCGTGATAATCACGGTGGGTAGAGGGTTGTGGATGCTTGTACTGTAAGTACACGTAGTACAGGGCGTGATAATCACGGTGGGTAGAGGGTTGTGACAGCTTGTACTGTGAGTACACGTAGTACAGGCCGTGATAATCACGGTGTGTAGAGGGTTGTGGCTGCTTGTACTGTAAGTACACGTAGTACATGCCATGTTGTGTGTCTATCGGAATAATATAAATAATATAAAACACTAATATTCCTGTTCCTGTTTATGATAAAGATATGGATCTATCTTTTTTTTTTTCATTTCACTATCTCATTTGTAATATATATCAGACTAAGTACTTTCATATTATTCACGTTTGTAGTTCTAAGATGACAAGGAATTAAGCAATAACGTACACTCTCTTGTGAGATTGGGAAAGTGTAATAATGAGAAATCGGCAGAGGAATTGGGGTAATAAGAGAGAAACTGAAGTAAGATACTATACAAGATTTTATAATATACCGTCCTAAACACTCTTAGACTCACGGATACCTTTGGTCTGATAAATTAGGGTTATATCAGAAAATCAATTATATATAAATAAACTGGCTTCTGATGAATATTTTCGTTCATCTTATTTGTCAAACTGACGGAAGTTCTGGCTGTAGTTTAAAATCTGCTTAAACCTATCAAATTTACAAAAACATACTTTTGAGAAATAAAAATCACCCAGGGAAAAGTTAAAATAAGCCTTTTTCTCTGGATGATTTTTTCCCAAATGATATAATGTAAGGGATTATACTTTTTTTAGAAATTTATAAGTAACCCCTTTCCTTGGATGAATTTTCTTTTCAAATAATATAATGTAAGGGGATTATAATATTTCAAAGGTTATAATAAACCTCATCCTGGATGACCTTTTTTCTAAATGATAATAATGTTAGGTATTATAATTTATAGAAAGTTATAAGAAACCTTTCTTTTGATGACTTTTTCTCAAATGATTCGTAATGTAAGGAATTATATTGTTCCGAAAGTTGAAGAAACTTTTACCTTGAATGCCTTTTTTAATCAAATGATATAAACGATATATAAGGCATTATAATTTCTCAAAATGTATAAGAAACATTACCTTGAATAACCTTTTTCTCAAATTATATAAACTAAAGGATTATAATATTTCAAAAGTTACCTAGAATGACTTTTTTCTTAAATGATATAAACTAAGGGATTATAATGTTTCAAGTGTTAAAGAAGCTTTTACCTGGATGAACCCTTACCAAATCATAAAATGTTAGGGATTATAATTTTTCAAAAATTATAAGAAACTTTACCTTGAATGACTTTTTTCTCAAATGATATAAACTAAGGGTTTTTAATGTTTCGAAAGTTAAAGGAACTTTTACCTGGATGAACTTTTACCAAATGATATAATGTTAGGGATTATACTTTTTCGAAAGTTATAAATAAAATTTCTCCTTGATGACTTTTTCTCAAATGATATAAACTAAGGGATTATAATGTTTCGAAAGTTAGAGGAAATTTTACCTGGATTACCTTTTACCAAATGATATAATGTTAGGGATTATAATTTTTCAAAGGTTATAAGAAACTTTACCTTGAATGACTTTTTTCCTCAAGTTATATAGTGCATAAGCGATTATAATTTTTCAAAGTAATAAGAAACTTTACCTTGAATTATCTTTCACCAAATGATATAATGCAATGGATTATACATTTTAGAAAGTTATAAGAAACTTTACCTTGAATGACTTTTTCTCACAAATTATATAAAGGAAAATATTATATTTTTTCAAAAGTTTTAAGAAACTTAACCTTGAATGACTATGTTTCTCAAATTATATAATGCTAACGATTATAATTTTTCCAATTGATTTTTAAAATTATTAAAATTAGATAATATGTTCTTATTTAAACATAGAAACTTTCTCCTTGGAATATAAATACTATAAAATAACGCCAGGAGAAAATGATTTTTTATTAATCGACTACACGAGCTTTCGGGCAGTCACGCCCTTCAACTGGTAATGATACATGATGGCAATAGGCCTTAAATAGGATTCCGTTTTTAAAGAGATATTTTTACATATGAGAAAAAAAAATAATATAGGACGGCTAAAAAACAATTTAGTTAAAAGATATTTGCAAATCTAAGCTATTATATAATATATTTATGTAACTATGCTAATCCTGTAATGCCGGTTGACAAATAAATGGTAGGTTTGTAATTGGCTAAAACATGTGACTATATAATGAAGAGAGACTAGTATTAGGATATCGACTGTTCAAACCCGCCATCAGCGGCCATATTGGAACTATACTGGGGGAGGGGGGGGGGGTTTAACGGTTATTCAAGTTACTACATATATCCTGATATTGTGCAGTTAAATCTATATGTCGGTTAATGCTATTTTTTGATATGGATACTATGGCTTCTATGATCATAATACCAAAGACTGATCATAGAAGCCATAGTATCCATATCAAAAAATAGCATTAACTGACATATAGATTTACCTGCACAATATCAGGATATATGTAGTAACTTGAATAACTGTTAAACCCCCCCCCCCCCCCCCCTCCCACAGTATAGTTCCAATATGGCCGCTGATGGCGGGTTGAACAGTCGATATCCTAATACTAGTCTCTCTTCATTATATAGTCACATGTTTTAGCCAATTACAAACCTACCATTTATTTGTCAACCGGCATTACAGGATTAGCATAGTTACATAAATATATTATATAATAGCTTAGATTTGCAAATATCTTTTAACTAAATTGTTTTTAGCCGTCCTATATTATTTTTTTTTTCTCATATGTAAAATTATCTCTTTAAAAACGGAATCCTATTTAAGGCCTATTGCCATCATGTATCATTACCAGTTGAAGGGCGTGACTGCCCGAAAGCTCGTGTAGTCAATTAATAAAAAATCATTTTCTCCTGGCGTTATTTTATAGTATAGATAATATGTTCCCTATGATATATATTATCTCTACAGACTTCACTGAAATTTTATAATTTTGACATAGGATATCCTGTTTTTATATGCATAAATAATAGTGTGTGTATGATGCATTATCGCGCCATCTGTTATGAAAATTAGAAACTATTATAGACGCGTAGTCAGGCCCTCCAATTAATTTTTCCATTGCAGTAAGGACAGTAGAAAATTGTTTAATTTTTAAAAGAATCATACGCGTCTATAATAGTTTCGAATTTTCATAGATATCAATATTAGATTCTCAGCATTGCTCAGTTATACATAAGGTTTTAACACGTATATAAACGAATTGGTACTTTTTTCCATACTTTAAACCAGTTCTTAGAGAATTTTCATATTTAGCTTTCTCAAGACTTCTTTAGAGTTCATTGGGAGAAATGAGGAAAGTGTTGACCGTTAGTTCTTAAAGGATAAATTTAAGAGCGCGTATACACTCGAATTGAAAATATTAAACAGGTATTTTTTTTTCTTTTCGAATGAAACAAACTTATGTTTGTATTAATTCGTCAAACTTACTTCTTCATAAAGCCTTCCCTTTAACGATTTTCCCTCTTATTGCGATATATTTTAACGCCCATGTCTTAATTGGTCTTTGTTAATTTCCCATGAGTACTATTATGCATTTCTCATTAAAAAACCTGGGCTCAGCTGGCCCGGCTGATAGCACCCTCTAACGGCTTCTAATCCAGGAATACAGGATGAGCAGCGTTTGTACTCTATGTTAGGAACGGCTGCACATGGCGTCTGTTCCTCATGTCAGAGGCGGCCATTTCTTTTGGAGCTAAGTCAGCCTGCCACTGAATAGTGCTCCCAGTCTTAATGACAAAGGCAGACGCATTTTACTTCACCCAATCACGATTAGATAAGAAAGAAGAAGAAGACTATTATGCATACACATACATATTTATTAAGACAACCGGTCTTCAACAGATTCACCGTAAGAAGGAAGTATAGATGGAGCTCCTATACTTCAAGCAGCATAGAACCCAACGGCCTCCAGATGGCCACAGATTCCACCGTACATACGTCAAGGTTAACGTATCACTGAAAAGACGAGCGTTGAATTATCCGCATTCTAGTCTTCACTTTCCTCATCCTAATAAACCACGACATTCGGTCAATCCATTATTCTCCTCCGAACGGTGACTGCGGCCTTGTAGAATTTATATAAACCAAAGAGAAGACCTTGGTCAAACACCATTGTATTCATCTAGTTATATATTTGTTGACTATCGGATATAGACAAGTATAAATCACCCAAGAGTTTTTTACTCTGTTTCTCCAAGCGAAAGCAACCAAAAAGTATATGCATGATTTCATCTTGTATTCTGATATTACACAGATCATAATTTAAAGGACAGTCAGTCTTACAGCGCTTTGAACGATTTTTCTGTAAAAAAACGCCAATGGAGTCTCAGTTACACAAAAGGTATTTTAATTACCAGAAGAGTATTTGTGAGTAGATATAGTTCTGCTGTTATTGAATTTTTTAAGTGTTTGAAGTAACTGAAGAGAGGTAATATAATGAAGGTATGATCGGTTAATATGTAACTGGGGTAATAAGATGTCTATTTTATTTGCTTTCTGATTGGTCTTCTACTGTCACATGACCTTCACCAACTAATCAGCGTTGAGATTAGCAAAACGATTATTCAACTTTATCTAAGTGCTTTAACTCATCGAAGTATTGAATAAAATACAGGTGTTTCTCCCTTTTTGACTGTTGTTGCATACAGAATATTATGATGCATTAGCGCGCCATCTGTTATGAAATTTCGAAACTATTATAGACGCGTATGATTTTTTTTAATAAAACAATTTCTACTGTCCTTACTGCAATGGAAAAATTAATGGGAGGGCCTGGCTCATCAGTGGTGAACCCTCCCAGCGGTTTCGCCAGTTTAATCAACCATAACGCTGTTATATTGCATTTTTCGATCTTTCTTTTATAGTGATACTGATGCTAGACTCTTATAATGGGTATTTTAGATTGACTATGGACATCAACACAAAGAATGATTTTCAATTTCTTTTTATTATTAATAATATATTTATTATTTGGCTTATAGTTAAGATTATTATAGGAGTTGTGTATTTCTAAAATATATTCATGGACAAAACTTAAGGAAGCTGTATCTTTTACCATGTATATCGGGATTAAGACAATAACTCTGAAAGATATTACAGTGACCTTTATTGAAGACACACGAGATAACCAAGTGTGAACACTTATAGACAAAACTTAAGGAAGTTGTACCTTTTACCATGTATATCGGGATTAAGACAATAACTCTGAAAGATATTACAGTGACCTTTATTGAAGACACACGAGATAACCAAGTGTGAACACTTATAGACAAAACTTAAGGAAGTTGTACCTTTTACCATGTATATCGGGATTAAGACAATAACTCTGAAAGATATTACAGTGACCTTTATTGAAGATACACGAGATAACCAAGTGTGAACACTTATAGACAAAACTTAAGGAAGTTGTACCTTTTACCATGTATATCGGGATTAAGACAATAACTCTGAAAGATATTACAGTGACCTTTATTGTAGATACACGAGATAACCAAGTGTGAACACTTATAGACAAAACTTAAGGAAGTTGTACCTTTTACCATGTATATCGGGATTAAGACAATAACTCTGAAAGATATTACAGTGACCTTTATTGTAGATACACGAGATAACCAAGTGTGAACAACCTCTGTCTTCTTTCTCAAAAAATATAATAATAACAGACGACCAGCAGGAAAGACTTTCCACCTCCTTAAGTTTGTCCATGAGTTTAAATAGATCATTAAACATTTTAAAACTTTGTTTTTATAAAAAAAATATCTGACGTTTGAACTCTCTCCTTATTCTGCAATGGCAAATATTATCTGCCTGAGAACATTTCGATTGTGTTATCCCGATATATCTTGTAGTTTAATTCTTGCTGAAATTTTCAGTCGCATGTGCAAGGGCAGGGCTCGGAAAACGGCGGCTCGTGAGCCACATGCGGCTCTTTGGATGTGAAGCTACGGCTCTTTATATAGTTCCATATGCAAATATTATTTATGCGAGTGCTATTTATTTTTGGCAAGAAAAATATTGTGGCTCTTTAGAAACTTTGAAATTTTGTAAATTGTATTTTTTTTACTCTTCCGACTCAAAATTTTGCCGACTCCTGACCTAGAGCAAAGATCGACAAACTTTTGAGTCGGAAAAGTCCAAAATTGCAATTTACAAAATTTCAAAGTTTTTAAAGAACCACAACATTTTTTCTTGCCAACAATAAATAGCACTCGAGTTAATAATATTTACGTATGGAACTATATAAAGAGCCGCATGTGGCTGGTGAGCGGCAGTTGCTGACTTCTGTTCTAGGTAATGACACACACCTTTCTTAGACTATCCATTCTGTAAAGAGGGGCTAGGAGATAGACTCTTTTAGCAGATATTGTTGGTAATGTAACATGTTTGATTCAATAGGAGATCCCCATTAAATATGTTTATATATATATAAAAAAGATATTATAAATTGATAAAGAGGGAACAATCTCTCGAAATTGTTAAACGACATTAGAAAGAACAATTATTTCTCTTTAAAATAAATTTTAATTTTTAGTTGAAAAGAAACACATGCGGGATAATTTTCAAATGTCCTTTTACAATCAAAATCGCATTATATTATATTGAATTATAAATATTTCGAAATATTTTGAGAAAATTGTATTTTCTTTCACAAAAAGATCAACAAGAGATCAAAGAACAACCTAGATTATGATATTTACAACAAGGAAAAATATGTGTGAAGGTTATTCACATATTAAAACAAAGTGTCCAATGATGGATTTGATCCCGGTTCATGACTGTCGGGAATCGAGGGATTTAACCACTGGTCTACTTATTTCTATAGATCCGGGTACACCCTTTTTCATATAAATGTAACATGTATTTTATAAGAATTAAATAGAAAGAAAACATCTTGTCCTAATAAGATCTAATTGAAGAGAATTTATAAATTCCAAGATTGTGTTTTAATTATAAAATATCTCTTTGTATATTCTCAAAAGAATTTTATATCAAATTAAAACAGATGAGATATAATTACCTAGATTACAGGCGTACATAAATAGAAATGTTACATTCTCTGGAACTGTCATGGAGAAACACCTTAATTTGAACATAAAAGGACATTTAATTATACTTATATAGTTAGTGTAATTAGTGTTAACTATTACTGTTTGTTTTTTTACTTGTTTATGAATAATGCCTTCGCGTTGTTAAGAATTCAGAGTATTTCTGTTGATAAAATAAAACTAGATTTTTTGGGTGGTGTCGGTGGAAGGATGGTCTAAACCATTGGTTTTCGACCGCTATGACCCGGGTTCGATTGCCGCATTGGGCACTTTTTTTCTGATAAAAAATACTCCAATGGCCGCCAATTCTTGCTAAAGTGCAACCCCACCAGCGAGTGCAAGTAACCAAACGGGGCTTTTGCACATTTGTAAGTACAAAGTCGAACTGCTTTCACATGTGTAGACATGTGGTGCACTTACAGTAAAAGCAGTCACCTATACTACCTACCATGATTATCATGGCTTGTACCACGTGTACTAGGGATAAGTAAAAAAACATTTTTGGGTTTGTGAAAAATTGAAGCTATTTTTGACGTGTATGATTATTTTCAAAATAAAACAATTTTCTACTGTACTTACAGCAGCGATAAATTAATGGGAGGGCCTGGCTCATCAATGGTGAACCCTCCCTGCGGTTCCGCCAGTTTAATCTACCATACTGCTGTTATATTGTTTTAGGCTGTTTTGCTTTTATACTGTTACTGAAGCTAACCTCTTGGAAAAGGTATTTTAAATGAACTATGGATATAAGCTTTGAGGACAGTAGAAATACCTACATTTATAAATATATAATATGTTTCGAACAATCGCTCTTCCGCAAATATCAAATTGAGTCCTTTATTAGAACAAATATAATTTATTTTTCAAAAAGGTTACAAGTTTTTCTCTAAAAAGTGGAGCGAATGGTCAGTCTATTTACATCTTTTTATTTACAACTTCAATAAATGACAACAGTAAAAGTAAACAAAGATATTTACATTTGCTATCTTGACTCCTGGTCAGTGCTGTGGCCCTTGCCGTTATGGTCCCCTGATGTCCTGCAGCTCTCCAGCAGTCTTTCTATGGCCTCTCCTAGTGGCTCCTCGATAAGATGGTCCCCTGGCCTTGATCCATTCTTGTCTGTCAGATCTCCTGTCATCTGCTCTAGGTCGTTCTCCTGGATCTCTTCTATGGTCGTCGTATCCTTGTGCTCCATGTCCGGTGTTCCACCTTCCTCGTCAGAACAAATATAATGATATAAATATATATATAAATAGATGTAAATAATAAAAGCATATCCTGACCAAAAGCACATGTGCTTTTTTTAGATGGCAAGTGCCATCTATTGGAATAGAAATCAACTAAACATTGATTTATAACTGTTCCCTGATATTTGGCCAACACATTTCTTGATAAATATAGGAATATGTAAATAAATGAAATAATTGATGAATTTATAAGACAGAGAGAGTGGTAAATTATTTACATATAAAAAACTTTTTTCTTTTTCTTACATTTTGTTTCAAAAACATTATATAAAATACTGCATTGCTAATTTAACGAAAGCCTTTAATTTTCATTATATTTTTATTTCATTATTATTTTTAATTTTTTAATCATATATTCAATGATAATATATTATCAATAATTATTTTTGACCAATGACAAAGTTGTTTTCATGTGATCTACAAGAATGTGTAAATTAAGTTTACTGTGTAATAAATTGATAAAGAGGAAGCAATCTCTCGAAATATTTTGAGAACATTTTTTTTTTCTTTACAGATCCAGGTATGATCTTTTATATAAACTACAATTAAAATGTTTCACATCTCAATCTATTATAAAAACAGAGTCATATTAATACACCTATCCCCCGATTTACACGGTAGATACGTTCCTGAGAAAAACGTGTAAATCGGGGGATAGGTGTACACAGAAATAAAAATAAAATGCATTGACAGGTTAAAATATGTAGTCAGCACATAAGCTCGGGATTCCTCGTGAGATGTGTACACAGCGCATGTGTTCAATCACAGTAGCATTTAGTATAGTGCGATAAAAACCAAAACAAAAAAATTATTTGGAAAACCGTGTAAAAGCGAAAACGTGTAAAACAAGTACCGTGTAAATCGGGGGATAGGTGTATAAGCATATTATGTAGTATTGTATGGAGGATTATATATATATATATGTGTAATTTACATATTCCCTTTTTACATATACGCATTCTCTTCGGTGTATATCGAGATTATGCTTTGATTTAATGTATTTTAAAGGAAAAGGTGTATCTTATTACACATATATGCATAATTTAAATATATACGGATAAAAGATTACATTAGGAGCTTCTTTTTATATTTATTGCGAGCTTTCGAACCTTTAGGTTCTTCTACAGGCATGGATAGCATGAATATACTAACCTAGTACTAACTCATTCTATCAATGCCTGTAGAAGAACCGAAAGGTTCGAAAGCTCGCAATAAATCTAAAAAGAAGCTCCTCATGTAATCTTTTATCCGTATATATTTAAACTAAATTCTACTGAGTTCATGTAGCCGAAAATATATGCATAATATCGGAATAATCTTCTGAAATTTAAATTACAATAAAACGCAGTCTCCGAGGATGTGTTTCTCTTTTTTTATTATTAAATGTTCTCTCAAGCTTTCGGGTACTGTGAACCTTTGTACAGGAGTATATAAACGAAAAACAATTTTTTTTTCAAGGGAGAGAACATTTAATGAAATAAGAGACTTATTATCGGAGGCTGCGTTTTATTGAGACATATATTGTATAGTTAACTATTCGAAACTATTTTAAACGCGTACGGTTATTTTTGAAATTAAACAATTTCTACTGCCCTTACTGCAATGGAAAAATTAATGGGAGGGCCTGGCTCATCAGTGGTGAACCCTCCCAGCGGTTTGATATTTCCGGAAGAGCGATTGCTCGATGTATATTATATATTTATAATTGTATGTAAATCTACTGTCCTCAAAGCTTATGTTCATAGTTCTTCTAAAATACCCATTCCAAGAGTCTACCAACAGTATCACTATAAAAGGAAGTCCCAAAATGCAATATAATAGCGGTATGGTAGATTAAACTGGCGAAACCGCTGGGAGGGTTCACCACTGATGAGACAGGCCCTCCCTTTAATTTTTCCATTGCAGTAAGGGCAGTAGAAATTGTTTAATTTCAAAAAGAATCTTACGCGTTTAAAATAGTTTCGAATTTTGATAACAGAAGCGCGCTAGTGCATCATGGTAAACTATACTTACATGATTATTGGGACTATGAGTTTTGACAATAACTTAATAGTAGAAGGTTGATTTGTAATTGAAAAAAAAAAGGAAGTTTGGATTGTAATTGTATTTCAGAAGCTTTCGACATATGCTCTTCATCAGAAAAATACAAATATTCTTAATGGATTTGTGAGAGTGAACCTTCTGCTATACAACACATGAGATCATTCTATATTTGATTTGCACATCTGGAGATTCCCATCGCCCGCTTGAACATGCGTAATGGTGACAGGAAAGAAATGAAATGCGCATGCGTTGGGAAGCAAGAGGGAGCTAATCAGCTAAAATAATAAAATGGACACCTTGTATTTCCTTACTTGTACGACTTAACATTTATGATTAATATATTGAGTGTATTTTGGATTTAATACTGAAATGGTTTATTAATTACTAAAAAAATGAACACTTTATTTAAAGACGCTAAACATTTTCAAGCAGTTCACGAATCACTCTGTAGTTGTCTATTGAAATATATGAGGACCAAAAAGTCTATTCCATCAGTAATATAGAAGCACGTTCATGATTTGGGAACTGCTTGAAAAAGGAAAGGCGTTTAACCTCACGAAATATTGCGCCTATTTTATTCTAAATAAATATTTTCAGTTGAATCTCCAAATTACGTCTGAATGTTGATCGTATACAACATATGGATTGCCCTAAATATTCCGCAATATTTATCTATATAGTCTCAATGCTGTTTTCCCGCCAAAATGTTTGTTGCGATCTGCCACCGTCCATGCGGGCAGACGTAGAAGTTCCACAGGCCGCTAACGGCTAGTTATATCTTCTGCTACTGATTATATGGTGGCACGCATGCGCGCTAGCCAAGTATCTTATAATAGAAAAAGCGCCATGTTTGAAAGATATTATTTTTAAACGGATCTCTCTATAAATCAAACAAAACCAAAGTTTCCCTACTAAAGATAGAGTCTAATTTACAATTGTCTGTTTTCTAGTTAAAGGCACAACTTGTTTTGCATTTTATTTTAGACATACTCTCTATCTTTCTCAAAAGTTGCATATACAATGACTAATTCTATATTATGAACCTATTTACATATATAAAGATAAATTAAGGCGCTCTTTAAGAGATATTTATATATTTGTTACGCTATTAATTCGTGTTTGATTAATAATAATAATAATAATACCTACATAAAAAGAAATAAAGAAGTTGCATATGCGATGGCTAATTCTATATTATGAACCTATTTACAATAATAGAGCTAAATGAAGGCCTATAAGAGATATTTATATATATGTTACGCTATTAACTCGTGTTTAAATAATAATAATACCTGCCTAAAAATAAATAAATATATATGTTTTAAATCAACACACACACTGTTTTTACATTACGAACAAATTAATATATATAATATATATTTTATAAATATTTTAATCATATTTTTACATGAAAATAAAAGGAAGGGTTAACTCTATTAAATTTAGAATGAGTAATTATTCACATTGATATATTTATAGCGATTAAATAATATTAATAATGATGCCACACACATTGACATAGAAATAAACAATGGAAACATTTCAAAAAATTAATATTTTAATATAATTTTTATATGAAATTTTCAAGAAAAATATATCTTCCCTCACAAAAATGCTTATATACAGTATATATATATTGCCACGTGTAAAAATTAGGGAAGACAAAAACTTCAGGAGGAGACAACAATTTATTTCAGGGAAAGACAAACTATCCAAAGTAAACAAAAGATAAGCCACGAGGAAAATTTACAGAGTCGCAAGATATAAAACCTAAAAATGACCACTCTGTTAAATAAAAAATAATAAAATTAATAAATACTACGTTACATAGCTTCTTCACTATGGGAGCTGTGACCCACAGCTAGCAATTATTGTAGATACTGACGTGGATTTGACCTGCTTCTGCCAAGGATTCCATCGAAGTCTTGGAACTTTGACCCTAGTACCTTTGCGTCCATTTTCTTGCGGCGTGAAGAGCGTCTTTGTCGTCGTATCGTCTATAGGGACATCGTCGTCTTCGAGGGAAGTCTTGGCTTTAGCACGGCGGTGGAATCCTGGGGTCAGTCTCCGAAAATGTAGATCACAGCACCCATGGCTTCAAGGTCTTCTCGGCGGTCTTCAGTTTGTCTTCCCTAACTTACCCAGCATCTCCACCAAAATGCCACGTGTAAAAATTAGGGAAGACAAAAACTTCAGGAGGAGACAACAATTTATTTCAGGGAAAGACAAACTATCCAGAGTAAACAAAAGATAAGCCACGAGGGAAATTTACAGAGTCGCAAGATATAAAACATAAAAATGACCACTCTGTTAAATAAAAAATAATAAAATTAATAAATACTACGTTACAATATGATCAATAATTTTTATTACTTATTTTTTACTTTCCTAGCGATAATTTGTTATTCACGCATGCGCGTACCATTTCATTTTTGCCATTTCGTACTCACGTGGAGGTGATCCCACAGATATCAACCGTTTTCATAGAAAACATTTTCTTTAGTTTATTTTATTTTATTTTTTAAGTTATTATAAACTTTTTTCCAACAACAAAAAGCTTTATTAAGACATTTTGGTCTTATACAAATTCTCCGAGTAGAAGAGGGTATATACAGAAATAACAGTAATAGTAACAATAATCAGCAATTTTATTTATAATGTATCAAATAAAGGGAAAGAAGAAAGAAAGAGCTTGGTATAAACTTATATATAAGTAATCAAGAACAAGCAGTTCCTTTTCCTGAAAAATAATAAAAAATGTTTTATTATTATCTGGTGTGTTTTTTTTTTTTTTGGTTTTGGTTTTCAGATGGTTTTAATACGATGCATTTGCTCGTCATCTGTTATAAGAAATTCGAACTATTTTAGGCGCGTATTTTTCTTTCTTATAAAATAAATGAAACTTCCAGAAAAATGCGCACTTTCTCTACTTCAGTAGTAAAACTTAGGTTTTGTTTTGATTTATAGAGAGATCTGCTTAAAATTTATATTTTTAAACATGACGCTTTTTCAGTTGTAAAATACTTGTCTAACGCGCATGCTTGCCTCTGTACAATCAGTAGCAGAAGATATAACTAGCCGTCTATGTAACCTCAACGTTTGCCAACATGAACGGTAGCAGAAGATATAACTAGCCGTCTATGGAACCTCAACGTTTGCCAACATGAACGGTAGCAGAAGATATAACTAGCCGTCTATGGAACCTCAACGTTTGCCAGCATGAACGGTAGCAGAAGATATAGCTAGCCGTCTATGGAACCTCAACGTTTGCCAACATGAACGGTAGCAGAAGATATAACTAGCCGTTTATGGAACCTCAACGTTTGCCAACATGAACGGTAGCAGAAGATATAACTAGCCGTTTATGGAACCTCAACGTTTGCCAGCATGAACGGTAGCAGAAGATATAACTAGCCGTTTATGGAACCTCAACGTTTGCCAACATGAACGGTAGCAGAAGATATAACTAGCCGTTTATGGAACCTCAACGTTTGCCAACATGAACGGTAGCAGAAGATATAACTAGCCGTTTATGGAACCTCAACGTTTGCCAGCATGAACGGTAGCAGAAGATATAGCTAGCCGTCTATGGAACCTCAACGTTTGCCAACATGAACGGTAGCAGAAGATATAGCTAGCCGTCTATGGAACCTCAACGTTTGCCAACATGAACGGTAGCAGAAGATATAACTAGCCGTGTATGGAACCTCAACGTTTGCCAGCATGAACGGTAGCAGAAGATATAACTAGCCGTTTATGGAACCTCAACGTTTGCCAGCATGAACGGTAGCAGAAGATATAACTAGCCGTGTATGGAACCTCAACGTTTGCCAGCATGAACGGTAGCAGAAGATATAACTAGCCGTGTATGGAACCTCAACGTTTGCCAGCATGAACGGTAGCAGAAGATATAACTAGCCGTGTATGGAACCTCAACGTTTGCCAGCATGAACGGTAGCAGAAGATATAACTAGCCGTCTATGGAACCTCAACGTTTGCCAACATGAACGGTAGCAGAAGATATAACTAGCCGTCTATGGAACCTCAACGTTTGCCAACATGAACGGTAGCAGAAGATATAGCTAGCCGTTTATGGAACCTCAACGTTTGCCAGCATGAACGGTAGCAGAAGATATAACTAGCCGTCTATGGAACCTCAACGTTTGCCAACATGAACGGTAGCAGAAGATATAACTAGCCGTCTATGGAACCTCAACGTTTGCCAACATGAACGGTAGCAGAAGATATAACTAGCCGTCTATGGAACCTCAACGTTTGCCAACATGAACGGTAGCAGAAGATATAACTAGCCGTCTATGGAACCTCAACGTTTGCCAGCATGAACGGTAGCAGAAGATATAACTAGCCGTCTATGGAACCTTAACGTTTGCCAGCATGAACGGTAGCAGAAGATATAACTAGCCGTCTATGGAACCCTAACGTTTGCCAGCATGAACGGTAGCAGAAGATATAACTAGCCGTCTATGGAACCCTAACGTTTGCCAACATGAACGGTAGCAGAAGATATAGCTAGCCGTCTATGGAACCTCAACGTTTGCCAACATGAACGGTAGCAGAAGATATAACTAGCCGTCTATGGAACCTCAACGTTTGCCAACATGAACGGTAGCAGAAGATATAGCTAGCCGTTTATGGAACCTCAACGTTTGCCAGCATGAACGGTAGCAGAAGATATAACTAGCCGTCTATGGAACCTCAACGTTTGCCAACATGAACGGTAGCAGAAGATATAACTAGCCGTCTATGGAACCTCAACGTTTGCCAACATGAACGGTAGCAGAAGATATAACTAGCCGTCTATGGAACCTCAACGTTTGCCAACATGAACGGTAGCAGAAGATATAACTAGCCGTCTATGGAACCTCAACGTTTGCCAGCATGAACGGTAGCAGAAGATATAACTAGCCGTCTATGGAACCTTAACGTTTGCCAGCATGAACGGTAGCAGAAGATATAACTAGCCGTCTATGGAACCCTAACGTTTGCCAGCATGAACGGTAGCAGAAGATATAACTAGCCGTCTATGGAACCCTAACGTTTGCCAACATGAACGGTAGCAGAA
>CP092873.1:74455244-74584444 GCA_030710605.1 Cordylochernes scorpioides
GGAATTATAATGTTCTGAAAGTTGAAGAAACTTTTACCTTGAATGCCTTTTTTAATCAAATGATTCTATATACAGTTACGAGCGTCACCAATTCTTTTTCATCTCTGTCACCGTTTGCTTTTTTTTTGGAATGGCGCGCTCCTATTGGTTGGCTACGATCACGCCACCTTTGCCCCCCCCCCCCCACTCGCTTTGTTGTTTTTGTAACTATTGTGTTGGAGCGGGTCGCTCCTTAAATAAATGCATATATTAGTTAATAACTAAATGGAATCCTCTCTTTCTTTTACCCAGTAAGAGACGCCTACGGAAGCCAACAGTACATAGACAGATAAAGCACATAGGCTATAGTTATTAACTAACATATGCATTTATTTAAGGCGCCAATTTATAATTGTAACAAATAGTATTTAAATAAAAACATTCAATCGGGTAAAACACGGGCGTTGCCCGGGTCATTCGGCTAGTATAAACTATATATAAGGCATTATAATTTCTCAAAATGTATAAGAAACATTATCTTGAATAACCTTTTTCTTAAATTATAAAAACTAAAGGATTATAATATTTCAAAATTTATAAGAAACTTTACCTAGAATGACTTTTTTCTTAAATTATATAAACTAAGGGATTATAATGTTTCGAAAGTTAAAGGAGCTTTTACCTGGATGAACTTTTACCAAATCATATAATGTTAGGGATTATATTTTTCAAAGGTCATAAGAAACTTTACCTTGAATGACTTTTTTCCTCAAGTTATATAGTGCATAAGCGATTATAATTTTTCAAAGTAATAAGAAACTTTACCTTGAATGACCTTTTACCAAATGATATAATGCAATGGATTATACTTTTTAGAAGGTCATAAGAAACTTTACCTTGGATGACTTTTTCTCAAATTATATGAAGGAAAATATTATATTTTTCAAAGGTTTTAAGAAACTTTTCTTTGAATGACTTTGTTTCTCCAATTATATAATGCTAACGATTATAATTTTTCGAATTGATTTTTTAATTATTAAAATTAGATAATATGTTCCCTATGGTATATATTATCTCTACAGACTTCACTGAAATTTTATAATTTTGACATAGGATATCATTATGAATAAAGGCATCTCCTTATCGTACAACCGAAAGTTGCTGATGGCTTGCGCCATCTATCGGAATAAATATAAACTATTCTCGTTGATTTTTAATTATTCCAGAATTGGCCAAATACCCATTCTTGATTAATCAAGAAAAGTCAACCACGGACGCGTATTTGGCCAATTCTGGAATAATTAAAAATCAACGAGAATAGTTGATATTTATTCCGATAGATGGCGCAAGCCATCAGCAACTTTCGGTTGTACGATAAGGAGATGCCTTTTTTCATAATTATGCACCTTATCCCAGTACAATATCACATTTGTACTATTTTTCACATAGGATATCATGTTTTTATAGTTATCAATTATATTATGATGTATTATCGGGCCATCTGTTATGAAAATTAGAAACTATTATATACGCGTAGTCAGGCCCTCCAATTAATTTTTCCATTGCAGTAAGGACAGTAGAATTGTTTAAATTTTAAAAGAAGCATACGTGTCTATAATAGTTTCTAATTTTCATAGTTATCAAAATTGGATTCTCAAGCATTGCTCAGTTATACATGAGGTTATAACACGTATATAAACGAATTGGTACTTTTTCTACACTTTAAAACAGTTCTTAGAGAATTTTCATATTTAGCTTTCTCAAGACTTCTTTGAGGGGGGCGGTGGAAGGATGGTCTAAACAGTTGGTTTTAGACCGCTACGACCCAGGTTCGGTTCCCGCATTGGGCACTTTTTTCTGATAAAAAAAAATATTTTCCAATGGCCCCCGATTCTTGAAAAAGTCCAACCCCACCAACGAGTGCAAGTAACCAAAACGGGGCTCTGGCACATTTGTAAGTCAAAGTCGAACTGCTTTTCACATGTGTAGACATGTGGTGCACTTACAGTAAAAGCATTCGCCAACTTCTACCCACCATGATTATCATGGCCTGTACCACGTGTACTAGGGATAAGCAAAAAAATAAGACTTCTTCAGAATTCATTGGGAGAAATGAGGAAAGTGTTAAATTTAAGAGCGCGCGCATGTATACACTCGAATTGAAAATATTAAACAGGTATTTTTCTTTTCGAATCAAACAAACTTATATCTGTATTAATTCGTCAAACTTAATTAGTTATAAAGCCTCCCCATTAGCGATTTCCCGCCTTTTGCGATATATTTTAACGCCCATGTCTTAATTGGTCTTTGTTAATTTCCCATGAGTACTATTATGCACGGCTCACTAAAAAAACCTGGGCTCAGCTGGCAGGATGAGCAGCGTTTGTACTCCATGTTAGGAGCGGCTGCACATGGCGTCTGTTCCTCATGTCAGAGGCGGCCATTTCATATTGTAGCTAAGGCGGCCTGCCACTGAGTAGTGCTCCCAGTCTTAATGACAAAGGTAGAAGCATTCTACTTCACCCAGTCATGATTATATAATAAAGAAGAAGAATGCTATTATGCATACACATACATCTTTATTAAGACCACCGGTTTTCAACAGATTCACCGTAAGAAGGAAGTATAGATGGAGCTCCTATACTTCAAGCAGCATAGAACTCAACATCCTCCAGGTCCAATGCATGTCCAGTAGCCACAGATTCCACCGTACATACGTCAAGGTTAGCGTATCACTGAAAAGACGAGCGTGGAATCATCCGCATTCTAGTCTTCGCTTTCCTCAGCCTAATAAACCACGACATTCGGTGATTCTATTATTCTCTTCCGAACGGTGACTGCGGCCTTGTAGAATTTATATAAACCAAAGATAAGAACATGATCAAACATCATTGTATTCATCCAGTTATATATCTGTTGACTGAGGGATTGAGACAAGGATAAGTCACCCAAGATTTCTTTTCCCTGTTTCTCCAAGCGAAAGCAACCAAATATTAAATGCTTTATTCAATCTTGTATATATTCTGCTATTAAATAGATCACAAATTAAAGGACAGTCAGTCTTCCACCTCTTTGATCGATTTTCTGGGAATAACACCCATAGGAGTCTCAGTTGCGTAATAAGTCTTTTAATTACCAGAGGAGTATTTGTGAGTAGATATAGTTCTGCTGTTATTGAATTTTGTAAGTGTTTGAAGTAACTGTAAAAGAAGGTGATATAATGAAGGTATGATAGGTTAATATGTTACTAGGGATATAAGGTGTCTGGTTTATTTGCTTTCTGATTGGTCTTCTACTGTCACATGACCTTCACCAACTAATCAGCATTGAGAATAGTAAAAGGATTATGCAACTTTATCTCAGTGCTTTCACAAATCGAAGTGTAGAATACACACACACACAGGTGGTTCTCCCTTTTTGACTATTGTTGCATACAGAATATTATGATGCATTAGCGCGCCATCTGTTATGAAATTTCGAAACTATTATAGACGCGTATGATTGGTTTTGAAAATAAAACAATGTCTACTGTTCTTACTGCAATGGAAAAATTAATGGAAGGGCCTGGCTCATCAGTGGTGAACCCTCCCAGCGGTTTCGCCAGTTTAATCTACCATACCGCTGTTATATTGCATTTTTCGATCTTTCTTTTATAGTGATACTGATGCTAGACTCTTGGAACGGGTAATTTAGATTAACTATGGACATCAGCACAGAGAATGATTTTCAATTTATTTTATTATTATTATTAATATATTTATTATTGGCTTATAGTTAAGATTATTATAGGGGTTGTGTGTATTTCTAAAATATATTCATGGACAAAACTTAAGGAAGCTGTATCTTTTGACATGTATAGCGAGATTAAGACAATAACGCTGAAAGATTTTACAGTGACCTTTATTGAAGACACACGAGATAGCCAAGTGTGAACACTAATGGACAAAACTTAAGGAAGGTTTACCTTTTAGCATGTATATCGAGATTAAGATAATAACTCTGAAAGATATTACAGTGACCTTTATTGAAGACACACGAGATAACCAAGTGTGAACACTCATGGACAAAACTTAAGGAAGTTGTACCTTTTAGCATGTATATCGGGATTGAGACAATAACTCTGAAAGATATTACAGTGACCTTTATTGAAGACACACGAGATAACCAAGTGTAAACAACTTCTGTTTCCTTTCTCAAAAAATATAATAATAACAGACGACCAGCAGGAAAGACTTTCCACCTTCTTAAGTTTGTCCATGAGTTTAAATAGATCATTAAACATTTTTAAAAGCTTTGTTTTTATAAAAATAGCTGATGCTTGAACCTTCTCCTTATTCTGCAATGGCAAATGTTATCTGCCTGAGAACATTTCGATTGTGTTATCCCGATATATATTGTAGTTTAATCCTTGCTGAAATGTACATTGGCAAGTGCAACAGTCTAGGTCAGGCAAACTGAGGCTCTTTGGATGTGAAGCTCTTTATATAGTTCTATACGCAAATATTATTTATGGGAGTATACTATTTATTGTTGGCAAGAAAATATTTTATGGCTCTTTGGAAACTTTGAAATTTTGTAAATTGTAATTTTTGACTCTTCCGACTCCAAGTTTGCCGATCCCTGATCTAGAGCAAAGATCGATAAACTTTTGAGTCGGAAAAGTCAAAAACTACAATTTACAAAATTTCAAAGTTTTTGAAGAGCCACACAATTTTTTTTCTTACCAACAATAAATAGTACTCGCAGAAATAATATTTACGTATGGAACTATATAAAGAGCCACAGCTTCACATCCAAAGAGCCGTATGTGGCTCGCGAGCCGCAGTTTGCTGACTTCTGCTCTAGGTGAATGACACACACTGTTCTTAGAGTATCCATTTTGTAAAGAGGCTAGAAGATAGATTCTTTTAGCAGATATTGTTGGGAATGTAACATGTTTGATTCAATAGGAGATATCCATTAAATATGTTCATATAAAAAAGGGCGTATAAATTGAAAAAGAGGGAACAATCTCTCGAAATTGTAAAACAACATTTGAAAATTATCCAGCATGTGTGTTTCTTTTCAACGAAAAATCAAAATTTATTTTAAGGATAAATAATCGTTTTTCTCTTTAAAATAAATTTTAATTTTTAGTTGAAAAGAAACACATGCGGGATAATTTTCAAATGTCCTTTTACAATCAAAATCGCATTATATTATATTGTATTATAAATATCTCGAAATATTTTGAGAAAAATGTTTTTTTCTTTCATAGATCCAGGTAACCGTTTCTCCAGTTTCAAAATCACTTTATTAGGTACCACTCAAAAAGATTAACCTAGATTATGATATTTACAACAAGGAATAATATATGAAGGTTATTCACATATTAAAACAAAGTGTCCAATGATGGATTTGATCCCGGTTCATGACTGTCGGGAATCGAGAGATTTAACCACTGGTCTACTTATTTCTATAGATCCAGGTACTCCCTTTTTCATATAAATGTAACATGTGTTTAATTAAGAATTAAATAGAAAGAAAACATCTTGTCCTAATAAGATTTAATTGAAGAGAATTTATAAATTCCAAGATTATGTTTTAATTATAAAATATCTCTTTGTATATTCTTAAAAATAATTTTATATCAAATTAAAACAGATGAGATATAATTACCTAGATTACAGGCGTACATAAGTGTTACATTTTCTGGAACTGTCATGGAGAAACACCTTAATTTGAACATAAAAGGACATTTAATTCTACTTATATAGTTAGTGTAATTAGTGTTAACTATTACTGTTTGTTTTTTACTTGTTTATGAATAACACCTTCGCGTTGTTAAGAATTCAGAGTATTTCTGTTGATAAAATAAAACTAGATTTTTTGGTGGTGTCGGTGGAAGGATGGTCTAAACCGTTGATTTTCGACCGCTACGACCCGGGTTCGATTGCCGCATTGGGCACTTTTTTTCTGATAAAAAATGCTCCAATGGCCCCCGATTCTTGCTAAAGTTCAACCCCAACAGAGAGGGCAAGTAACCAAACGGGGCTTTTGTACATTTGTAAGAGCAAAGTCGAACTGCTTTCACATGTGTAGACATTTTAAAAGTGTTTAAAATTTATATTTTTCATTAAATAATGAATATGCAAAATAATAATACTTCACGATGTTTTATTTTAAAATGAATAATAATTTGTATATTTTTTTGTATATAACTCTGTGACCTGAAAATATAGAAGTTCTATATATATATAATTAGTTCGTTTGGTAGATGTAAATATTAGCTATCATTTTAATTTTTCAGTTTGTATTTAAATAAAAATAATTAATTTTCTAAAAAAAGGCTAAGGCTATTTCTTCAAAACATCTACCATACATGTAGTGGAATTACAGTAAAAGCAGTCGCCTATTACTACCCACCATGATTATCATGGCCTGTACCACGTGTACTAGGGATAAGCAAAAAAAAAACATTTTCGGGTTTGTGAGAAATTGAAATTATTTTTGACGCTTATGATTATTTTCAAAATAAAACAATTTTCTACTGTCCATACTACAATGATAAATTGATGGGAAGGCCTGGCTCATCAGTGGTGAACCCTCCCAGCGGTTTCGCCAGTTTAATCTACCATACTGCTGTTATATTGTTTTAAGCTGTTTTGCTTTTATACTGTTACTGAAGTTGACCTCTTGGAAAAGGTATTTTAAATGAACTATGAACATAAGCTTTGAGGACAGTATAAATGCATACATTTATAAATTTATAATATGCTTCGAACAATCGCTCTTCTGCAAATATCAAATTGAGTCCTTTATTAGAACAAATATATAATGATATAAATATATGTATAAATAAATATAAATAATAAAGGCATATCCTGACCAAAAGCACATGTGCTTTTTTTAATGGCAGAGCGCCATCTAGTGGAACAGAAATCAACTAAACATTGATTTTTAACTGTTCCCTGATATTTGGCCAACCCATTTTCTTGATAAATATATGAATATGTAAATATAAAATAAATATTTAAATCCTTTTATTTTATATGTATAGATGGCGCGTTATTGCTTTGTGTTAATATGTAAATATATAAAATAACGAGTGGCCCGGGCAACGCCCGGGTTTTACCCGACTGGACCCGGCTTCGCCTGTGTAGTGTTCGAGCGAGGTTTACTCATGAATGAATAGAGGCCCCAACTGTTTGTAAACTCAATGTAATGAATTTTCTTTCAGCAAAATGGAGATAAATTGCAAACAGCAATATCGAAAATGCTTGTGAAAAAATCTGAAATATAGGATCCATTTCACAAACACATCTAATGAATAGAGTGCTGTTTGGAGGAGTGGTCTAAACTGTTAATTTTTAAAAACCATGACCCGGGATCATTGAATGCAGATTTAGACACTTTGTTCTGAAAAAAAAAATTGCCCCAATGGCTCCTGATTCTTGAAAAAGTCTAACCCCTCCAGTGAGTGCAAGTAACCAAACAGGGCTTTTATTCTTAAAAATTAAAAAAAAATCTAATGATTAGTTTGAATAAAGGAAAATGGTCGGCACAACCTGAAAATTTCACTTTGTCCACTTCACTCTCGGCTGTCCAAGAACAAACAGCCAGAGCAAACATTTTAAAGGGCACCTAATCCGGCACTTACATTTCTAAATAGTTAATTTGCATAATTTTCTAATAGTCAAGGGCAATTTTAAAAATACCAAAAAAGCAAGACCAAATAAAAAAATATATATATATGTGTGATGTTTCAGTAACAGCATTGTTGCCATATAAAGACAAAATTACTGAATGTATTCAGTACCTTTGTCTGAAGATAGCCAAAATGTAACTGAAACCACACATAATGTAATTATTTGTATTCGGTCTTGCTTCCTTTTTTTTTTGTAATTATCCCTAGTACGCGTGGTACAGGCCATGATAACCATGGTGGGTAGGTAGCGACTGCTTTTACTGTAAGCGCACCACATGTCTACAAATGTGATACATTGCTACCAGCTAAATGCATTTTCACTATGGTGTGATTTCCACATGATGGATCTGTAGACACATTATAATCTCTCCAGAGCTTAAGGTAGCAAACAGTACTTTCACATTATATAAATATCAATGCCAAAAGCCAGAGTTATGATAGCTGTTGCAGTGTAATGTAGACCTGCAGGATGGGAAAAAGCAATATTAATTCCGGCTTTAATTTTAAAAGTATTATGAAACGTTAAAGATAGAATCGTAATTTTTGAAGAATGAAAAAATGCTAACTTGATGTGTATTAATTTAGTCTAAAAACAAACAGCATGTAAAAGTAAGCACCAATCGAAAGCATTTATTAGCTCTAACAGTGCTGCCCCCAGTGGTAAAAGCTTGGAGCTAACGCTTCACGGGTTGGTAAAGTTTATGTTAATAATATATTAACTTAACAATATTCCATGTCTTGCTAACACAAATTTTAAAAATAACATGCATAAAAATAAAGCAATTCTTAAAATCATAAATGAAGCATCATTAAATTAAATGGGAGAGAAATGGTGTTCCAAAATTTTTTTTGTTGTAAAACTTTGACCTTTATATTTTTACAAATTCTTAAAGTATATAACCCAAACCAAATTGTCTATAAAATTCTGCAAACAAATATAATATTATAGAGGCATGAAAATACCAATGGTGTAAAAATCAAAACAGCAAAGTTATCCTGATAAATGCAATGAGCAATGATAAGGTGTGTTGCAGGCTAACAAAAACCTTAATTGAACCAGAAATGTTGATACCATAAAAAAAAATAAAAAAACAATTTTCAAGAATAGAGTTATGTAAATGAATTAAATGTGAAAAAATTAAAATAAAATAAAGTAAAAAAAGCTTTATTGATGAAACTACAGTAGAGCAATAATGATAACAAATTATTCATAAATTATGTAGTTACAAAAGTCAAGCTTCCCAAAATCATTATTCGAAGAAATCTCTTTCAAAATTGTCAAAATCTATATCAAAGCCCCCTGATAAACAATTTTGCGTGTCTTGCTAAAAGTAGAACTAAAGACAAATAAATTTTTAGGGCTGGAAACACGGGAGCATGCTACATAGAGTTGCCCATGCGAGAAACAGGGAGACTCAAGATGCACACCAACTACTTGCAATGTTTGACCCTGAAGCATGCTGAACCCTAGAGCTATTGGAACGCTGAGAAAGTTTGCTTCTCCTATGGCTTGGCATACCTACAAACACAAAGCATTAGTAAAAATAAAAATAAGGATAACTGAAAAATGTAAAACATAAAGGACTGAGATTGAAAAAAAAATTCAAAAATAGTGTATTAAAATAAGCGCGACTCATGACTAAGGCCAAAATAAAAAAAAAGCATAGAAATATTCTGAAAGGAGGGGAAAAATGCATAAAACTCAGCGAAAACGTAAAACAACTGATTAAAAAGAATCAAATGGAAGAAGACGTAAAAAAAAAAATACAATTAGCTGAAAAAATATGCACAACAAATATGAGTAGAACATACATAGATATATATGAGCAGCTACATATTATGAAGCAGATAAATCTAAATCAGTGATTCTCAACCAATGTGCCGCGGTAATTTTGTGTGCCGCGAAATTCTAAAAATGTGTCGCTGAATTTTAGGCATATGATTATGTTCACGTTTGTAATGGTTTTTCTTTTTTTCTTTTTCATTTTTTTACTTTTTAAAATAACGAAATTAGCAAATTGAATGTTAGAGATGTATATTACTTAGATTTTGCATAGAAATATTGATACATAATTTGAATTTTCTTGCATTCAAGTTAGCAAAAGTGTGCCGCGAAATTCTAAAATTGTGCCGCCAAATTTTCAAATCTTTAAAATAATGCCGCAACAAAAAAAAGGTTGAGAATCACTGATCTAAATACTACCTAAACAAATGACAGCAAAACAAAAAAAAAAAAAAAAAAGACAATGGAAGAAGGCCTAAAAAAAAGTCTAATTTGGTTGAAAAAACTGCCCAATAAATTGAGCCTATATAGATATATGGACCCGGCTTCGCCCGGGTATTGTTCGAGTGGGGTTTACTCTTGAATGAATAGAGCCCCCAACTGTTTTTAAAACTTTAAGTAAAGAATTTTCTTTCAGCACAATGGAGATGAACTGCAAATATCAAAATTAAAAATTCTGGTAAAAATAATCTGAAATATAAGATCAATTTCACAAACACATCTAATGTATAGAGTGCTTTTTTGGAGGAGAGGTCTAAACTGGTGATTTTTAAAAACCACGACCCGGGATCATCGAATCCAGTTTTGGGGAATTTGTTCTGAAAAAAAAAAATTGCCCCAATGACCCCTGATTCTTGAAAAAGTCAAACCCCTCCAGTGAGTGCAAGTAACCAAACTTGGCTTTGGTATCTAAAAAATGAAAAAAAAAAATCAAAGGATTAGTGTGAATTAAGGGAAATGGGCCTCGCAACCTGAAAATTTCACTTTCTCCACTTCACTCTCGGCAGTTCAAGAAGAAACAGCCAGATTAAACATTTTTAAGGGCACCTAATCCGGCATGTACATCTATAGTTAAACAACTTTTAAAAATGTAATATATCTGCAATACTGAAATACCCAGACTTGGATTTTTTTTTTATTAGTTTATTGTTGGCAGTTTTAGGAAAATGTGGGAAATTAGATATTATTACAAAAGAATGTACTTTTTAAAATGGCATAAAATAATTAGGAAATTTGCATCATTTTCAAATAGTCAAGGGCAATGTTAAAAATATCAAAAAAGCAAGACCAAATAAAAAATAAACGAATTATGTGTGATGTTTCAATAACAGCATTGTCACCTTATAAAGACAAAATTACTGAATGTATTCAGTACTTTTGTCTGAAGATGGTAACAATGCTGTTTCTGAAACCACACATAATTTATTTATTTGGATCTGGTCTTGCTTCCTTGTGATTTTTATCTATATTTCAAAATATACCTCAATTCTTTTTTACCTAAAAAGCTTTACATATATATTGCCAAGACCATAAATAAAGGTAAAATGTCAAATGAGTTATTAAATAACCCTATATGGGTCAGGATATATATCTAAATGCATTCATATAAAAATATGGTTGAACCATATAAATATATATAAATGCTATTAGAGCATAAACATATTACATGGAACAAACATATAGTAAAATATATGTAGCAAGTTATATTGTAAAACATACTTTTTTCAATAAATATACTTTTTACAACTTTAATAAAATTTATACGCACTCTAAATATAAGAAAGAAAAAAAATAGAATACTGTTCTAAAAATAATATACCTTATGAGATAAAATACTACACTTATCGTTAAAGATGTAGATCGTTATATTTACACTAATTAAAATTAAACGAAGCAAAATATATGAATAAGCTGCGAAATAAATAATAATTCCAATTAATTTAAATTGAAAAAATATTACTAAATGATTAAATAAAATCTACCTTCTAAAAAGGAAAAGAAAGTTTTTCGAAATGCAATTTTTGTGCTTTTAGCCTAAATGTTAAACCAAAACCTCAACTCCCTACGTGCGAAATTTCACAATACAGTTTTAATTAACCCAGGTTCCGGGGGCGTATTTATTTGATAATGATCGATTAAAATTATTTTAAAAGAGTTTAAATATATAAAAATAATCTTACCTTTTAAAGACACACATTAATCGGGTAAAATTACAAAACAACAACGTGTAAAATTATTAACCAATCAGATTCATTTATCGTCGCGACCAGTGCGCCGCCAAGCGGTAAAAGGCTTGAACTAAGGAATTTTGGTTTAACATTTTTTAAAAATAGCACATTAAACCTTTTCGTTTTTTGAATAGCCTATATGTTAAACGAAATCTTCAGCTACCTACATGCGAAATTCCATAATGATTGAGTCAGTAGATTTTGCGTGATGCGATAACAAACATCGATTTCGCATTTCATTTTTATAGATATAAAGGAATAAAGGATTGATGAATTGATAAAAGAGAGAGAGTGGTAAATTATTTACATATAAAAAACTTTCTTTACTATTTTACTTCCAACATTTTGACAAACCTCTGTTTCCCTCGTCAAGAAAGGGTTGGAAGTACAAAAAATAAGGTTTTTCAAATATTGTTTATCAATACACCTATCCCCCGATTTACACGGTAGATACGTTCCTGAGAAAAACGTGTAAATCGGGGGATAGGTGTACACAGAAATAAAAATAAAATGCATTGACAGGTTAAAATATGTAGTCAGCACATAAGCTCGGGATTCCTCGTGAGATGTGTACACAGCGCATGTGTTCAATCACAGTAGCATTTAGTATAGTGCGATAAAAACAAAAACGAAATTATTTGGAAAACCGTGTAAAAGCGAAAACGTGTAAAACAAGTACTGTGTAAATCGGGGGATAGGTGTATAAGCATATTATGTAGTATTGTATGGAGGATGATATATATATATATATATGAAGTTTTCATATTCCCTTTTTACATATACGCATTCTCTTCGGTGTATATCGAGATTATGCTTTGATTTAATGTATTTTAAAGGGAAAGGTGTATCTTATTACACATATATGCATAAGTGAAAGATTTGAAGCGTACGAGGTTACTTTTCTTGTAGATTTTAATAAAGATTCGAGCCTTCGGGCCAATTACCCTTCTACAGGACTACACTCTGACTAATAAATGAGCATCTTATATATGTTTCAGAAAACTAGGGAAATTGACATATTTAAGTAAAAAGCAATTATAAAACAAATCTATAAGTTTTGAGTATGCAAAGTAGGGATATAAAATGGATTCTAGACTAAGATACAATCATTAAATCTGCAAAGTTGAAACTTCCCGAAATAAAACAAACTGGCAGAGGGCAACTATGGTACACTATTTATGGGAATATTGCTTTATATGCGTCAGGGATTTCTATGTGTCGGTTAATACTATTGTGTTTTAAAGAGAGCAGCGCCTCGACAACCAATCTTTTGTATTTGCTATTGATATTAGAGCAATATGCATGTGGGTGGGATGTGTTAAAAGAATGACCTGTTTGTCTGATATGTTGTACAATGAGGGATTTGGGTTCACCATTTCTGATGTTTCTGTGATGTTCGTCCATCCTGTCCTTGATTCGTCTGCCTGTTTCTCCTATGTATATGCTATTGCAGTCTGAGCATTTCAATGAATATACGGAATTAGTGAATAAAGGTAGGGCAACGGGAAAACTATTCCTAGTTATGGGATTTCTGACTATTGTTTCTAATTTGGGGGTGTTGGTGTAAAAGGTTCGGATACTATAGTTATTTTTTAGGAATCTAGCAATCTTGACACTATGAGTAGAGAATGGGATGGTACATATGGATCTATAAATCTGGCTATTAAGGTGCTGTTGGGGATTATAAAAGTGTCTGAGTATGAAATTTTTGGGGTAACCAGAGTTCATCAGGTGATCGATTACGTTTTGGGTTTCTGTTTGTTTGAATTCTTGCGAAGAACAGTGTGTGAAAATGCGCTTCGACAAGGTTTTTACGGTGTTAATCTTATGGCTAAGGGGGCAGTATGATGTGTAGTGTATATAGGAGGGATAGAAAGAGGGCTTATAGTAAACGTTGGTCATGTAACTGCAATTCTGTTTTGTAATAATAATATCTAAAAAGGCCAATGAACTATTGCTTTCTTTTTCTACTGTGAAAAGTATGTCTGGGTATAGTGAATTTAATTTGGCATGAATTTTGTCCAAGGAATCAGTTTTAACTATACAAAATATGTCATCTATATACCTAAACCAAGTTAGGATATCTACTGGAAAATGATCTGTTATTGTATTGTCTATTTTCCGCATGACTATTTCAGATAGTGGTGAAGAAAGGGGGCTGCCCATAGGGGTACCTTTAGACTGCCTATAGTAACGTTTATCGAAATTAAAAATACTATTGTTCAGACAAATCGATATTAAGGAGGTTAATTTAGTTATCATGTCCGCAGAGTAACCATGCGTCCGTAGGAATTCTGTGGTGCAATTCTATAATGAGGGGGTGGGGGAGACTAGGGTAAAGATTGATTACATCAAAAGATATCATTAGACTGTTGGGAATAACCGGTAGATGCTGAATATGGTTTAAGAATTTAGGTGTGGAAGAAATGGACGTCGAGACGTCGCCATCTTTAAGTATGGGTATAATTATTTTAGCTAGAAACTGAGCTAACGGGGCTGTAGGAGAGAGATGAAATGCAACTATTGGTCTGAGGGGGATATTTATCTTATGTACCTTAGGTAGTCCGTAGATGTAGGCTTGACCATGTAGATTCGATAGAAAGTTTCGGAGTTCATCGGCTGTTATCAATTTGTTCCTGCAAAGGGTTCTAAGTTCTTTTTTGTATATGGAGTTCAAGGTAGTCTGATCATCTGCTGTGGCCGGGGTGAATACCTCCGAGAGTTATTCAAGATATGATTCATCTTTGATACGTAGTCCGTGGTATTCATAATGACAGTTCTAGATCCTTTATCAGACCTTGTGACGACTATGTTATTATTTTTAGTTAATGATCTGGTAATCTGATTGGTATTCAAACTGTTAGTTGGTGTGTATGCAGATCTATTTAAAATGGATATAACGTGATTCCTGATGGAGTGTTTATCTTGCAGGTTCAGGTTGGAAATGGATGACTCTATTCCGGCTATTAAGGAGATTTTGTCAAGTTTTGATGGATATCTATGTTTAAGGCCCTTCGAAAGTATATTGATTTGATCAGGGGAAGGTACAAAGTTAGACAAATTCAATATTGACTGATGCTGATTTTGGGGAGACAGGTGCACTTTATATTTCTTGGACCAAAATGAGAGCTTGTTGAGATGCCTGACATGAAGTATGGAGTCTTGAGTTTTTATATCACTGGCAATCCCTACCAGTAAATCTGCCATATTTCGTGCTGGGATATGTTGTGAAACAATACAAATAAGTTCTTTGACCGTTTTAGATAAAATGCGGATTTTCGAATAACATCCTTTAGTGCGGGCTCGTAATAATTTGATATAAATATCCTCTATTGCCTTTCTTGAGTAATAGTTTCCTACTGGGTCCTTGACCCTGAGGGAAGGTGGGATGAAGCTGTGCAATTCGCAGATTTTGTTGAATTCCAGAGGTTTCCTCCATCTTGCCAGAGCCAGCGATTTAAAACGGATCATTTTCTTGTAGTAATCAAGAACGGGATTCATAATGGTTCAGAGATATAATCAGATAACTATAAAACGATATAAAGAAAGTTGGAAACCTCTGATAAGTATAAGTGAAAGATTTGAAGCGTACGAGGTTACTTTTCTTGTAGATTTTAATAAAGATTCGAGCTTTCGGGCCAATTACCCTTCTACAGGACTACACTCTGACTAATAAATGAGCATATTATATATGTTTCAGAAAACTAGGGAAATTAACATATTTAAGTAAAAAGCAATTATAAAACAAATCTATAAGTTTTGAGTATGCAAAGTAGGAATATAAAATGGATTCTAGACTAAGATACAATCATTAAATCTGCAAAGTTGAAACTTCCCGAAATAAAACAAACTGGCAGAGGGCAACTATGGTACACTATTTATGGGAATATTGCTTTATATGCGTCAGGGATTTCTATGTGTCGGTTAATACTATTGTGTTTTAAATATATACGGATAAAAGATTACATGAGGAGCTTCTTTTTAGATTTATTGCGAGCTTTCGAACCTTTCGTTTCTTCTACAGGCATGGATAGCATGAATATACTAACCTAGTACTAACTCATGCTATCCATGCCTGTAGAAGAACCGAAAAGTTCGAAAGCTCGCAATAAATCTAAAAAGAAGCTCCTCATGTAATCTTTTAATCGTATATATTTAAACTAAATTCTACTGAGTTCATGTAGCCGAAAATATATGCATAATATCGAAAGAATCCTCTGAAATTTAAATTACAATAAAACGCAGTCTCTGAGAATGTGTTTCTTTTTTTTTATTATTAAATGTTCTCTCAAGCTTTCGGGTACTGTGAACCTTTCTACAGGAGTATATAAGCGAAAATATATATTTCAAGGGAGAGAACATTTAATAAGATAAGAAACTTAATATCGGAGGTTGCGTTTTATTGTGACATATATGCATATTAAACTATACTTACATGTTTATTGGGACTATGAGTTTTGACAACAACTTAATAGTAGAAGGTTGATTTGTAATTGAAAAAATGAAGTTTTGATTGTAATTGAATTTCAGAAGCTTTCGACATATGCTTTTCATCAGAAAAAATACTAATATTCTTAATGGATTTGTGAGAGTGAACCTTCTGCTATACAACACATGATATCATTCAATATTTGACTTGCACATCTGGAGATTCCCACCGCCCGCTTGAACATGCGTAATGGTGACAGGAAAGAAATGAAATGCGCATGCGTTGGGAATCAAGAGAGAGCTAATCAGCTAAAATAATAAAATGGACACCTTGTATTTCCTTACTGTACGACTTAACATTTATGATCAATATATTGAGAGAATTTTAGATTGAATATTGAAAAAAAAAAGTTTAATTTATTACAAAATAAACACTCTATTTCAAGACACTGAACATTTTCAAGCAGATCACTCTGCTCTCATCTCTCTCTTTTGAAATATATGGACTAGAAAATCCACTTAAAGTCCACTTCAACAGCAATATAGAGCCATACATATGATTTGGAAACCGCTTGAAAAATGAAAGGCGTTTAACCTCACGATATATTGCGCCTATTTGATTCTAAATAATATTTTTCGGTTAAATTTCCAAATTACGTCTAAATGTTGATCGTATACAACATATGGATTGCCCTAAATATTCCGCAATATTTATCTATATAGTCTCAATGCTGTTTTCCCGCCAAAATGTTTTCGTCTGCTTCCCATAGCCATATAGCGATCTGCCACCGTCCATGCGGGCAGATGTAGAAGTTCCACAGGCCGCTAACGGCTAGTTATATCTTCTGCTACTGATTGTATGGTGGCACGCATGCGCGCTAGCCAAGTATTTTAAAACTGAAAAAGCGCCATGTTTGAAAGATATAAATTTTAAACAGATCTCTTTATAAACCATTTCCTAACGACAATTTGATATTGACGCATGCGCGTACCATTTCATTTTTTGCCATTTCGTACTCACGTGGAGATAATCCTACAAATATCAACCGCTTTCATAGAAAACATTTTCTTAATGTTTATTCTGTTTTATATTTTCAGAAGCTTTTTTCAGTAACAACAAAAAGCTTTATTAAGACCTTTTGGTCTTATACAGATTATCCGAGTAGAAGAGGGTATACGAGTGTACGGTATATTCGTATACAGAAATAACAGCAATAGTAACAATAAAGAGCAATGTTATTTACAATGTATCAAATAAGGGGAAAGAAGAAAGAAAGAGCTTGGCATAAACTTATATACAGGTAATCAAGAAAAAGCAGTTCCTTTTCCTGAAAAATAATAAAAAATGTTTTATTATTACCTAGTGTGTGCGTTTTTTTTTGTTTTTTTTTTTGTTTTTGGTTTTCAGATTTTAATACGATGCATTTGCGTGCCATCTTTTATAAGAAACTAGACGGGTGGCTTCGCCCCGGGATTGACCCGTGTGCATATCTACCCGAGTGATATATATTTAGATAATATTTTTTTTTATAATTGTTTGTTATTAGCATTATCTATTTGTTTGCATCAGCATAATTTAATTTAATCTTTGATAGAGGGCGCTGTTCGTGAGCTAAGTAGAATAATTTGAATATATAGTTTTAATAATTGATTTATATATTTTTTAAATAGCCTATCGTCTTCCCCGTATATTTTTACCTATGTATGGAAATTTTGGTTTGAATTAGTGAACTACTGCGAATTTGTATACCGGACATACAAACAAACAAACATACAAACAAACAAACATACAAACATTGATTTTTATATATATATATTTGATATATTTTAGGCGCGTATGTTTCTTTCTTATAAAATAAATGAAACTTCCAGAAAAATGCGCACTCTCTCTATCTTCAGCAGTGAAACTTAGGTTTAGTTTTGATTTATAGAGAGATCTGCTTAAAATTTATATTTTTAAACATGACGCTTTTTCAGTTGTAAAATACTTGTCTAACGCGCATGCGTGCCTCTGTACAATCAGTAGCAGAAGATATAACTAGCCGACTATGGAACCTTAACCTTTGCCCACATGAACGGTAGCAGAAAGTTTTAGACGTCAGCTAGATGACTCTGAGAAGCAGACGAAATGAAGAAGATGTTTCTTTCTGTAATAAACAAATTTCTAGTCTCCTTAATGATAAAATAATAGGAGGGCAATTGATGGGGTTTACTACTGATGAGCCAGGCCCTCCCATCAATTTAACATTGCAGTAAGGGCAGTAGGAAATTGTTTTAATTAAAAAGGACACACGTCAAAAAAAGTTCAAATTTCTTTCTTTTTTTCAGATTGGTTTTTCGCGCTTTTTGCAGATATTTTTGTTTCATTTTTGTTTTTTCAGATGGTTTATATTTCAGGCAGTTTTTTTTTTTTAGTTTTCAGATAGTTTTTATTTGGTTTTGTGTAGTTGTCTCCGTTTTTTTTTTTTTTTTTTGTTTTCTATTTTCAGATGACTTCTTGTTTTAGTTTTTCAAATAATATTTGTATTGTATTGTCTATTTTATAGATATTTCAAAAGATGCCTTTTTCAAATGGACTATGTTTTCGGGTGTTTTTGTCTCTCGTTTTGTTTGGCTATTAAGTGTGGTTTTGAAAATGTTGGGTCGAGATTACAAACAAGCTTTGCATTTCTGTTTATGATAATTATCATTCAGTTTGACTGAAAAACATGAATAATGGTATCTCTATATATTTTGTATATTTATATATTATATAATCTAAAAATGCAAATATATTTATTTTTTAAAAAATATATATTTTATTTCATTCATTGACTATTCTACATATTTTGACCATAGTTTTAGAATATACCACTTTGAATGTTGTTGTAAATATGTATAGTTAGCCTACCTATATTTTTTTAAATTCGCTATTATATATAGGGGATTCATTATATAAATTCGGGGGGTCGGTGGAAGGCTGGTTAAACCGTTTGGTTTACGACCACTACGACCCGGCTTCGATCCCCGCATTGGACACTTTTTTCTGTTAAAAAAAAAAAATGCTCCAATGGCCCCCCGATTCTTGCAAAAGTCCAACCCCACCAGCGAGTGCAAGTAACCAAACGGGGCTCTGGCACATTTGTAAGTGCAAAGTCGAACTGCTTTCACATGTGTAGACATGTGGTGCGCTTACAGTAAAAAGCAGTCGCTAACTACCCACCATGATTATCATGGCCTGTACCACGTGTACTAGGGATAAGCACAAAAAAAATTATATAAATTCTATATAATTGTGATAAATATTTAATGTATTATTTGCTTCAAGTAATTCCACGACTCCACCTTCAATTACTCTATCTTTTCACGCATCTTTCTCAGGAGAGATGATCAAATCTAGGTCAAGTGGGGTAAATCTCTTGGTATTGTCAAATAGGGACCAGAGAAACTGTCAGATAGTTCAGAGCTATGGGAATGCTGGCAAGTTTTATCTGGCAGACCTATCTGGCAAGAGATGGCTATCAGAGATAAAACTTGGAAGAGTAGTTTGATCCACTTAGAATATGGTTGATAATTGGAAATTTAGTGATTAAATTGGTTTTAAACTGTCATATATATAGAAACTCTAGGCTAATAGGGCTATTTGGTGATCCGTTCAAATTATGAAATTGACAGAGGTATGCATGACATTGAAAAAAAAAATATTTTAAAGGTTTATTATCTTTTTGTAAAATCTTTTTTATCATATCTGGGTTTCATAATATGCTTACCATTAAAGCTTTTCAAAATTTTACCTAAACTAAATAAAACTGAAAAAGACTGAATTTTCCCCTGAAATACACTTACTAGCCATTAAAATTGTCACACCAGGAAGGCGATACACGCTACCGACGTGAAATTTAGACGAAGCTGTAATATGCAAAATATTAGATTTTCAACGCATTTATGCAAATTTGGCGCCGTTAACGACATTTACAATATTTTAAAAAGAAGATATTAAATATCTGTTTTCTCACAGAAATTGCAAGTGAAACGTGACTTTGTGGTGTAAAGTGTCTTGATGCCTAGAGTAAGAACAACCAATGCTTACCAAAATGCTTTTAAGTTTAATAAAGATAGAAATATGTAACCTACCGGGATTGCGGTTTAACGTCCCGGTTGAGGACGGTCATACGAAACGAGATACTGGATTATTTCTTTCTACCCTTTTACCATTATAATATCTTAATATGATGCAATTAGCGCGCCATCTGTTATGAAAATTCGAAACTATTATAGACACGTATGATTCTTTTAAAAAATAAACAATTTCTACTGCCCTTACTGCAATGGAAAAATTAATGGGAGGGCCTTGCTCATCAGTGGTGAACCCTCCCAGCGGTTTCGCCAGTTTAATCTGGGAGCAAGGCCCTCCCATTAATTTTTCCATTACAGTAAGGACGGTAGAAATTGTTTAATTTTTAAAAGAATCATACGCGTCTATAATAGTTTCTAATTTTTATAATATTTCCAATAATCTATTAATTATTTTTGCATTATTATTAGTCAAATATTGTTGTATTCATATAAAACTAAATGAAGTAATATGCTAAGCTCCTTATATAGTTGTCATCTTATCAAATTACCAGAATTTTAGAAACGAAAAACACAATCAAAAAATAAATAGGGATATGTTTCTTTTATCGAATATTAAAATAGTTGAGCTTTCGACGCTATGGTTTTTTATAGTAATATGATGTAATAGAACCAGTAGAAAGAGAGAGCCTTAGTCTCAAAGCGCACAGGTCCGTTTAGCGATTCAACAACAAAGATTCATAGTGCGTCAGTCATTTTAAAATATATTTTTAAAGTTTTCCATGATTCTTCTATCAATGTGTTCATCACTTATATTAGATTCCGGTTATTTTTGAACTAATTCTCATGAATTTTGAAGTTTGAAATAAGGTTTTTAAAGATATTATATTCATTATTTATATTATATTATCATAAAGATAGAGGCTGCCTGGCCGGCATTCATATTTATATAAAAATATACACTTCGACCAGTTAGAGTTTTTTTATTTACTCAACGTTTCGACAAAAATCTTTTGTCTTCGTCAGGAGAAGTAAATAAAAATAATGCATTTGGCAAGGCGTTAAAAATTGTTCTCATTTTTACAAAAGATTTTTGTGGAAACGTTAAGAAAATGAAAAGATCCAACTGGCCGAAGTGTCTATTTTTCATATAAATTATATTATATTAATTAACTTTATTAACATCATGAAACGCGATATCCCAAACTCAGGGATATTTGCGCCAATACATTTCACTGCATTACAGCAATTCGGCTATATACAATCCTGTTCAATTCATTATTTTACATAAATTAACTAAAGAAAATTGTCCAAAGAGAAAAACAAACAACAAAGCAAAACACACAGAGCAAGCATCGCAGTTCTTTTTTTTTTTTCTAAGATTCCTTCTCTTTTTTCCAATTCAAGAGAAAGTTGTATATGTATTTACAAAATTGATCAAAATTTTTATACTTTTCTTTTTTGTCTACAAATTCATCAAGCTGTCCAATACGACCAAATCTATTTTCCCTAAAATCCCGGAAAATTGGGCACTCCAGAAGTAGATGTCTCGCGTCTTGAATTTCACCTCCGCAGAAGCATCCTGGTTCCTTCACGGCGCCGATAGTTGCCAAAAATTTCCCAAAATTGCCATGATCTGTAATGAATTGGATATTATAAAAATTTGGACGGAAAAATCTTGGAATTCCTAATACGAAAAAGCTTCTGAAAATTTCATTAGTGTTCTCAAAAATTTCATTCATTTTTGCGTGTAAGAATGATTTGACTATACTTGGAGCATGGGGTTCGTAAGTAATTAGATCTTCAATGGACATTTGAGCTAGATCAAATTTGATTATTCTGGATTCTATATAATCTGTTAGGAGTGGAATTTTTGCCAAGCTATGCACACAGTTTGATGAAGTGGTTTTGTATGCTCTAACTGCCCATAAAATGATCTGGTACTGCAGGGAGTTCAGTTTTTGTTTACAACGATTGTTTAAATATTTGAACCAAATTTCAGAACCGTATGTAAGTACAGGCCTAATGATTGTTTTGAATAAAGTTAACCTCTTTTCAGTGTCTAAACCCCACATATTGCCACTTAGTGAACATAATAAATTTTTCATACGTCCTGCCTTACACAGAATATCATTAACATGCGGTGTAAAGTTAACTTTGTTTTTCCATTTGTGATTAGAAAATTTCATTCCCAGAATTTTTACTTGCTTGACCGGCATTATTATATTGTTATTAACCTTAATAGGTATTTTTTGTCTGTTATGTAGGTATAGCATATTAGTCTTCTCTGTACTGATCGTTAATTTATTTCTATTACACCATTGGATCACATAATTTAAGGTGTATTCACTTGCGGTTTTTAGTCCTTCAATAGTCTTATTCCAGCAAATTATTGTAACGTCGTCTGCATAACATATAATATCTGCATTCATTGAATCAAAATTTATCAACAAATCATTTAGCAAAATATTCCATAGAAGTGGAGATAAAGGTCCACCCTGTGGACATCCTTTAGTTAGTTTCTTATAAAAAGTTTCTGATTCGTATGTAAATTTCACCTCCCTTTCATTATTCAAATAAGATTTTATGATCCGTATTAAATCTGAAGGAACATCATCATTATCCATTCTTTTTATAATAGCAGGCCACCATGCATTGTCGAATGCACCCGCAATATCTATAGCTATCAAGGAAGTCAATTCTTTTTGTTTATGTTTCAATATAGTTTCTATAATTTTATCCATTCCAGTAATTGTTGATCTAGATTTCATAAAACCATGCTGCCTTGAGCTCATTAAATTATTCTCTAAATAATAGTTACTTAATTTATTTTTTATTATATTCTCAAATGTTTTAGATAGATTAGATGTCAATGATATAGGTCTATAACTTTTATTTATTTCATAATTCGTTTTGCCTGGTTTAGGAATTATTTTTAAGAATGATTTTTTCCATTCATCCGGATAATATCCCATTTCTATACATTTATTGAATAATTTATGCAGAATTGGGATTATTTTTATTTTAGCCTGTCTAATCATATTGTTACTAATGTAATCAGGGCCCGGTGCTTTTTTAATATTTGTTTTTAAAATTGTTTCCTCTATTTCCTTAGATTCGATATAAACACTACTTTTATTTTTATATTTAGGCGTATAATTTCTAATCAAAATATGATCATCTTTATCCAAACCTCCAATATCATCCTGAAATAGATCGTTCATTAAACTTTTTATTTTGTCGGTCTTTAAATGATCTGGTAAATTATCTATTAGTGGTAATCCTAAATTTCTATTTTTCGATCTCAATGACTTGAATATCCTATAAGCATTACCAAATGAGTTATTTGAATGACTTTCTTCTATAAAAATTCTCCAACTCGCTCTTTTTGCCTTTTTACTTTTATTTAAATATTTATTTCTCATTGATTTATAGGTCTTTTCAAGGACCTTTCCATGTCGGTAATACAAATTTCTAATATAGTGGAAATCGTTTTTCATTTTCTCCAGCTTCCCATCCCACCAGTATGTATTTGTTTTATGATTTCCGCTTCTGGTCTTGACATTTAGTGACAGATAAGCTGCCTCTTTAATTATTTGTGTGAGAGTCTTTACAATGTTGTCAATATCTTTGATGTTTGACGCGTGGTTTATCATGGTGATAATATTATCTACGTCTTGTATTGCTATTTTTTCGGTAAATGTTTTCCAATCAGCATCTTTTTCTATAAATTTCCATGTTGAGTTTTGAACTGTCCTTTGCCTGTTAAAATTGTGATAAATGTCAAAGGTTATTGCTACGTGATCTGAAATGTGCGTCAATATAGTCGTCTTCCAGTTTTGTACCAAACCTATTGATTTTTTGTTTGAAATCGTAAGATCTATAAAGCTAGAATTTCGGCAGGTGGGTATCTTAAGATTATGAATAAATAGGTTATGTTCATCTATGATGGAGTGGAATTTGAAACCATTGGAGTTTGTTGTCGGATCAAACCAGACTGGGTGTCTAGAATTAAAGTCACCACATAGTATAATAGGTTGATGATTGTAGGTCTCCAGAAGCTCTTGGATAAATTTTCTATGAGTGTCATTAAATCTATGTGGATGTATATAAAAGTTTGCGATAATAGTATTTGATTTTGCTGAATTTAAAGAAGTGGTTGTACAAAAGGAGTTTGTGAATTTATTGATTTTATTAAATTTTAAACTCTTATTCATAAAGATCGTTGCAGTATAAATTTGTTCATCTGTCGTTGAATGCACTATTTGAGATTCCAAATCGAAAATTACATCTCTATCAATCAGATAAGGTTCCTGTATTAGGATGATATCTGGTGGGTTGTCTTTTATAGAAGCTTGAAGCTCATTCAGTGCCAAGAAACTTTTTCTTATATTTTGTTGTAAACATTTAATTCCTTTTCCCTGCACGATATTCAAACTAAATAAACAAAAATCTTAGCTGCGAAATTTGCCTAATTGTCGGTTGGATCATATCTCGTTCGTTGGATAATTCTGTCTATCTGTATTTTGTATAGAGGACAGTCCGAGGAATTAGCTCTATGATTCGGCGAGTTTCTAAATTTAGGATGTTTTAGACAGTTATAACAATTGCAAATTTTTGAACAGTCATGAATTCCTTGCGCGCCGCATATTTTGCATATCTCGACGTTAGTACAATCGGCCAATTTATGGTTGGGATTAAATTGAAGGCATTTCTGACATTGTTTTACCAGAATCTTATCTTCCACAAAACAGCGTTCAAAGTCAGTATATAATTTATTATTCATATTTTTAAGGATTCGGTAAACCTTTGGAGAAACCCTAAGAACTATGTTGTGGTGGGGCTTATTCGATTTCATGCTAAACAAAACATGGATATCATTTTCCATTTCGTTCAATTCAGGGTTCATACTGCAGATTGTTTTAGTAAAATTAGCGGTTTCTGTAAGTTTATTAACATTTTTGACTATTACTGTAGGATCTCTTGGTTTGGGGATAAAAATTTTGCTGATATTTGCGAGTTCCTCTTCCCTGCCCAACTCATCATTTAGAGATTCCATGTCTGATTCTGTAGGGGTCTTTATTATTACAGATTTCCTAGCATTTATAATTTTGTTAATCTTTATTTTTTTTCCTTCGTCCCTAAGCTTTTTAACTTTGCCTGATATAGTTTGATACATTTTTGTATTATCTTCCACATTTATAGGTGTTGCCACTATTGTAAACTCCTTATGTAAATTTTTTTTTTTTTATGTAATCTTGTGATGTTTCTGTACGAGCTACTTGAGCATATGTTGGAGTTGTTTTGACTAATTCATCTTGGATCCCTTTCAGTTTTTGGTCCATAACATCTGTAATTGTTGTTTTCATTAGTTCCAATATATCTTGGTTATTTATTTCTTTTAAAGTTGAAATACCATCCTTGGTTTGCCTAACCATAGTTGACAAAAATGTAATATCATTTTTAGTTAGATTTTTTTTATTTTGTTGAACCTTTTTGTCAAAATAGTTATAAATTTCATCCAACTTATCATTTAATGTTTGAATAATTATTTCCATATTCTATTTTTGCATATTTGTGCGAAAACAACAATTGAAAAGGCTTTCAAAAATGACTAAACTCTTAAACAGCGATTGCCAATTAAAAAAAGGTTATAATATTTTTAATTAAACAATTTATAAAACTTTTATAAATTATACAATAAGTAAAATGAATATTTAAAACAATATTTACCGGAACTAGCGGAGCCTAGCGACGCACGTCCGGTCAGTTTCGCCTCCTGGCGGCAAAAACTTATATTGATATACAGGGTGATCCAAAAGTCCCGCACAACTTTAAAAATTAATAACTCCGCGAATATTTGCGCTAGAGCAATGCGGTAAACACCATTGTGTTCAGGATGCAATGGGATTTTTTATGGCAAATAATGAAAAATTCGAAATTGATTTTAGTTACAATTTTATTCACCAGATGGCGCTCTACCAGAATCAGATATTCAGCGGCCAAATTGTTTGATAAATTGAAAAATATAATTGAACGACACGTATTTTTCCTTTTTGAATACCAGGAAAGAACCCTAATAATATCAAATAACAAATTAATAAAACACCACTTCGCCAAAAGTATGAAGAATTGGTTAACGATTTCCAAATACAATCAGAGATATGTAAAATAGGCAAATGCAAATTAAAACATGTAGCAAAAATATTTATATTTTATATGGGGTTTTGTGAAATAGATTGAATGTTTGAAAAATACTGCTGATATAAATACACGAATTTTTGATATGTTAATATAGTACCAAAAATTATGATGGCACTACTAATAGGATTTCTTGCTATAAGAAATGTGTAGTTTCTTGACTAATTGGAGACCCTTGACTATTTAACTGGATATTTGTCATGATCCATCAAATGAAATATAGAGGGGAGTGACAAAATATATTTGTCGTACTTTATTCCAAATATCCTATGGGCTTGTCAAATGTTATCATTGTTTATTATACTGTACACAATTTTTAAAAATGTTTCCCCTCAAATAAAAATAATTTTTAAATCGACCTTTTGCGTTGAAAAACGTGGTAGTAAAATCATTTTGTATTATTTTTTTCACAAAATTTCTAAAGTTATTGGTCAACAGAAAATATTCCTTATGCTATTTCTTCTAATGAGCGAAAAGCGAAAACTAAACATAAGGGGGAAAATTGTGTGTACCAGGGTTATTCGAGATATTATAACACTCTGGTTTGCACGACATAATATGTGAGCAAATGACAAACAAAAAATTACTGTTCACAAATAAAAAAAGATAGTCAAGATGTGAGGACAGCATTTATTATCCCCATATCCCAACACAAAGAGCTGCAAAATATTGGTAGATAATATAATACATGGCAGCTTATATAACACATGAGGTAACTGCCTTCTCTCTTGTATTAGGTCACAATCCTTGCTCAATGTGGCACCCTTCATTCTCAATCACCGCCTGCAGACGATAAATGACAGAATGGACAGCATTAAATAACATATCTGTTGAAATTGATAAAACGTGCCATCTGATAGAAGCCTTCAACATGGCCAATGTGGTAGGCCAGCATCGATAAACACACGATTTAATGTACCCCCATAAACAAAAATCGCAAGGCGTCAAGTCTGGTGATCTTGGAGGCCACTGGTTTATAAAGTGGCGACTTATCACACGATTTTCACAGAACGTATCCTTCAGCAATTGTTTGGCACCTCGGGAGATATGAGGAGGTCCTCCATCTTTCATGAATGTTATTTCGCTTAGTGCTTTTGTCCTGCAATATGGGAATACCCTTTTCTCTCAAAAGTTGGACATAACGTTCATCAGTTACAAAAACGGTTTTAAAAGTTCTTCCATTTATCTTTCAAAGAAAAATGGCCCAATAATAAAAGAAGTGAACCCACACAAAACTGTAACTCTAGGCTGGTAAAGTGGCATTTCTGTAAAAATCCTAGGGTTGTCTGTTGCCCAAATGCGGCTGTTTTGAATGCTAAATTCTCCGTTTAGAGAAAAGTGAGCATCATCTGTCCACAGAACATTCGACAGCCAGTTTTCATCAATATCAATTCGCCGGAAAACCCATGCAGCGAATTCTTGACGCATCTCAAAATCGCCAACTTTCAGCTCGTGAAATCTTTGAATTTTGTATGGGTACACACAATAGAGACATTAAGTGAAGCGTCTTCGGATATCACAATCATACTCGGCGAATTTAACGCCAAAAGTTCAATTTGGGGATCACCTGTCCTGGATAACAAAAGTCAGCAGGTTGAGGACATGCTAACAGACCTCGACCTTACACCGTTAAATAACGGAGAGAACACCTATCTAAGTCCACAGGCACAGAATCCGCAATAGGCATCACAGCGATAAATTACAACATCGCACCCACAACACAATGGAAAATCCTGAGAGGTGCAGTGACCACAGACCAATTTTAACAACCCTAAACTTCAAAATTGAGAACGTCCATTAGAATAAAAGAACATTGAACTTTAGGAAAGCCGACTTGAAAAAAAATCACAGAAAAGCTTGAAGAACTGTGCAATGAAAAATTGAATTACAGAACCCTTGACAAAAACTTGGAAAAATTATCTTCGAACATTTCAAAATCTGCAAAAGCATCGATACCTAGAGGTAGACGTAAAGACCTGTGGATACCTTACTGGAAGGACCCCAACATCGAGGCAGTGATTTCAGAGAGAGAGACAATATCAATTAACTTCTTAAAAAAATAAAACAGAAGAAAACAGAAAGAACTCATTGAAATTAGTCACACAATAGAACAAGAAATTTGGATATGCAAACAAGAAAAATGGCAGAATTCTGCGAAAAAAATGGATCCAAGAAAGGACAGCCAATACTGGAATATGATTAGAGTGTTAGAGAACAATCAACACCAACACCAATCCTCCAATACTCTAACCGATATGAATAGAACAGCGCGAACGAGAACAAACAGATGGCTGACATAATTGCTGAATATCTTTCAAGCACTTCCATACTCAACTATACGAATGAAGACAGGACTCTAAAAATAATATAAACCAGTTAGTTAAACAAGCAAGAAACTTCCATCAACAAGATATTTTCTCGAGAGACTTCACACTGAATGAGCTAAACTTATCAATAAAAAAATCCAAGAGGTCACCAAGAGATAATCTAATCTTTGGTTAAATGATCAAACACTTTGAAGACAAAGCTAATAATCAACTCCTACGAATACTGAACATTTCATGGCAAACTGGTACACTACCAAAGAATTGGAAGATATCAATTATAGTGCCAATACTGAAGCCAAACAAAGATGCCAAGGAATACAAGAACTATCGGCCAATTGCTCTCACCAGCAAACTTTGTAAAATACCAGAACGAATTATCCACTCTAGGCTCATAGTCTGGCTCACTAACAATAATAAAATAAACGTCTACCAAACTGCCTATAGATCCCAGCACTGTACGACTGATCAACTGTTTTACTTCTGTCAATCAATAATAGATTCTTTCCAGGAAAAACCGTCAAAGAAGACCACGGCTATATTCCTTGATATGACCTCAGCTTTTGATCGAGTGTGGAGGGATAAATTACGTGAAAAGCTGCACAACATCGGAGTAAGAGAAAAACCTTAATCTGGATTGCAGACTTCTTAAGGGGAAGAAGGTTAAAGGTTCGGGTCAATGGAGAATTTTCCAAGGAAGGAAGAACATGGGCTGGTGTAACTCAGGGATCTGTGCTCAGTCCTCTACTCTATCTGCTATATATTAACGACATCTATCCTTACCTCACTGAAGACACAAAGGTTGTCTGTTATGCAGATGATATAGCCATATGGCACACAAGTAGCAGCATAGAAAAATCGTAAAAAATACTGAACACATTAATGAGAGGACTGGAGAAGTGGGCAATGGAACTCCAAATGACCATAAACCCAATAAAACCAAACCTATGCGTCTTCTCCACTCACAGGGAAAAAGGCATAAATATAACAAAAAAAATAAGCATAAACAAACAAATGATTGATAAAATTAGAAATCCATAATACCTAGGTGTGATACTGCAGTCCTGTATATTTCAAGTTGGTCTCGAGGACCACGCCATCACCATCTCCTAAGCGGCAAAGTACGCGATCTACGTATTCATCGTAGATCGCAAAATGCGTGGTGTCGCTGGAGACCCACTGGCGATTCTCCACAAACTCTGCAGCGCTGGAAGAGGCGCCATATTCATTGTACATAGTGTATATAATGCATATTATCTTTTTTTAATAGTGCAGACTGTGCATGTATTGACAAGATGTCAACAAAATTATTTTAATTATTATTGATGAGGAATTGGAATTTTCAGAACACATAATTAGCACCTCAAATAGAACTATCAGAAAACTAAACATTCTGAGAAGGCTATGTGGAACAAATTGGGGAGCAAAACCCAGAATTCTCAGAACAACATATACCACCTTAATAAGGCCGATAATGGAATATGCAACACCGGTCTGGGCTCCCTCAAGCTCATCACTAAAAGTAAGACTAGACAGTGTTCAAGCAAAAGCGGCCAAAATAATCACTGGTGCTGTTTCATCCACCAACAATGAGAAAATTCAGAGAGAATGTGTTCTAGACCTACTCGCTCGAAAGAAGAAGACAAAATAAAAACAACTTGGATCGGCACTTCGGAAACGAGGAACCAAAGGACCCGATCTCTCTGACCACTTGTGGTTTGGTAGATCCGCCCTTTTCTGAGAATGAGGTGAAACTGACGGCTTTCAAGTTCGGGAAAAGGAAATCTCCTGGTCCCGAGGGGATCGATAACACGGTCGTGAAAGCCCTGGTAAGGATGCCCCCATCGCTTCTTTCCAGGTTATTCAATAGGTGCCTGGACACTGGTACTTTTCCTGAGGCATGGAAGGTTGCCCGAGTAGTGCTTCTCGAAAAGTCTGGTAGAAAGGGTAATTCTCCTAATGATTCGTGACTTCCTGAGGGATAGACAGATTAGCCTCAGTTTTGGTGGGCGGAAGTTGGAAAGAAACTGTGCTAGGGGTTGCCCCCAGGGCTCTTGCTGCGGACCTATTCTATGGAATATCCTGGTAAACACCGTTTTCCAGGAGGAGCTCCCTGAGGGAGCCAGGCTGGTTCTCTATGCTGACGACCAGTTCCTCATTGTTGAGGCTGCTTCGAGAGCGAAGGCTGAGAAGTGTGTTGAAACTTCTCTCCAAATTCTCTCGAACTGGGCCCATGACTCTGGCCTTAAGTTCAATGTCTCCAAAACTAAAGCCCTCAGCTTTAAGCCTAGGGACATAAGAACTAAAAGGAAAGGATCAAATGGGAACACAAGCCGGCTATCGGGATCGAAGGACGGAGGGTAGCGTTGGTCAATAGGATGACCATCCTGGGGGTGGTCATTGATGACAAGATGGGTTGGCAATACCAGGCGGAGGAGATGGTGGCGAGAGGCAGGGAGGCGTTGTGCAGGCCTGTCCTGGTTGGCTCTCAACAGGGGCGGGGGGGGGGGGGAGAAGGAGGGTACTATTTTTTGGAACCTCTCCTCTCCTGTGTCGAGCCAATCCTGCTATATGCTTCCAGGGCTTGGTGTCGCCGAAACAGGGATCAGAAGGTGGCAACAACTCTAGAGAGAGTGCAGAGGACAGCGGCACTCAGAATCACAGGGGGATATCGCACTACCAGCAGTGAGGCCTTATTGGTCCTCGCTGGTCTTATTCCCCTGGGGTTGAAACTAGAGGAGCAGACCATCAGACAGAAGATCTAAGAGAACAGGGAAGATGCCCTGGGACTTGAAGCGGGTGCCCTGGAATGGAAGAGGGACCCAAGGCTGGAGAGCCGACAGGGAATGGCACGGAGGTTTTCACTGATGGGAGTAGGTCTGGAACCAATACTGGAGCTGAGGTAGTGATTTTCACTAATGGAGAGCTGATCTTCCAAGAAAGGTTAACACTCAGAGTGGACGAATTGGTCTTTTCAGCCGAGCTGGTTGCGATCAGGGTAGCCCGCAGAGTGTGTGCCGAGAAGAACTTCAGCCCGGACCGCCTCTATTCAGATTGTATGTCGGCCCTCGTCGCCATCAATCTGGAGAAAGGGCAACTCGCGCATCAAATAATCCAGGAGCTGGAGATGATGACGCGGGCTCCGGAGCTCCCTTGGTTTAGGAGACACAGCCTCATCGAAGGTAATGAGTTCGCAGACAGGATCTCTAAGGCAGGATGCTTAAAAGGTAGATCACTGAGGACCACAGTGACCAAGAAAGAAGTTTATAGGAGGATCAGGGGGCACGTCCATGACTTATGTTTTGACAGATGGAGGAACATTGTGAAGGGCAGAGAGTTATTCAATGGGGTAACAACACCCAAGTACCTCTGTAAGGTAATGTCCCACAAACTCATTAGGGTAGTTCGGGACATGGGCTCTTCCCCAAGTCTCCACAGATTTGAAATTAAGAGCAATCCTGATTGCGTCTGTGGAGAAAGGGATGTGAATGCACGCCACTACGTCTTGGATCGTCCAAGGGTAGTGGGTGTGCAGGAAGAGAGAAGGAGGGCGAGGGGCTCGATCGAGAGTAAGCTGCTGAGAAATCACAGCAAGCTTCTTGAGAAAGCCCACGACGTGGCAGCTGAGCTTTTCCTCAGCTGTGAGTGAACAGAGTCGACCGGGGTCTGCCTCCCAGCGGTCCCTGCTGGACACAGTAGATAGTTTCCTATTTTGCTGTGATTAAAGGCCACCGGTATAGAAATCCTTCCAGACACGTTGTCTGGGAGGTGGTGTTTCAAAGTACAATGTCCAATCACTAGCTTGGATACCGTTACTTGGCTTATGAGTTGAACAGAATAGCAGCGAATTAAATTAATAAAATTCCTAAAAATGCAATAACTATCTATACCGATGGTAGCAGAGATAAGTTGGGACACACTGGCAGTGGCTCTCTCATTTAAACCACAAATGTCATTGAGAAAATAAACAGAAGAAACCCAGAATTTTGCTCAGTCTTCGATCAAAACTTATAGCCATCTATGTGTACCGAAAGGTCTGGGTGGCCATCTGCTTCTAGGGTATACCAACTGTGCTTAGGTGGGATCCTCCAGTTTTTGTTTATTTTGGCTACTGTTTCTATTTCTTTAAAAGTAAGTTTATTTTTCTGTACCAAGGGTTCTTTTGTGCCTTTTTTCGCTAGCGCATCAGCAGTTTCATTGCCTTCAATGCTAACATGTAAGAGTATCCATTGAAGGTGAATTTTTGAGGTATTGAGAGTTTTTGGAGATAACCAATTATGTTCCTGCTTACTTTGTCTCTAAGTTCCCCTGTGTGATTCAAGGGTTGTATGGTACTTATACTATCAGTAAGAATCCATATATCGTGATGTTTAATGTTTCTGATGGATTTTAAGACTTCATAGATGGCTATAAGTTCTGATCTGAAGACTGAGCAAAATTCTGGGTTTCTTCTGTTTATTTTCTCAATGCCATTTGTGGTTTTAATGAGAGAGCCACTGCCAGTGTGTCCCAACTCGTCTCTGCTACCATCGGTATAGATAGTTATTGCATTTTTAGGAATTTTATTAATTATTTCTAATGATAATTGTTTTAAGTATTCTGGATTTTGGTATTGTCTGTTGGTGGTTTCATTCAAAGTGGCATTAAAAATAACATTTTGTTAGTGGTTCGCATGGAGATATTTTTTCAGCTAAATAATATTTTTCCACTTTATATTTTAAAAATCCATTTCTTTTGGCCAGGTGGAGAGGGCCTTCTTTTTTGAGTCTTAGATTGGATTCCCAATTAAGTATGTAATTGAAAGTTCTGTGTTTGTTTTCATAACTCTTGATTTTGTTTATATATTTTGGCAGATTGTAGCTTATTCTATTATTTAAGGGCATAATGTCTGCCTCGTAAAATAAAATATCATTAGGGCAGGGTTTTCGAAGACCTGTAATAATTCTAGCTGCACTTAGTTGTATCCTTTCCAGTGATTTTAGATTTGTTTCAGATGCTGTACCATAGATTTGATATCCATATTCCAGGATAGGTCTCATTAGAGATGTGTAAGTTAATTTTATTGTTGTTGCTTCAGCTCCCCACTCTTCCTGAAATATATTTCAAGATTTTTAGTAGGTCTCTTCCTTTTCTAACAACTCCTTCAATATGCTTACTGGAGTTGATTTCTGGATCCAGGGTGTAGCCGAGATATTTAGGATGTTTATTATATTGTAATTGTTGTTCTTTCAGAATAATATTTGGTCTTATTTTGTATCGTTTCTTATCGGTAGTAAAAGGACAGGTTTCAGATTTTTGGGGGTTAAATTCTAATTTATGTTTATTAGCAAATTTTTCTAGGTGAGAAGAGTCTTGTTAAATCTCTTTCAGCTTTTTTCCAGTTAGTGCTGCTGCTCCATAGAATAATGTCATCAGCGAAAAGTCCAATATTGGTTTTATGTGAAATTTTTTTTTTCTATGCCTGCAATAAATAGGGTGAAGAGAGTTGGGTTAAGGACTGATCCTTGTGACAATCCTTGGTACAATTTGAAGGTTTTAGATAGAGTGCCATTATATTTGATCCTGATTTATATATTTTTAAGAGAATCTTTTATCCAAGTGATAGCTTTTCCATCAATTTTGAAATGTTTGTATAATTTTGTAATTAACTTGTTTTCCCATACCTTATCAAAAGCTTGTGTAAGGTCTAAAAAGCAGCTATGGTGTGGTTAGTTGGTTTTTCGTTTTGTGCATCTTTTACCTTTTGTGTGAAAAATAAGAGTTGGTCTATTGTCCCATGTCCTTTCCTAAATCCATATTGTTCTTCTGGTAAGAAATTTATTGTGTCGGGGTGGTAGGTGAGTCGTCTGAGTATAATTTTTTCCATTAATTTGCAGCAAATATTTGTTAGGGAGATAGGTCGGTAGTTTTTTGGGTCATCAGCAGATTTGTCAAGTTTTTTAATGGGAATTATTGTTGCATTTTTACAGTCTTGAGGCAATTTTCCAGTTTTCCAAGAGTTATTGAAAATATTAAGAAGTCTTTCTTTGCCAATTTTGCCCAAGTTTGATATCATTCGGCCTAGGATTCCATCTGGCCCAGGAGTCTTTTTAGGTCAGGGTTTTCTAATGCATAAGCTAGCTCTTTCATATTGATTTTTTTCATGGAAAATATTATGAGTACTGGTGACATTTTTTACAGTCATGAATAATCTTTCGGGCCTTTTTTCAACCTTGATTTTACTACTTATTTGATATGAATTACCTAAAAGATTGGCAGCAATTTTGTCATTAGTTGCTGGTGTACCATCTGTAATCTTAATCATATTTGTGTTTTCAGTTTGTGGCTGGACTCTGTCAATTTGTTTTGCCCAATTCCAAAGTTTTGTATTTGGGTTTCTTGGGTTCAGGTTTTCACAAGTTTGTTTCCATTTTTCCCTTTTCACATTTACGCATAATCTTTTTTTTTATTTTTGCAATCACAATGTTCAGTTCAGTTCTACAATATTTTTGGTTTTGGGTGCACTTTTTTGTAGTTCATTTCTTTTAGTTATAAGTCTTTGAATATTTTTTGCCTGGTGTGTATAATTTGGAATCCATTTCTTAATATTACCTCTTGGTATTGAAACTTTGGCTGCTTTAATAATGGTGTTTTCGAAAGATATCATATTAGCCTTTTTGAAGTTCCAGAATTTTTCTTAATTGAGCTAGTTTTGGTCTTGGTGCTAATTTCTATCAAATTAGGCAAATGATCACTTCCAAAACTTTTTAATATTTTCTATTTGCATTTGTGGAAAATGTCAGGATAGTAAAAACTTATATCAAGGGCTTGTGCAGTATTATAGCTTGTAGGAATGATGGGTAGGATTCCCATCATTTAAGCACATGAAGGCATTGTCGTCAAATATGTTTGATAGTATTTTGCCTCTTGGGTTTTTGGCGTAGAACATCCCCATAGTTGATGTTTGGCATTAAGGTCACCTACAATAATAGTGTTGTCTGTAAGAAATTGAGCCATTGTTCCATCGTCAATAAATGTATGGTTTGGAGGGTGATACATATTGTATATGTGGATGGCTTTGTTTTGATTGAGGTAGACTTTGATACCTTGGGCTTCGAGGTCTAATGTGTTTGTAATATTAACGGCTATGTCCTCATAGTACAAATTCTTGATTAAAATTGCTAGGCCACGCCCTTCAACAGCATATACAGATGGATCTTCAGACCTTACCCTGAGTAATGGAGGGGCCGGAATTAACATAATACTGCAAGATGGAACAAACATCAAAATCAAAGAAGGAGCAGGACAGATTTCGTCAAACTTCACTTGTGAACTGACAGCTATCTGGAAAGCCCTTGATGTATGCCTTAACCAACCATCCCTGCATCAAGCAGAAGGAATTTTAATATACAGCGACTCCATATCCGCTCTAGAAGAAATTCAGAAGGGCAATACTAAAATCACACAGAAAATACACTCGTTACTTACCCAACTGGAACCATTGGAGAATAACTGCATTCTACAATGAATCCCTGCACATGCTGGGATCAGGGGTAATGAAATGGCATTCGAATTGGCAAAGGAAGCCAGAAAGTTGAGCCAAAGAAAAGAACAAATGTCATTATTTGACGCTGATTATTTGTCAAAATACAAGATAATTAAACGAAAAAATAAGAAAAGATCAAAATGCGAAGTAAACTCTGAGAGAAAAATGACAAAAACTATAACAAGACTTAGAACAAACACTATAAAGGAATGACAATACATCCAGATGGCACAAGAACCTATAGGGCATGCAACAATTGTCCTGGTGTGGAACTTACACCTACCCACATATTCTTATAGCCAGCAATGGCCGCAGCCTTGCAAAAATTAGACATAGACCCTGAGCAGCAGCTTTACACACCTAAGATAGTGGACATTGCTGCTGCTGTGATGGAGATACATGGATACATCTGAGGCTCTTTATTGGACACGACAACAACAACGGCATTCCAGAGTAAAATAAATTATCAGAGATAGATACATATTTTTCAAATGAATTAAAATAAATATAATCGATACTGAGTGAGAGTTGAATTAAAAATATTAGAAATTTATTATCTTCGGAAACAAACCGTATCTAAAATATCAATTTTCTTTTTGCTACATGTTTTAATTTGCATTTACCTATTTTACATATCTCTGATTGTATTTGAAAATCGTTAACCAATTCTTCATACTTTTGGCGAAGTGGTGTTTTATTAATTTGTTATTTGATATTATTAGGGTTCTTTCCTGGTATTCAAAAAGGAAAAATACATGCCGATCAGTTATATTTTTCAATTTATCAAACAATTTGGCCGCTGAATCGCTGATTCTGGTAGGGCGCCATCTAGCGAATAAAGTTGTAACTAAAATCAATTTCGAATTTTTCATTATTTGCGATAAAAAATCCCATTGCATCCTGAACACAATGGTGTTTACCGCATTGCTCTAGCGCAAATATTCGCGGAGTTATTAATTTTTAAAGTTGTGCGGGACTTTTGGATCACCCTGTATATAATAGAGAAAGCCTTTCCCGACCACGAGCACATGTGGTCAGGAAATGCTTTCTTTATTTATTTTTTATATCAACACCTAACCCACTTATATATTATTTTTTCTATTGTTTTTTCATATATATATATAATGATTTTGCAATTAGATAATCATGAAAAGAGACGTTAATCAAGATCTAGAACGACCAAACCTAGTCCGGCCAGTATAGACCGACCAGACCTAGTCCAGCTTGACATAGATCAGAAGAGTCTGGCCCGACTAATCCTAGAACAGACATATCTACACCGACCAGACCTAGTCCAGCCAGTATAGACCGACCAGACCTAGTCCAGCTTGACATAGATCAGAAGAGTCTGGCCCGACTAATCCTAGAACAGACATATCTACACCGCCAAGACCTAGTCCGGCCAGTATAGACCGACCAGACCTAGTCCAGCTTGACATAGATCAGAAGAGTCTGGCCCGACTAATCCTAGAACAGACATATCTACACCGACCAGACCTAGTCCAGCCAGTATAGACCGACCAGACCTAGTCCAGCTTGACATAGATCAGAAGAGTCTGGCCCGACTAATCCTAGAACAGACATATCTACACCGCCAAGACCTAGTCCGGCCAGTATAGACCGACCAGACCTAGTCCAGCTTGACATAGACCAGAAGAGTCTGGCCCGACTAATCCTAGAACAGACATAGCTACACCGACCAGACCTAGTCCAGCCAGTATAGACCGACCAGACCTAGTCCAGCTTGACATAGATCAGAAGAGTCTGGCCCGACTAATCCTAGAACAGACATATCTACACCGCCAAGACCTAGTCCGGCCAGTATAGACCGACCAGACCTAGTCCAGCTTGACATAGATCAGAAGAGTCTGGCCCGACTAATCCTAGAACAGACATATCTACACCGACCAGACCTAGTCCAGCCAGTATAGACCGACCAGACCTAGTCCAGCTTGACATAGATCAGAAGAGTCTGGCCCGACTAATCCTAGAACAGACATATTTACACCGACCAGACCTAGTCCGGCCAGTATAGACCGACCAGACCTAGTCCAGCTTGACATAGATCAGAAGAGTCTGGCCCGACTAATCCTAGAACAGACATATCTACACCGCCAAGACCTAGTCCGGCCAGTATAGACCGACCAGACCTAGTCCAGCTTGACATAGATCAGAAGAGTCTGGCCCGACTAATCCTAGAACAGACATATCTACACCGCCAAGACCTAGTCCGGCCAGTATAGACCGACCAGACCTAGTCCAGATTGACATAGATCAGAAGAGTCTGGCCCGACTAATCCTAGAACAGACATATCTACACCGCCAAGACCTAGTCCGGCCAGTATAGACCGACCAGACCTAGTCCAGCTTGACATACACCAGAAGAGTCTGGCCCGACTAATCCTAGACCAGACATATCTACACCGACCAGACCTAGTCCGGCCAGTATAGACCGACCAGACCTAGTCCAGCTTGACATAGACCAGAAGAGTCTGGCCCGACTAATCCTAGAACAGACATATCTACACCGACCAGACCTAGTCCGGCCAGTATAGACCGACTAGACCTAGTCCAGCTTGACATAGACCAGAAGAGTCTGGCCCGACTAATCCTAGACCAGACATATCTACACCGACCAGTTCTAGTCCAGCCAGTATAGACCGACCAGACCTACTTCAGCCAGTATAGACCGACCAGACCTATTCCAGCCAGTATAGACCTACCAGACCTAGTCCAGCTAGTATAGACCTACCAGACCTAGTCCAGCCAGTATAGACCGACTAGACCTAATCCAGTCGTGACATTAGGTTTAAATTTAAAATAAAATGGGGAGGTCTAGGGAATAGGTTGCTGAATTGATAACCCTAATCTCACCTACCCGAAAATAACATTATCTCCTAAAGACGTTTCAACACTCTACACTAGATTAGAGTTAACAAATCAGCAACCTTATCCTGGGACCTCCCATACAAATAAATTAGTCATTCTTATAAAAGAAATATAAAGGTAGATCTCGTGACTATATCCCTGGTTTACTAACCCTAGCCCGAACCTAACATATCTTGAGCATAATCTGTACTGAAACTATCCTAACCTAATCTAACCTCGTCAGAGCTTGAAAACACCTTAGACTAGTGATTAGTGCTAATAAACCAGGGAGATAGTCCAGGGACCTCCCGAATTTCATCATTATTCGGTATTTTAAGAAACTTGAGCAAGCTATGTAACAAGTCACCTCGTACCAAAGGTCATTTATTTTAAAATTTGGCAAAGGGCCGTAGATCAGGTAGCCGCGATACCCTCTCACTGTAGGCATCTACACGCAATATGTAGTCCTCCAGCATAACAGAGACTTGGTCTACTTTGTCACGTAGCTCTTGGAGATCATTCAAAAAGTCGTCGATTCCTTTCTCAGAACGGATTTGGAAGCCAAACTTGTGGCTAAGTCGGGTTAGTAGATCGGACTGGTCGTTCAGCTTGTTATGGCATTCAAGCTCCTTGTAGGACGGATGGGATAAACCGTCACCCAGGGGATCCATGGTGGACTGGAGAGGGACAATATCTGGGCCCATGGTGGAGGCCAGGGGATATCCTAGGATACCATTATATGTTACAGGATCTTAGAACGAAAATTGCATTTTTACCGCGAATGTTTCTTTTGAAAGAAAAATCGAAATTTATTTTAAGGAGAAGTAGCGATTATTTCTAACCTTAGTGATGTAGTATGATAGGAGATGAATTGTGAAGAGTAATGATAAACGGAAAACCGGACCCTGGACACTCAGTCAATATTTACAAAATGAGGAAGAGATCACAAAAATAAAAAGATAGCGAAAAGCGTGTTCGAACCAGGGACATCAGGTTCTAAAGCTTTCGTAGCTAGGCTATTTTGCCTTATTATATAATAATTTAAAGAATAAATAATATTTACAAATTTGAATTTTCAGCCGGGGAGTCTTCCCCACCTTACAAGTGTCCTCTTCCAGGGATGAGGAGGTCCTCAATTCTACCACCCAGCCCGACCTGCACGACATTAATTGTCTTTCCACACATGTGATATAACTATGAAATTGTTAAATATAAAGAGGAAATATATACATAAATACACTATTTACATATTTTATCTGAAAATATTATAAATACATATAATATATATATAGATTAATACAAATATTTAGAAAAAGTGGAACATTCTGATTGTCGAAATATTGAGCAATAAATCCAGTTTATTTTTGATACAAGATGTGCCTTTCTTATTTGAAATATATATGTTTGTACTCTAAGTGTTCATGTAAAACAGATCTTTGCAATCCGTGAGGATAATAGGTGTTGTAGCTAATTAATATATACAGTTATCAGCGTCATAATCAATTCTTTCTTAATCAATTCTGTCACCGTTTGCTTTTGTGAATGAAATAAATTCCCAAATATGGCCATTTCTTACAACCATCGGTGGTTCAGTGGTAAAATACTCGCCTGCCACGCGGGCGGCCCGGGTTCGATGCATTTTTTTTTTTTTTTACAATTTTTAAAACTCATTTATATATTATACAAGAATGACATCCACGGCGCCAATTTATAATTGTAACGAATAGTATTTGAATAAAAGCATTTAATCGGCTAAAACCTGGGCGTTGCCCGGCCCATTCGGCTAGTTGAAATATAAAATCTACATATTTCCAGTCATAAAAATTATACATATATGCTAAATATTAGAATAAATCAAATTAAAAGGCCTTAAAACGAACAAATTGGGTATAATTGTGATAAGAAATATTGGCTGTGGACATTAATTGGCATGCCCAGTACCGAATTAGGTGAAGCAGGTTGTTAAGGAAGGACCTGGGCAGATACTAGAAAAGGCCTGTAAGGCAATATATAGGATATTTAAAATTAGTAAATCACCTATCTCTATAGAACAAGCAAAGAATCTCGAAAATCAAATACACCTATCCCCCGATTTACACGGTACTTGTTTTACACTGTTTTCCAAATATATATATTTTTTGTTTTTATCGCACTATATTAAATGCTACTGTGATTGAACACATGCGCTATGTACACATCTCACGAGGAATCCCGAGCTTATGTGCAGTTTACATATTTTAACCTGTCAATGCATTTTATTTTTATTTCTGTGTACACCTATCCCCCGGTTTACACGTTTTTCTCAGGAACATATCTACCGTGTAAATCGGGGGATAGGTGTATGTATATATAGGCAGAGAAAAGACAGAATCCATAAAATTCCAAGTATCAGGGAAATATAGAAAATAATGTAGAAATATACAAGTGCCCAAGAGCTATATATTAAGATCTATAAAACGTCAAATATCTGTAGAAAAAGAATAATATATATAAAATTGGCGCGAGCACCTAGAATATTGCAGAGGAAATCGAAAAAAAAGCCAAATATTCAGATATTAAAGACAATTTTTATGATGTCTATAGTCTTCTTCTTCTTTCTTATCTCCACTCAATCATATTAAGGTATCAAACTTGTAAAGCTTTAGACTTTTGATGGTGTCTGTCGGGGATGAGTAGAGCACATCAATGGATGAGTCAATACAGTCAATAATGTGTTTTGGGGTTACAGGTTAACACTTAGTACATAGTGGGAAAACCTTGCAACCATTCTGGAAAGTCATTGTCCGTAGATGACCAGACTTAAGCCTGGAAATCAAAGACTGTTGTTCTCTTTAGAGGACAGAATTGGTGTTTGTCCCTCCTGCTCTGTACCTGGTGTCTATAGTGTCTAGAGAGATAAGACGGTATCTCTAGAAAATAGTCAAATACCTGAAAAGATAGTAAAGATTTTATAGTAATTCAATGTATATAGAAAGTCTAGAGAGGGAATATAATCTGATATCAGAATATAAACGTTTATGGAGATAAGTATCTGTATTGTTCTCCTGTGGAAGGGCAGACAAGCCCGAAAGCTTGAGATGATCAAAAATAAATATACTTGTCTCCATAAACGTTTATATTCTGATATCAGATATCCAAAGGAGATTTAAATTGATTCATATGAAAGTTACAGAATATAATAACAAAGAGACAGGCAAATACTTATAAAGACAGTAGAGTATCTAAAGACAGAATCCAGTGTCAAAAAGGCTATACATTAATTATAACGACCAAAGACAATCCAGTAGACAGAGAGAGATGGGATAAAGATACAATCTAGAGACAGAATATAATAACAAAGAGACGGGCAAATACTTACAAAGACAATAGAGGATCTAAAAGCAGAATCCAGTGTCAAAAAAGGCTAGACATTAATTATAACGACCAAAGACAATCCAGTAGACAGATGGGATAAAGATACAATCTAGAGAGAGAATATAGAACAAATCTGTCCCTAGGAAATCGTGACCTCCGTGACAGCCTAGGTCGATAGGGTGACGTGACCATAGGTAGGACTCCATAGAGATCACATGGACACAACCATTCCCTCAACATACACTGCTGCTTTGTTGTTAGAACCATGGTGAAATTGTTTAGCAACTGACTCGCGAAACTTCCTATAACTGTTTATTTCAATTTGATCGTCCAAGATCTTTACAATAACAATTAGAGTTTTCATAACCGCCTTTATTCTTTAACAGAGTTAGACAGTAAAGCCTCTCATGAGAAACTATAGGCAAAAACATGAATGAACCCAATCTATCTTAGATATGGTCTCTCATTAGAGACTCAGTTTCTGTTAAAAGACTCCTTCTGAAGGCCTAGTATGACATAGTATGACAGTGATCTGGTAAAAGACTGTAATATATTAGCTAGTTAATTTATATTTGTGGAAAAACAGTACAAATGTGATATTGTACTGGGATAAGGTGCATAAATTATGAAAAATAAGGAGATGCCTTTTTCATTATTTATATTTATTTTATCTAATTATTTTACAAAGAGTTTATGTTTTTTTTATTTTATTAATCAACCAGACGCGATATTGAAATATTTGAGCCTAATACATAGGAAACAAGCAAAACAACAAACAAATAAGAACTTAGAATTAAATATTTAATATTGTATTATTCTACAGAGTTCATAAAATTTACATAGACAAAGTGGCTGAGGTGAAAGAGTTAGATCATTTAAATCAGAGAACAATCGATGTCTCACTTCTGTAAAGTTCGGACAGTCGTAGATAAGGTGAAGAGCAGTTTGTTCAGTTTCTCCGCAGGAACAATTTGATGTTTCTGATAGACCTCTTTTATGTAAGTATTTCTGGACCGTGTGATGTGACAAATTAAGTGAATATAAACTTTGGATGGAACTGTGTAGGAATTCCGTATACAAGTAATACTTTATTATGTAAAAGGCATCTTCTTATCGTGCAACTGAAAGTTGCTGATGGCTTGCGCCATCTATCGGAATAAATATCAACTATTCTCGTTGATTTCTAGTTATTCCAGAATTGGCCAAATACCCATTCTTGATTAATCAAGAAAAGCTAACCACGGACGCGTTTCGGGATGTTGGCCCTCATTAGCGTGGTGCAAGTTGTACCTCAATGACCAAAAAATTGGTCAGTCAGGCATCCTGAAAAATTATGAAACGGGCAGTTAAGGCCAGAATTGCGTGAGACCGCGACACAATGTAAAATAATACCTGTAACACAAAGTAATACTTGTATCATGAAACTTGGCACGAAAATCTGCAAGCTATTATATAAACTAAATGATTAAAAAATGATAATGTTTCCGCATTTTAACTATTCTTTAGACGTTTTGTATATAATATATAGCCATTTATCACAACACACGCCACAAGAAATTATTTTTTTAAAGCGAATTTCCATGGTTCTTTTTTAAACATCTTCTGAATGCCACATTCCCTATTACCACTAGTGTTTTTTTTTATATAGAAAATTGTTATCTATATATTTTATTCATCATAAAGATAGAGGTTACCTGGCCAGCATTCATAGTTCTTAGAATTATAGATACACACCAGCGAGTGCAAATAACGAAAACGGGGTTCTGGCATATTTGTAAGTGTAAAGTCGAACTACTTTTCACATGTGTAGACATGTGGTGCACTTACTGTAAAAGCAGTCGCCAACTTCTACACACCATCTTCTTTCTTATCTCCACTCAATCATATTAGGATATCAAGTTGTGACCCTTGATGGTGTCTGTTTGATAACCATCATAACTGGGTGAAGTAGAATGCGTCTGCCTTTGTCATTAAGACTGGGAGCACTACTCAGTGGCAGGTCGACTTAGCTCCCAAAGAAATGGCCGCCTCTGACATGAGGAACAGACGCCATGTGCAGCTGCTCCTAACATGGAGTACAAACGCTGCTCATCCTGTATCCCTGGATCAGGAGTCCTTACAGGGTACTATTAGCCGGGCCAGCTGAACCCAGGTTTTTTAGCAAGCTTGTTACTGCTTCCCCTCCTCCTTTTTCATCCGGGCTTGGGACTGGCAAAGGCGGAGTTTCTACCCACCATGATTATCATGGCCTGTACCACGTGTATTAGGGATGAGCAAAAAAAAATTATAGATTCTTAGGCCAGAGTAAATCTCTTTAAAATGAAATATATTTTATTTGTGCTTGTTTTCTATGAGCTACAGAGTTACCGATTTTTCCAGAAATTTATTATGATAATTCAAAAAAAATTGTTACACAATTCATTTTTAGAAATGTGTTTCTTTTATTACCTATATTATGTATATTAATATATTTGACGATATATGTGATATTATAACACTATGTGGCGCTGAGTTTGTGTATACAAAAATGTAATGCCTCGATAAAGGTTGGCGTTCGGCCAGCCGAAATATTGGCAAAATAAATATTTTATCAAATCCAATATATGCCTTTTTTATCTAATATTTGATGATGTAATGTTAAAAGAAACACATTGCCAAAATATAATTGTTATAAATTTTATCGATTGATGGCAATTTTATTGCCACGTGGAAAATTAGGGAAGACAAAAACTTCAGGAGGAGACAACAATTTATTCAAGGCAAGCACACAACTAAGAATGGTAAACAAAAGATAAGCCACGAGGGAAATTTACAGAGTCGCAAGATATAAACATAAAAATGACCACTCTGTTAATAAAAAATAATACAATTAATAAATACTATGTTAAATAAATAAAATTAATAAATACTATGTTAAATAAATAAAATTAATAAATACTATGTTACAATATTTATAAATATAGCTTCATTATTAGAATGGGGAGAAATTATCATATTATAGAACATATCTAGTCAAATATATAGAAAATGCTTGAATCTAAGATGTTTTTATATGTTTAATGAAACAATTAGAATACAAAGAAAGGTCGGTAACCAAGAAATCCTCGGTAGCATAACATATAGAGGATATAAGTGATAGGAACAAAACTGAATAATTCCCCTACACCGTTAGAATTCGATTCATGGTATTTTCTCTATCGGGCTGATTTATGCCCAATGATTTCTTAATGGACCATTCTCTATTGACCATCTTAGCAAACAAGATAACTCAGGTCGGTGACAAAGCCACAACACCAGCTTTGGTAAACTGTGAAACGTCAACATGGAGACCTTAGTTTCGGACTAATGACCCTTTCAGTCCAGAACGGACTTTATATTTTTCATGAGATCGTACCTGAGAAATCAAGAAATGGATAAATGGATTATGAATATGCGTAATTAAGCTCTATACACGTGAAAACACCAAGAACAAAATGAAAATGTTAGATGTTGATATTAAAAATAAAGTATTACCTAACCGATCACATGAGCTGTTTTCATGGACTAATGACCCTATTCAGTCCAGGACGGACTTTATATTTTTCATGAGATCCTTCCTGAAAAATCAAGAAATGAATATTTAAGGCTAAATATGTGTAATTAAGCTCTATACACGTGAGAACACCAAGAACAAAATAAAAATGTCAGGTGTTGATATTTAAAAAAAAAAGCATTACCTGACCGATGACATGAGCTGTTTTCATTTTTAATATATATTGTAGTGTTGGAAATCAGGCCAGCCGTTGGTTAGGATCAACTTTTGTTTAATTTACTTGGAAGTTAACAAACGATAAGAACCAGACGCTGCTGATCCTCAAGTTTTATCAAAAACGACTCTCTCGAGCCATAACTATATATATATTTTTTTAAGAAAGATAATTATTTACATAAATTTAGCTATTTACAATCACAACAGATTTACATGATTTCTAGCCGATGTTTTAACTCGTTTCAATATATTGAAAATAATTAAGAGTACGTATAGAAAAAGTAGAGAATGAGTAGAAGAAATGAATATTTTTATTTCTGAAAGAGATCATTTCAAATGCAGTAGAACCTAGATAATTTTAACGTCTTCAATTTGAATATGTATCTTGGTCCTTAGAATTTCCTATAAATACAATTTTTATTTCGAATTTTTGGATAATTCGATTTTTTTTTTTTTTGGTCCCTTTGGCTTCGAATTATCGGAGTTTGACTATATAAAAATAAATATTTGAAATGTTTTAACAACGGAACCAAGTTCATCCCCGAATTAAAAATATAAATTTTCTTCCAATCATTCTGTTTCTTTCCTACCTTTACTTTTCAATATTTTCAACTTATTTAAAATCGGAAAAATCATTGTTTCTCTCTGTTATTTATATAATACTAGCCGAATGACCCGGGCAACGCCCGTGTTTTACCCGATTGAATGTTTTGATTCAAATACTATTTGTTACAATTATAAATTGGAGCCGTGGATGTCACTCTTGTGAAACGTCCCGCTCCAAACTTTACATGTACATTAGGTCAGCTGGTATTACCCCTCATTTTCACCGCTAGAGACGCGAGCGAATTGACTTTTTGTAAATATACATAATTATAAAGATAGAAGCTTCTATAGAAGATAATGATCATAATGATGATGCGCGCGCATCCGTGACAGCGATGAGGAATTGAGGAAAGACGGTCGTGACTATATATGTTGATGTACATTTCTCTCTTTTTAAATTATTTAAACATCTTTTTATATGAAAAATATTATTAGATGATTATGCTATTTACATGTTTATTATTATTTTTTTTTTTTCATTTTTAAATCGGATATTTATTACTATTATTTGTATATTTATTTCGCAGTCATTTCGATTTTTATGATATTTTATTTGTTTAATTTATTCGATAGCTCTTAATTTTCAATAGTTATTTACATATATCACTTTTTATTTTGATTATATTTACTCTGTTTAAAATGTATATATTAGATGGTTTATCGCCCAATAAGCTTGGAAGACGTCTAGTGGCTCACCTGGGGCACGTGACCTGCTGCGTGCTTCACGGCAAAACACCTCGTAAAAGATGGAAGATTGATCCATCGAAATATCGGATTAATAAATAATCGTATTAAAATTCAAAATAGGCCTTATTTTTAAAATATGAAAAATAGTACAATAGATGGCACAAACCATCAGCAACTTTTAGTTGTGCACAATCAGGAGATGCCTTTTTATTTTTTCTTCCTTTTTATATGTTTTTAATATTAATGCAATTTTCCATTCATATAAATATATCGTAATTTTTTAAACAGCACGCTCACTTAAAAAAAAAGACATTTTATATATTTATATTTTAAAAGTATTTCTATGAATAATCTGTTTTTTTTTTAATGGTATCAGTTTGATACATGTATAAACTTCGCGTCTATCGATTTCTTCACCTTTTTAAATATTTAAAATCTGACAAAAAGACTCTGATAAAACTTTTTTCACTCTACTAAATTAGCTGCTTTGTAAATAATTGAAAAATCTCTACACAATTTCATTGTTTCTTTATCAGAGGCACATACATTGACACAATAATAAAACTTACACAAGCGCATACTAGAAATAATATTATAATCTACTTATATAATTGCCTTATTCTGTCTGTGTGAAGTTCACGGATAGATTTTGGTCAGAATGGATAAAATAAAAAAGTGTCAAGGGATGGGAATCGAACCCACGACCTTCCGCTTACCGGGCAGATGCCATGGCCACTAGGCCACATGACCACAATTTATAATTGTAACAAATAGTATTTGAATCAAAACATTCAATCGGGTAAAACACGGGCGTTGCCCGGGTCATTCGGCTAGTTTCAAAATAAAAGATTTGCATATTGTAGAGGTATTTCACGATAAACTATTTGATATTTAAGTAAAAAGGCATTTATTGGATCAAAATATAATATATTTTACCAGTATTTCAGTTGGCTGAATGCCAACCTTTATCAAGGTATTATAACATTTTAATGTGTGTCAACAACATGTTATAATACCTTGATAAAGCTTGACGTTCAGCCAACTGAAATAATGGTAAAATAAATGATATTTTGATCCAATATATGTCTTTTTATTTAAAGATTTATTTATGAATTGCTCTATTTTCAAAACAATTTGATGTTTCGAATTATGCTTAATAAACCCATTTTATGCAAATAAGTTATTTTTACCATCATGTATATGACAGAAATGTTTTAATATAATTTGACTATGAACTTCGCTGCTATATTTACTAACAAAGACTAAATTTTTAAGCTTTCTTAGTTTTTATTTTCCTCTCTCTCTCTCTCTCTCTCTCTCTTAGTATAATAAAATATTTTTAAAAAATTGACTCAATAGAAACTTTGTGTCCTTAATTGTATAATGTAAAACGTCGTAGATATGCAAATATATTTATAATAATGATAAATTGACGTTATAAAAGATTTATTGGTGAATGAAATACTAGTCAACTGTAGGTAGGAAGTTTTATAGCGTACGCTTTTTAAAAATGTATTTATTAATCAACCAGGCTCTCTCTGAGTGAGATATTGTAGTATTTGCGCATATTACTCTGTGTGAGGAAACAAACAAAACAACAAACGATCTTGTTTTATAATAACGAAAAGATCTTGTTTTATCTAGATAATGGTGACAGTAGATCATTGATACATTGGTGCCAATAAAACTTTTTTTTTGCTTATCCCTAGTACACGTGGTAGAGGCCATGATAATCATGGTGGGTAGAAGTAGGTGACTGCTTTTACATGTGAATCAGTTCGACTTTGCACTTATAAATGTGCCAGAATACCCTACGCGTGTGGTCTGCAGGCTGTACCTCCATAGGTGTCCTTTATAGGAAGGTGGTTCTACTGTATATCGAAGAAGGAATCAAATCTAATGGGCGAATAATATAGAATCTCTTCGCCGCTAGCTTCGATTTATTCTTTGAAATAACATCTGGCGATTCCCCTCCTCTTGTATTTTATTATTTAAATTTTACAAGCTTTCGGGGAATCTCTTTATCAAGCAAATTAATTTTATACATACATACATACGTGTATGATTACACATGTATATACGTGTTTATTAATTTGATTGATAAAAGGGATTTATGTGAAAGAGCTTGTAAACATTGATATACACTGATGGGGGGGACCAAACTTAAGGAAGCTATGCCATTTAGCATGTATATACTCGTATATATATAGTAGAACCTCCCTGTAAACAACACCTAATTGCCGGGCCAAATTGTTCTTTAGGGAGAGGTGTCCTCTTACCAGAGAGTTACTAAATAGTAAAAATGGTAATTTTGCAAATAAAAAATGTCCTTTGTAGAGAGGTGTCCGCTAGCGGGAGGTTCTACTGTATTTAAATTTCTTAAAAATTATATTTTATTATTATTTTATTATTTTATATGAAAATCAGAACGCTCTTAATTTTACATGTATGGGAACATCCCCCGTTATATAAGCAAATTAAATTTTATTGCCATCTATCGTTAAAATTTTACACAAATAAATTTGCTGGCAATGCGTTTCTTTTAAATATCATCAAATATTATCTCTACAGACCTTACTGCAATGATGTGAGTTATTGAATTGAACTCACATCATTGCAGTAAGGTCTGTAGAGATAATATTTGATGATATTTAAAAGAAACGCATTGCCAGCAAATTTATTTGTGTAAAATATAAGCAAATAAAGAGGGGGTTATGCTTAAACTATGAAACTTCCTTAAGTTTTGTCCATTAGTGTAATGAAAGATTAGCATTGATATTTATTAGTATTCAATTTGTAGACTTATTAACCTTTTTTAAAATTTTAATTGCAATTTCGTTCAAAAATATTTGATTATTTTCTATGTTGTTGTCGCGTCCAAAGAAGAGCCTCAGATGTTTTCATCTATCTCTATCACAGCAGTCACAATGTTCACTATCTTGAGTGTGTAAAGCTGCTGCTCGGGTCCATGTCAATTTTCTGCAAGGCTGCGGCCATTGCTGGGCATGAGAATATGTGGGTAGGTGTTAGTTCCACACCAGGACAATTGTTACATGTCTTGTAGGTTCTTGTACCATCTGGATGTTTTGTCATTCTTTTATAGTGTTTCATTCTGATTCTTGTTATAGTTTTTGTAATTCTTCTCTCGGTGCGTTTATGTCGTATATTCGATCTTTTCTTATTTTTTGTTGAATTATCTTGTATTTTGCCAAAGTATCAGCGTCAAATACTGACATTTGTTCTTACCTATTATTTTCTATAACACTTGGATTTATCCAAATCCAACCTACAATTATGGTCTTCTCTCTTTATGCTAGTATTGTGATTATTCCCCAGATTTAACAGCGCTATATATTATAGCTCTGAAAATAGAGCAATCCATATTTATATCATTAGATAATAAAATGGCATATATTGGATAAAATAAAATATTTATTTGCCAATATTTCGGTTGGATAACGCCAACCTTTATCAAGAAATTACATTTTTGTATAAACAAACTCAGGGCCGCATAGTGTTATAATTTGAACTGTTATATTATAACACTATGCGGCTCTGAGTTTGTTTTTACAAAAATGTAATGCCTTGATAAAATTGGCATTCAGCCAACTGAAATATTGGCAAATAAATATTTTATTTAATCCAATATATGCCTTTTTATTATCTAATATGTTATAGTGTTTATTACATAGTGGTTCATTTACAAGGTCACGTCACATTTACCATACAACAAGGGTCGGTAAACTGTGGCTCGCAAGCCACATGCGGCTCTTCGGATGTGAATCTCTTTATATAGTTCCATATGTAAATATTATTTATGTGAGTACTATTTATTGTTGGCAAGAAAAAAATTGTGTGGCTCTTTAAAAACTTTTGAACGGGGGTCGGTGGAAGGATGGTCTAAACCGTTTGTTTTCGACCGCTATGACCCTGGTTCGATTCCCGCTTTTGACACTATTTTTCTGATTTAAAAAAAAATGCCCCAATGGCCACTAATTCTTGCAAAGGTCCAACCCCATCAGCGAGTGCAAGTAACCAAATGGGACTCTGGCACATTTGTAAGTGCAAAGTCGAACTGCTTTTCACAGGTGTAGACATGTGGTATACTTACAGTAAAAGCGGTCGCTAACTACCCATTATGATTATAATGGTCTGTACCACGTGTACTAGGGATAAGCAAAAAAAAACCCTTTGATATTTTGTAAATTGTAATTTTTGACTTTTCCTACTCAAAGGTTTGCCGATCCCTGCCATATACTATGAAACCCCTGATATTAACCCCTAATTATAAGTAGCCATAAAAATAAATTCGGTAATCAAGCAGAATATGTTGAAATGAAACTCTAGATTGAAATACCCAACTCTGAACATTAAGCTTACATAAAAGGGCGTACCTGGATCTGTAAAGAAAAAAAAAATATTTTTCTCGAAATATTTCGAGAGATTTCTCCCTCTTTATCAATTTATTGCACAGTGAATTTAATTTACAAATTATTGTAGATCTCATGAAATCAAATTTTTCATTGGTTAAAAACAATTATTGATAATAATACATAAAAGAAAATTAATAATAATACAATAAAAATATTATGGAAATTAAAGGCTTTTCAGAATGCAGTATTTTATAAAATGTTTTTGAAACAAAATATAAGGAAACAAATGAAGTTGACTGCGATTATTATAAAAAAAATTAAGTTAAAAGAGACACATAAGGTTCGGGGATCTCTTCATAACTGTTTACACTAGCAGGGTCCTTCATTGATGCTATGGCCTCCAGGAACATTAAGCTTAAAGAATGGTTGAAATATATGCAAATGGCTACAATTAGAAAATTCTTATCGTTCAAATAGCTTGCGCCATCTATCAGAATAAATATGAATATATTTTTCTCGTATTATCTTCTTTTTTGTTTATTTTTAATTCTTTAAAAGGTAACTACTATCTTAAATTGATTTTACTTCTCTTAAACTTCGTAATTTCTAAAAAGAAAATGTAAACTTGATATTGTAAATATAGCGATGTTCTTTGTCGCAAATATTCTTTGTTAGGATATAGAGTCTGGTGCTTGATATTGTTCACGTATGTAAAACGACATTTGAAAAATATCCCGCATGTGTTTCTTTTAAACGAAAAATCAAAATTTATTTTAAGGAGAAATAACGACTATTTCTAACCTTAAGGATGAAGTATGAAAGGATGAATTGTGAAGAGCAATGATAAACGGAAAAATAAAAGTGTCCATGGATGGGAATCGAACCCACATTGTTCCGCTTACCGGGCAGATGCCATGTCCACTAGACTACCCTAGACATATTTTTCCGATCGTAATTAATACATAAAGTAATTTAAAATACAATACAATATAATGCGGCTTGTGATTGTGAAACGACATTTGAAATATTATCCCGCATGTGTTTCTTTTAAACGAAAAATCAAAATTTATTTCAAGGAGAAACAACGACTATTTCTAACCTTAAGGATGAAGTATGAAAGGATGAATTGTGAAGAGTAATGATAAACGGAAAAATAAAAGTGTCCAGGGATGGGAATCGAACCCACATTGTTCCGCTTACCGGGCAGATGCCATATCCACTAGGCTTGTTCACGTATATACCTAGCTTAAATAAGTTAAAGTGTTTCACTGAGCTTGAGTTCTTCTTCTCCAGGAGTCGTCAATCTCTTTTTCTTTCTATTTCAGGTTTTCTAGAGTGAACACGAGAGATTTTAGAATAAAATAAAGACTTGATTTGAATGAGAGTTTAGAATTTTTAATTTGCTACAAACAACAAAAACACACACATAAAAGCCTTTATTAGGGACTTGCCCCATACAGATTCTCCCAATTGGGTAAGGTAATAATCATCTTGTGTTATTTACATAGAAATTGAACTGGCTTTACTCTTCATCTCAAAGTCATTCACTTGTTGACTGGTCCTTACATAATGATAATCTAAAATATTTTTAATAAGCTATTGCCTTAGATTTGTTTGCTCATATTTTTGAAAGCAATACGTAGGGTGAAATGTTGGTACATTTAATACAAACAACAAAAACAAAAGAATTTAGAATTTTTACACACACACACCTCTGGCACGATTTTTAATTTACAAAAAAAAAAACTATTAACAACACACTGTTGCCGAATTAAAAAAAAAAACTAATAATCAATGAATATTCCTACAAATTAATAAAGCACAATAACAATAATAATAATGATTTTAACCAAACAGATATTATTCAAAATAAGAATAGATAATATCGAAATTTAATTTCATTTTATTCCAGAATATTGGACAAAATCATATGAGAAGAGTCACAACCACATACTCGTTTCTAACTGTTGGCCCTCATCAGTTTAGTGTAGGTTTTGTTTCATAGACCTAAGAAAGCTTCCCTAAAGGATTCCTAATTTATATATAGAAAGGTATTTTCAATCAAATCAGCGTTATCATACATACTAAAACAATCGAAAAAGCTAACATATTGAAGAAATTATTATCCCGGTACATATACCTTTTGAAAAATTCACCTCTTGAACGATGAAATGAACATAGCTATAGCTTATCAAGGGTATCCAATATTAAATATTAAAAATCGGCTTAAATCTATATACCAATATAGTCTAAAATATCATCACACTTGAAAAATGTAATGCGTTTCTTTTTATTCTATCAAACGTTCAAGTTTTAAAACAAAATATGAGGGTGGGAAATAAAACTAAATTTATTAAATTATAATTAAGGCATAATAGTTTTTATTATAAATATATATTTTTATTACAGATATACTATTACATCGCTTTTATATATTATGATCTTTTGGTTCATATTGATATTTTAATACCAATATTGTATTCAGTGTGAAATCGGGGTCTCACGCAATTATGGCCTTAACTACCCGTTTCATGATTTTTCAAGATGCCTAAAGGACAAGTTTTTTTCGTCGTTGAGGTACAGCTTGCACCACGCTGACGAGGGCCAACAGCCCGAAACGCGTCCGTGGTTAGCTTTTCTTGATTAATCAAGAATGGGCTATTGGCCAATTCTGGAATAATTAAAAATCAACGAGAATAGTTGAAATTTATTCCGATAGACGGCGCAAGCCATCAGCAACTTTCAGTTGCACGATGAGTAGATGCCTTTTTCATAATTTATTGTATTCAATGATTTACTTCATATTTGAGAGAGATACTGGTGTTAGTTTCTGGGGTATACAATGTGGTGATTTGAACTATATTTGAGGCGTATGATTCTTTTTGAAATGAAACAATATTCTCTTACCCTTACTGCAATGATTAAATAATGGCTATTGCAGTAAGGGTAGTATAAAATTTATTGAGTGAAAATTTCAGAAGGAATCAACGCGTCAAAATTAGTTTAGATTTCTTATAGAAGATATTTCGAATGCATTATATTATATCAAAGTATTTATTGTAGAACGACATTTGAAAATTAACCCGCGTGTGTTTCTTTTGAAAGAATAATCGAAATTTATGTTAAAGAGAAATAACGATTATTTCTAACCTTAGGGATGAAGTATGAAAAATGAATTGTGAAGTGTAATGATGAACGGAATTATCCTTTCCAATTCATCCTTTCATACTTCATCCCTAAGGTTAGAAATAATCGTTATTTCTCCTTAAAATAAATTTCGAATTTTCGCTCAAAATAAGCATATGCGGGATAATTTTCAAAGGTCGTTCTACAATTATGGACCGCATTATATTGTATTAAAAAGTATTTAGTATATTATATATATATATATATATATATATATATATATATATGTCATAATATATGCTCTTCCAGGATTAATAAAACAAACCTACAGTCAACGAGAGAGAGATGGGCAGCTAAAGCGAGACACTTTAGACATCACGACATTCCAAAAGGGCGGCAAAAGGGGCCCGCCCGTCAACAACTGAGGACTATTTTTGGGACAGATGGTCGGGGGGTGGTGACCACACAGGCAGTCGTTCAGCGGACAGCGCTCTCGCTCCCTCTCTCTCTCGGATGGCTTCCAGATTCCTCTTCTAACTCGTCGTGTGATTATTTCTCTCCTCACCGCATTATTACCACTATGTGGTATATTTTTTGTATATATTTTGATTTATATTTTGATACTCTGTAAACTTCCCTCATTGCTTATCTTGTATCTTATAAATGTTGTTTTTGTGCTTGCCTTAAATACAGGCCTTGTAAATGGCAATGTCATTCTGAAATTTGTCTTTTCTACTTTTCTACGTGACAAGATTATAGTATGAAATAATTCCTTGCATCAATATTAAGTAAAATTAATCATGCCTTAAGGGAAAATTATCTTTTCAACTTTTTCCTGAAGGCCTGATTAATTTTACTCTTTTTCTTCTTCTTTCTTATCTCCACTCAATCATACTGAGGTATCAAGCTTATAGATCTCATAACCATGACTGGGTGAAGTAGAATGCGTCTAAAAATTAGAAACTATTTTAGACGCGTAAGATTCTTTTTGAAATTATACAATTTCTACTGCCCTTACTGCAATGGAAAAATTAATGGGAGGGCCTGGCCCATCAGTGGTGACCCTCCCAGCGGTTTCACCAGTTTAATCTACCATACCGCTGGGAGAGTTCACCACTGATGAGCCAGGCCCTCCCATTAATTTTTCTATTGCAGTAGGGGCAGTATGAAATATTTAATTTCAAAAAGAATATTATGCGCCTAAATTAGTTTCGAATTTTCATAACAGATGGCGCGCTAGTGCATCGTAATAGAATGCGTGTGCATTTGTCATTAAGACTGCGAGCACTACTCAGTGGCAGGCCGACTTAGCTCCAAAATAAATGATCGCCTCTGACATGAGGAACAGACGACATGTACAGCTGCTCCTAACATGGAGTACAAAGTATATATAGTAGTATGGATCATATTAATCATGGCAGTTAGAAATATCAAAGCATTTTACTGGAGTTATGTATGCTAAATGGAATTATTAACATGGAAATAAGGTAAAAGAACACCATGTTAATTAACACACACATCCATAACAAAAATAATTAAGAATTTTTACTAAGTCCCAGTGATAATAAGTGTCAGACCAAGTAATAACAAAGAAGGAGCTGTAGTAATTGGTAAATCAATAGTAATGTTGGGGTGTGTATTAACTGGCTCAGTGTGACCCAAACCAATAACATGCAAATTTAGGTCACTAAGTGATTTCTTCATTCGTTCTAGAACTCTTTAACCTCTTTCTTAATTGTTCTTTAAGCTTTCATTTATTTATGGAAGTATTTTGTTGGCTTATTTACATATTGGGGGGGTGGATAGTTGTCTTTCTTATAGCTTCAGCTAGACGGATTAGTAGGTCTGGTTGCTGTGTTATTGTTAGAATAGCACAGAGAACAAAGTTCGAAATTGTGGGGGAATAAAATTTTCTATTTTCTACCTCTTATGATATTATTTCATTTTTTGATGCTTTTCGGTTTTATATATAACCTCACTTAGAGACTGTATAAAGAAGATCAAACTCCAATATTATAAGTTGAAGTTGAACTTCTTCTTCTAAATGTAGATAATTTTGGAAAATAAAGTGATTATCACGGCCTGTACTACGTGTACTTACAGTACAAGCAGTCACAACCCTCTACCCACCGTGATTTAACAGCCTGTACTACGTGTACTTACAGTACAAGCAGTCACAACCATCTACCCACCGTGATTATCACGCCCTGTACTACGTGTACTTACAGTACAAGCAGTCACAACCCTCTACCCACAGTGATTATCACGGCCTGTACTACGTGTACTTACAGTACAAGCAGTCACAACCATCTACCCACCGTGATTATCACGGCCTGTACTACGTGTACTTACAGTACAAGCAGTCACAACCCTCTACCCACCGTGATTATCACGGCCTGTACTACGTGTACTTACAGTACAAGCAGTCACAACCCTCTACCCACCGTGATTATCACGGCCTGTACTACGTGTACTTACAGTACAAGCAGCCACAACCCTCTACCCACCGTGATTATCACTGCCTGTACTACGTGTACTTACAGTACAAGCAGTCACAACCCTCTACCCACCGTGATTATCACGGCCTGTACTACGTGTACTTACAGTACAAGCATCCACAACCCTCTACCCACAGTGATTATCACGGCCTGTACTACGTGTACTTACAGTACAAGCATCCACAACCCTCTACCCACCGTGAATATCACGGCCTGTACTACGTGTACTTACAGGACAAGCATCCACAACCCTCTACCCACAGTGATTATCACGGCCTGTACTACGTGTACTTACAGTACAAGCATCCACAACCCTCTACCCACCGTGAATATCACGGCCTGTACTACGTGTACTTACAGTACAAGCATCCACAACCCTCTACCCACAGTGATTATCACGGCCTGTACTACGTGTACTTACAGTACAAGCATCCACAACCCTCTACTCACCGTGAATATCACGGCCTGTACTACGTGTACTTACAGGACAAGCATCCACAACTCTACCCACAGTGATTATCACGGCCTGTACTAGGTGTACTTACAGTACAAGCATCCACAACCCTCTATCCACCGTGATTATCACGGCCTGTACAACGTGTACTTACAGTACAATCAGTCACAACCCTCTACCCACCGTGATTATCACGGCCTGTACTACGTGTACTTACAGTACAAGCAGTCACAACTCTCTACCCACCGTGATTATCACGGCCTGTAATACGTGTACTTACAGTACAAGCAGTAACAACCCTCTACCCACCGTGATTATCACGGCCTGTACTTAAGGCATTAAGTTTTTTTTTTCATGAGTATATATATAATATGGTTTACGTAATCGTTTCAAGTAACCCCTTGTATATAATTAAAAAGAAAACCAAACCATATAAATCAAATACTATCTACACAATGCAAAATTATAATTTCAATGACACAAAACAGTTATCTTAGGGTGTTGGTGGAGCTAGAATGTGTCGCCAATTATCAATTTTAACATAGTTTTCTCCTGTAAAAGGACCTTCTTTAAGTCCGAAAGTCGGATGTACACACTTTAAATATAAATATTAAAAGATACTCATTCCTCTGGATAGTTTAATTATATATACAACAACAACAACAACAACAAAAGCCTTTATTTAGGGCCTCTCGCCCTATACAGGATTCGCCAGTTCACAAGGGATAGGGAGAACACTGTGAGGCCTTTTTCAGGGATATAGTCTTGTGGAATCCAAATATCTCCATCGCTATATACCTATTCTTTGATATTTCATTAATTAGTGCCGGAAATGAAGGACAAAGTTGCCCCGTTTTATCATTTAGTGTTCGTCTTTCCTCAGACAGAGCAGCACAGTCAAATAAGTAGTGCAACATCTCCGTTGTTATTCCTGATCCACAGAAAGTGCATTTCAGGTCTTCACGCCTCAATAAAATCAAATGGTGTTCTCTGAAAAAAATTGAAAGGGTTCTAAATTGTGCAATTAATCTGATGATAGGAAAAGGGAGTTCACTTAAGAAGCATTCTTCGGTGGTAAACGTTGTATATATGTCTCTATAGTGGGAATATAACTTTGATTGGGTTATTCTTATTAGGTCGTTTTGTATTGTTTGCTCTATCGCAGTTCTTAATATTCCAGGGATAGCATTCCTTAGTGAATCAGGATCATTACAATAAGTAAGCCAAGAGGATCCGTTATTATTAAGTAAATTGCTTAATTGTTTTATAAAACCGATGGGCGCACCTGTAGCACAGGATAATTGCCTCATTCTAGTTAAACATATTCGAGGCAGTCTATTTGTATCCATACTCAGCACCCTCAGCCAATATTTCAAGGTCAATTTCAGAGCTGTTATTATTAATGAGACGCGGCCTGTTTCTGGTCTTATTATGTATCCTGGTGTATATCTAGGCAAATTCAAAAACCTACGAATAAATGTATCTTGTATATGGTCTAATAAATCTTTATACTCTGTTGCCCAAATTGGAGCAGCATATATCAAAACAGCCATCACAATAGAGTCAAACAGTTTCATTGCAGAGTTTAATGAATTAATTTTTGATTTTGCCAATATTGGGGTTGTAGCATTTGTTTAATTATATATATGTTTTTAAATAGTTTGGTGTTGAACCTTTTATTTTCAGCAAAAACATATACATTATATGAAAATTCAAAACTATTATAGACGCGTATTATTCTTTTAAAAATTAAACAATATCTACTGCCCTTACTGCAATGGAAAATTTAATGAGAGAGCCTGGCTCATCAGTGGTGAACCTTATAATAGTTTCGAATTTTCATAGCAGATGGCGCGCTAATACATCATAATATACATTATATACTTAGAAATACATCATACATTAAATTATACACTGATAAATCTATAGACTGACAATCTCTATGCAATATAAATTTTCATATTATACCCTTTAGCATAGAGCGCTCACAGATTCATATTCTGTGATCTATGTTAAAAATTAATTCCCTTAACTTTATTAACATTACTTACGAATACTGAAAAAAAGGAATTTCGTTCTGAAACACACATAAATACAATATATAACATACAATACTCTATGAATATAAAGTACAAATATACGTAAACACACGATGAAACCTAAAAACATTCTCTCTATGAAAGAAAAATCAATAAAAATCTTATGGAAGTGCGTCATTGCGACTAGGTCGATAGCTGCCAACTTCCAAAAGAAAAACCACCTCGACGTTTAGCTTTCTCTAAAAGTGAAAATATTCTATTTAAAAATAAATTAATAATTTCAAAATTAAATTTTTGCGACTTGTGTCGAAGACTTGCATTTCTTGATGGCAAAATTAGATTGGTCAGGCATAATAAAGAAGACTAAAAGGCTTTATGGAGGGAAAAAAGTCCATATTTCTTGGATGGTAAAATCCTTTTAGCGATGTCTTTTTCTATTAGTCTTTAGTGGTTTTCACTTCTTTATTTTAGAGGGACATTTCTTACTGAATTAGGAGAACTTTTCATGTGTAGAGACTTTACCTTTTAGTATTTATGCTGAATAATATAGCAATAAATTGTTAATTTGAATTACAAGAAAACTTTCGAATAAATTTGCCGCTCTTGGACTAGCTATGATCTTTGATTAATAAAAGGACACACAGACCGCATCATTTGAGTATCATTCGGTACTTGTTCCAAAATCACTTTATTAGGTACCGCTCAAAAAGAACAATTCATTTTTGCTTATCCCTAATACACGTGGTACAGGCCATGATAATCATGTTGGGTATAAGAAGGCGACTGCTTTTACTATAAGTGCACCACATGTCTACGCATATGAAAAGCAGTTCGACTTTGCACTTACAAATCTGCCAGATCCCCTTTTGATTACTTGCACTCGCTGGTGAGGTTTGGACTTTTGCAAGAATCGGGGCCATTGGAGCATAAAATGCTCCCAAAAAGAGCAACCTAGCTTATGATAATTGAAACAATGAAATATATGTGAAGGTTATTCACATATTAAACAAAATGTTAACGTGGGATTCAATCCCGGTTCATGACTGTCGGGAATCGAGGGTGTTGCTCACTCTTCCCCCGACTTTATTATATCATCCTCATTTTATCATCCGGGAATGCCGCGCAACAATTAAAAATAATTTTTATAATTGATTCAAATGGGAATTTGATGTTTGTATGGACTTTGGTAATATTGGCGGATGGAGGAATATGTTCTTTAAAAGAAAGCTTATTGAAAATGAACTGACGGCTGTATGAATAGAAGAGAGATACACGTACATTTTAATAATATAAAAGCTCTGTTTATATATTTAAAGTGAAAACTTTCTATTTTTATTTTTACTTAAATATATTTTTAAGATAGTGTACATTGCGACAGCTGTGATAGAGATGCATGGAGACATCTGAGGCTCTTCATTTGACACAACAACAACACAGTATACACACCCAAGATAGAGAATATTGTGACTGCTGTGATAGGGATGTATGGAGACATCTGAGGCTCTTCATTTGACACAACAACAACAACAATACAGTATACACACCCATGATAGAGGACATTGCGACTGCTGTGATAGAGATGTATGGAGACATCTGAGGCTCTTCATTTGACACAACAACAACAACAATACAGTATACACACCCAAGATAGAGAACATTGCGACTGCTGTGATAGAGATGCATGGAGACATCTGAGGCTCTTCATTGGACACGACAACAACAACAATACAATATACACACCCAAGATAGAGGACATTGCGACTGCTGTGATAGAGATGTATGGGGACATCTGAGGCTCTTCATTGGACACGACAACAACAACAATACAATATACACACCCAAAATAGAGGACATTGCGACTGCTGTGATAGAGATGTATGGAGACATCTGAGGCTCTTCATTGGACACGACAACAACAACAATACAGTATACACACCCAAGATAGAGGACATTGCGACTGCTGTGATAGAGATGCATGGAGACATCTGAGGCTCTTCATTGGACACGACAACAACAACAATACAATATACACACCCAAGATAGAGGACATTGCGACTGCTGTGATAGAGATGTATGGAGACATCTGAGGCTCTTCATTGGACACGACAACAACAACAATACAGTATACACACCCATGATAGAGGACATTGCGACTGCTGTGATAGAGATGTATGGAGACATCTGAGGCTCTTCATTTGACACAACAACAACAACAATACAGTATACACACCCAAGATAGAGAACATTGCGACTGCTGTGATAGAGATGCATGGAGACATCTGAGGCTCTTCATTGGACACGACAACAACAACAATACAATATACACACCCAAAATAGAGGACATTGCGACTGCTGTGATAGAGATGTATGGAGACATCTGAGGCTCTTCATTGGACACGACAACAACAACAATACAGTATACACACCCAAGATAGAGGACATTGCGACTGCTGTGATAGAGATGTATGGAGACATCTGAGGCTCTTCATTGGACACGACAACAACAACAATACAGTATACACACCCAAGATAGAGGACATTGCTGCTGCTGTGATAGAGATGTATGGAGACATCTGAGGCTCTTCATTGGACACGACAACAACAACAATACAGTATACACACCCAAGATAGAGGACATTGCTGCTGCTGTGATAGAGATGTATGGGGACATCTGAGGCTCTTCATTGGACACGACAACAACCACAATACAGTATACACACCCAAGATAGAGGATATTGCTGCTGCTGTGATAGAGATGTATGGAGACATCTGAGGCTCTTCATTGGACACGACAACAACAACAACTTATCTTTTTCACACATTTATGTATATTTCTTTGAAATAAAAGACACTTCGGCCAGAAAAGGTTTTATTTAATCGACGTTTCAACAAAAGTATTTCGACCTCGCCAGGAAAATAAATCATATATATTTATGATGCATTAGCGCGTCATATGTTATCAGATATTGAAACTATTTTTGATGTGTATGATTCTTTTTTTATTTAATTAATAAATTTTCTAATTCCCTTACTGCAATGATAAATATATCATTACAGAAAAGGCAGCAGAAAAGGGTTTTATAAAAAAAATATGGAAAAAAATATATGTTAAAGTTTCTAAATTTAAACGATATTTTTGTTTAGGTTATAAAATTCAAAAGTTTTTTCCCCCGTTTCTAATTATATCTTTCTAGGTAATTTCGTACAAATTAGGATCTTTTAGCAATAAAGAAGGTGGAATAATTCCCACTGACAGACATCTGTGGTTGAAATTTAAGTGTAACTTCCAACTGTTTCAAAAATATTGATCCAATGTGTCATTTTTGTCATTTGTCATTTATGTCTATTTACTGATATATAGTTGACACTCCGGTAGAAATCATAAAAACCAATCCACTTCTTATTTCTCTTGGATTTTCCATTTATTTGATTTACATGGAATCAAGTCTCTTTATCAAAACTGGTCGCTTTAGGGAGGTGTTATATAGGTTGGTGGTTGGAGTTTCAAACAAAAGTTATGTAAATGTAATACACGAGCGGTTGTGGAACAATAGGATATAATGAACAATAATGAGAGTGTCTATTGTTGTGTGGTATAATTAACTTCCATATAAGGTCATTAGAGTCTAGTAAGGGTAATTTAACCCTAAATATATTCGTCTTCATTACACTGACAGAATGATGCTGGAATCTCTATAGAAAGTTGACTACAAACTGGAATCTTTCTTTATTACACAGTATAACCTCGTTTTAATGACAATCGACAGAAAAATTACTAACGTTATCTCCATGTAATCGTTATATAGAAATGCCATATACATATATGCATTTAATAAAGATCCTTCTCTGCTTTTACATTTCCATAAAATTATATGAAAATGTAAAAGCAGGAAGGATATTTATTATATTCATATATGTTTTATTTTGAAAATAGAGCAATCCACATAAATAAATCTTTAATTAAAAAGGCATATATTGGATCAAAATATCATTTATTTTACCAATATTTCAGTTGGCTAAACGCCAACCTTTATCAAGGTGTTATATGGAACGCTTCACGATTTTGCGTGTCATCCTTGCGCAGGGGCCATGCTAATCTTCTCTGTATCGTTCCAATTTTAGTATATGTACCGCCGAACACGCGTGTAATCAAGGTGTTATAACATTTTTCACAACACCTTGATAAAGGTTGGCGTTCAGCCAACTGAAATATTGGTAAAATAAATGATATTTTGATCCAATATATGCCTTTTTAATTAAAAATATATGTATATGTATTAATTAACTTTATTAACATCATGAAACGCGATATCCCAAACTCAGGGATATTTGCGCCAATACATTTCACTGCATTACAGCAATTCGGCTATATACAATCCTGTTCAATTCATTATTTTACATAAATTAACTAAAGAAAATTGTCCAAAGAGAAAAAACAAACAACAAAGCAAAACACACAGAGCAAGCATCGCAGTTCTTTTTTTTTTTTTCTAAGATTCCTTCTCTTTTTTCCAATTCAAGAGAAAGTTGTATATGTATTTACAAAATTGATCAAAATTTTTATACTTTTCTTTTTTGTCTACAAATTCATCAAGCTGTCCAATACGACCAAATCTATTTTCCCTAAAATCCCGGAAAATTGGGCACTCCAGAAGTAGATGTCTCGCGTCTTGAATTTCACCTCCGCAGAAGCATCCTGGTTCCTTCACGGCGCCGATAGTTGCCAAAAATTTCCCAAAATTGCCATGATCTGTAATGAATTGGATATTATAAAAATTTGGACGGAAAAATCTTGGAATTCCTAATACGAAAAAGCTTCTGAAAATTTCATTAGTGTTCTCAAAAATTTCATTCATTTTTGCGTGTAAGAATGATTTGACTATACTTGGAGCATGGGGTTCGTAAGTAGTTAGATCTTCAATGGACATTTGAGCTAGATCAAATTTGATTATTCTGGATTCTATATAATCTGTTAGGAGTGGAATTTTTGCCAAGCTATGCACACAGTTTGATGAAGTGGTTTTGTATGCTCTAACTGCCCATAAAATGATCTGGTACTGCATGGAGTTCAGTTTTTGTTTACAACGATTGTTTAAATATTTGAACCAAATTTCAGAACCGTATGTAAGTACAGGCCTAATGATTGTTTTGAATAAAGTTAACCTCTTTCCAGTGTCTAAACCCCACATATTGCCACTTAGTGAACATAATAAATTTTTCATACGTCCTGCCTTACACAGAATATCATTAACATGCGGTGTAAAGTTAACTTTGTTTTTCCATTTGTGATTAGAAAATTTCATTCCCAGAATTTTTACTTGCTTGACCGGCATTATTATATTGTTATTAACCTTAATAGGTATTTTTTGTCTGTTATGTAGGTATAGCATATTAGTCTTCTCTGTACTGATCGTTAATTTATTTCTATTACACCATTGGATCACATAATTTAAGGTGTATTCACTTGCGGTTTTTAGTCCTTCAATAGTCTTATTCCAGCAAATTATTGTAACGTCGTCTGCATAACATATAATATCTGCATTCATTGAATCAAAATTTATCAACAAATCATTTAGCAAAATATTCCATAGAAGTGGAGATAAAGGTCCACCCTGTGGACATCCTTTAGTTAGTTTCTTATAAAAAGTTTCTGATTCGTATGTAAATTTCACCTCCCTTTCATTATTCAAATAAGATTTTATGATCCGTATTAAATCTGAAGGAACATCATCATTATCCATTCTTTTTATAATAGCAGGCCACCATGCATTGTCGAATGCACCCGCAATATCTATAGCTATCAAGGAAGTCAATTCTTTTTGTTTATGTTTCAATATAGTTTCTATAATTTTATCCATTCCAGTAATTGTTGATCTAGATTTCATAAAACCATGCTGCCTTGAGCTCATTAAATTATTCTCTAAATAATAGTTACTTAATTTATTTTTTATTATATTCTCAAATGTTTTAGATAGATTAGATGTCAATGATATAGGTCTATAACTTTTATTTATTTCATAATTCGTTTTGCCTGGTTTTGGAATTATTTTTAAGAATGATTTTTTCCATTCATCCGGATAATATCCCATTTCTATACATTTATTGAATAATTTATGCAGAATTGGGATTATTTTTATTTTAGCCTGTCTAATCATATTGTTACTAATGTAATCAGGGCCCGGTGCTTTTTTAATATTTGTTTTTAAAATTGTTTCCTCTATTTCCTTAGATTCGATATAAACACTACTTTTATTTTTATATTTAGGTGTATAATTTCTAATCAAAATATGATCATCTTTATCCAAACCTCCAATATCATCCTGAAATAGATCGTTCATTAAACTTTTTATTTTGTCGGTCTTTAAATGATCTGGTAAATTATCTATTAGTGGTAATCCTAAATTTCTATTTTTCGATCTCAATGACTTGAATATCCTATAAGCATTACCAAATGAGTTATTTGAATGACTTTCTTCTATAAAAATTCTCCAACTCGCTCTTTTTGCCTTTTTACTTTTATTTAAATATTTATTTCTCATTGATTTATAGGTCTTTTCAAGGACCTTTCCATGTCGGTAATACAAATTTCTAATATAGTGGAAATCGTGTGGTATTTCGATATAACGATTACTTCTATATAACGTTGGAATTAGAAGGGTATGTTACTCCGAAAGCTTGAGATATAAAAGAAACCAAACTCTTGATTTCATATTGATTATAATCAATAAAGAATCAAGAGTTTCTTTTCTTATTTCTTTTATATCTCGAGATTTCAGGCCAACATACCCTTCAACATGGAGTTCCAGAATTACAACTTCTAGCCAATTATAACACGCCGAATTTATATACAAGTTTAGATATATATATGTTATATTAAAATATTATTTCATTTGGAATTATATTTCATAGATACAAATACTCTGCTAAATCGACCGCCAGAGGTCACGCTTTGCATATAAAAACTCGTTGTTGTTTTTCCCCAATGGCCGGCTCAAAACCTTTGTACATTATGTAAATAATCTTTTGTTATTCCTTATTCTACTCGCCTTAAGCCAGGCAGTACTTTAATCAAATTATGTTTTTCATATATATTCCTTAGCTCAAATAAAGAAATCTGATCAATACTATATATTTTCAAGATTATTATTCAACCACGACTGCACCACCATAGCTTAATTCAACAACAACAACAAAAGCCTTTATTGGGCACACGTGCCATACAGGATTCTCCCGGTAGGACAAAATAAATAGATAACAAATTAGTATCATAGTTATATACAAATATTGGGTATTGACCTCGACCAATTATCGAGTTGGATCCGGTGTCTGAGCCAAATATTTTGATTGAGCTGATTTCCAGTATTTATAAAAAGCGAATGCAAAGGGTCTGGATTTTACGACTTTTGCCATTAAAACATAAGGCGAATTGCTATTATAGCCGGTCTCTTGACGAAGAATTTCTCTCTCTTCTTCCATTGCCGTACAGTAGAACATGTAGTGTGGAAAATCGAGACTAAATACACCGTTGCATAAGGTGCATTTTATGGTCTTAGTTTTCAAAAGTGAAACATGATTAATTCTCTGTACTGCAAAAAGGCTTCTTACTTGTGCAATGATTCTCTTTAAGGTTAGGGGGATATTGTCATTCAGATAGCATTCCATTGTAGGTGATGAATGAAAGTATTTATAGTGAGAGTAGAGTACCGATTTTCTTATTCTTACATAATCCAGCTGCAAGGACTGATCGGTTGCCGTTCTAATAATTAGGGGGATGTATCTTTGTAGAATATTGAAGTCTGTACTTCCAACAAGCCATGAGAAGCCGGTGTTATTAAGTAGCTCTGTTATACTTTTTACCAGTCCGATATTCTGTTTTGAAGAAATTGAAATGTCCCACAAATGTGCCAAACAAATTGAAGGTAGCCTGCTGCCGTCCATTTTCAGAATTTTAGTCCAGAATTTTAAAGTTAGTTTTTTCACTGTGATATCAAGAGAGTTTCTTCCTGTTTCGGCCCTCAAAATATAGCCCGGAGTATAGCTTGGAAGGCACAGAAAACGCCTGAGAAAGGTATCCTGGATTCTATCTAAGATTAAGGCTTGATCATGTGCCCAGATTGGAGCCGCATAGAGTAGGACTGTCAAGATCATAGAATCCAATAATCTCATACTTGCATGGAAGGATTTGAGCTTGGACTTCAGAATAATCTCCCCCACGGCACCCATCGCGGCCATGGTCCTGCCTCTATAATTTAAGGCAACTTGAGTGAAAGAAATCGAAGGGGTGAGCGGGTACCATAGCTTAATTCTCAAGATAACCAAAATCAAGATAATCGCAACAATTCCAAAATCAATAGAAAATCTAATTATTTTATATAACATATATATATAAGCTAAAATCTATTTTACATATTTTGAAATCGTCTATATAATATAATTCTATTGCTGTTAACTTTGTATATTTAGCTATTTTCTAAACTAATTAAATTATTAATTTTTTACCTTGAGAAAGTACTGGAGGAATGTGTAGCTTTGGTCTGTTGGTTTTGTATATAGGTAAAAGTTCAGAAATAGCTAAATATACAAAGTTAACAGCAATAGAATTATATTGTAGCGTAGAAATCAAGCCTTGAAATATCCTAAGATGTAAAAGTATTTATTGATGACGTCACAGCGACGAGTCGACAATTATTAACAAGTCAGCCAAACTCTATTTACAGCTAGAGAATCTTAAGCAAGCAAGCAAAGAAATATTTTAAAGATGATTTCACAAATACAGATTAATATATATTTTTATAATCTGTTGAATATATTTTCATTGAATAATATTAAATTAAATAATAAAATATTTCTTCGTCACATAGCCTCCTCCTATAGAGAGCATCGACCCGATGCTCAGCAGGAGACTTACGTCGTCAGTCTTAAGAACTAGTACTATGGCCAGGGATATTTTCAAGTGACTGCGGTGGATGTCTTCTTTCAGTTGAGATATCTTCTTCATGAGGACTTGGTAGGTCTATGCTTACGTCAAGGTAGCTTTTTCTCATTTCTACTGTGGTCGGCAAGGGGGGATTTTATAACTTTGCGGCCTCACCTCCAATGTGGTCTTTCATCTAGTTTTAATTGCGGGGCGTCCAGCTAGATCTTCTAGCTGGTGAGAAATGTTGTCTGTTTCGACCGCGATATGAAGTAGGGCTTCGGTAGCGAGTGAAATTTTTCCTCGATGATTCATCGTTGGGTTCCTGAGATTCGGTTTGAGAGTTGTAGAATTCCATTGCGTCTTGCTTTCTTCGGAAATATTCATTTCTCCTCTCCTCATTGTGTCTCTTCCTGTCGCGGCAATAGCGGACGACGTGACCTGGGCGTCCGCAGTAGAAACAGATTGGCTTTCCCTCAGTTGTTCGCCATTCATTGGTGTCACATCTTCTTCCTTGCTTTCGGTAATGAGGTTCAGGATGCGGTCGTATCGTTTGGGCCTCGTATCTAGTATTTGATTCCGGCCTGGATGCTTGAGAAGGACTTATTGTAGGTTTTGATCTAGGTGCCAAGGTCTTTACAATCTCTTCCCTCACTAAATCTTCAATGACAGCGATTTTAGGCTCCTCATGAGGAGAGTCCAATGCTTGCTGTATCTCTTCACGAACAATTTTTCGGATCAGCGATGACAGATCTTCTCCGTCATCCTGGTCACAGAGAGAGGCTACATTTGGTAGGCGCTCGTACTTGGTTGGGGTAACTCGCCTACAACGGAGCGCTTCGACACGGCGACATTCTGTAATGAATTGCTCGGTGCTCTGTACATCCCTCGGTAGGAGTGCTTGATAAAGCTCCTCAGCTATCCCCTTCATGAGGTGGGAGATTTTATCTTCCTCGCTCATTTGAAGATCAGCCTCTTTGCACAAGCACAGGACATCCTGGATGTAAAATTCGGTACTTTCGCCTTTTAATTGTGCCCGTGTTTTAAGTTTCTTCTCCGCTTGCAATCTTGAATTTTCTTTTTTTCCGAACACATTCTCTAATTGAGATGTGAATTCCTTCCAAGTCTGTATGCTTTCTTCGTTGTTCTCAAACCATTTGAGAGCAGTTCCAGACAGATAAAAATAAACTTTAGTAAGACAAAGGGTTTCGTCCCAATGGTTGTACCTTGCCACACGTGCATACCCTTTTAACCATTTTTGGAGATCTTCACCATCCTCCCCGGAGAAAATGGAAGGATTCCTTGGCAGATGTTGAACAACGTAGTTGCTTACCTGAGTATCTTCCTTCTTTACATTCATAGAAGTTTCTTTTGGTTCAACAGAATCAATTTTTCTTTTATTTCTTAATGGGTATCGGTCCAGTCTCTCCACCAGTTGTAGCGTAGAAAATTAAGTCTTTGTATATCTGGGGATGTGAAAGTATTTATTGATGACGTCACAGCGACGAGTCGACAATTTTTAACAAGTCAGCCAAACTCTATTTACAGCTAGAGAATCTTAAGCAAGCAAGCAAAGAAATATTTTAAAGATGATTTCACAAATACAGATTAATATATATTTTTATAATCTGTTGAATATATTTTCATTGAATAATATTAAATTAAATAATAAAATATTTCTTCTTCACAATATTATATAGACGATTTTAAAATATGTAAAATAATTTGAGCAAATGTATATCTAAACTTGTATAGGAATTCGGTGTGTTATAATTGGATAGAAGTAATATTTCTAGATCTCCGTGTTCAAGGGCATGTTAGTCTGAAAGCTCGAGAAATAGAAAGTTGTAAAAAGAAACCAAACCCTTGATTCCTTATTGATTTGATCAAAATATATGTATATATTAGCTTACTAGCGAATAACTTGACTTCACACCGAAAGAATATTTGCCAAATGATGGTTTTAACAAATGATATTTCAGCTAACGTCATTAAAAGTAAATTTATTTATTTTTATTTATATAATTTAAAAAGGGAGTTTAAAAGTGCACCTATCCCCCGATTTACACGGTAGATACGTTCCCGAGAAAAACGTGTAAATCGAAAATTGAAAATATTCGCGAAATTTTTATGTGAAGAAATACAGACACAGTGTGCGTGTGCAGCAAGTCAGCACATAGCTCGGGATTCCTCGTGAGATGTGTACACAGCGCATGTGTTCAATCACAGTAGCATTTAGTATAGTGCGATAAAAACAAAAAAAAAACTTATTTGGAAAACCGTGTAAAAGCGAAAACGTGTAAAACAAGTACCGTGTAAATCGGGGATAGGTGTATATAGAAAAAAATGAACGGATGGGTTATATATATAGAAAGAGGGTAAAATATAATTAAAAGTATACAATATTATATTAATTATATTTTTTCCTAAATATATATATTTACTGACAAAAAACCATAACCCGTCCTACCAATGACAGACATTTCAAAACTTTATTAAAGTTCTATCTCAATAAAGTTTAAAATAGAGTAACTGTGACACTATATTGTAGCAAAGTATTTATTATTTTATTAACAGATTATCATTTTTATGTTTATATTTTGCTACTCTGTAAACTTCCCTCATTACTTATCTTTTGTTTATCTTTTATAGTTTGTTTTTGATATAAATAAATTGTTGTCATTCTGAAGTTTGTCTTTCCTAATTTTCCACGTGGCAATATGTTTCACTAATAGATGTTTAACTCTCTACCAAATGAGTGTGTAAAAATGTGAAAAACTGATTATCAAGATATAGTGTGTTTCATAATAGTTTATTATATATATATATATATATGAAAAGACAATATTTTTAATATATATATATATATTAAAACATAATTCATAATACAATATAATACACTGCGGCTTGTGATTGTAAAACAACACTTGAAGTTACACCGCATGAGTTTCTTTTCAATGAAAAATCAAAATTTATTTCAAGGTGAAATATTGACTATTTCTAATCTTTTTGAATGAGGTATGAAAGGTTGAATTATGAAAAGTAATGATGAACGGAAAAATAAAATATAAGTTACTTTATGTATTATTTATGAACGGAAAAATATATATACGTCCAGGGTAGCCTAGTGGACATGGCATCTGCCCGGTAAGCGGAACATTGTGGGTTCGTTTCCCATCCCTGGACACTTTTATTTTTACTCTTCATAATTCACCCTTTCATACCTCATCCAAAAAGGTTAGAAATAGTCAATATTTCACCTTAAAATAAATTTTGATTTTTCATTGAAAAGAACCTCATGCGTTCAAGTGTTGATTTACAAACATAATTTATACCATGATATCAGCCATATTACACCCAACATTAATGTTCTTATTCTAAGATATGCAAATCTCTATATTCTCTTGAATTTTAAGTCTCTCTCTCTCTCTCTCTCTCTGAGAACGTATTGTAAAAACGTCTGCGAATCGAAATCTTGAACTTTTCTCTATTTGCATATTGATTATATTCATATAAATAGGTAGTGTGGGTTATTATAATTACTTGGCTATGTTGAACAACGAAAAATAAAATACACTCATTAGGACAAAACTTAAGGAAATTATACCTTGCTTACTCCTGATGACAATACAAGTGTACAAATTTTCAGGGGCCTCACGGTTGATCGGGAATGGATTAATGAATAGAATTTGTATATTTTCCTCTAAACGTAAATAAATAGGCGTAGCCGTTTCTATGGCGTAATGAGCGGCTCTCATTACATAAAATTAAGTCGGCAGTACAGTAGAACCTCCCTGTAAAGGACACATAATTGCAGAGCCAAAGTGTCATTTAGAGAGAGGTGTCCTCTTACCGTAGAGTTACTAAATAATAAAAATGTAATTTTGAAAATAAAAACTGTCTTTTATAGAGAGGTGTTCTCTAGCGCGAGTGTCCTCTCATGGAGGTTCTACTGTATGTGGAACTTTAACTATGAATAATTGTGTATTAGGATATTTCCCTGAAATATATTAACTATTTTAAATAACTATTATAAACATTTTTAATCATTATATATAAAAATTATTATAAACTTGTATATATTTTTATAAATATGTATATTTATAAATTATTATATTTATTTAATCATAAATTTATCATTATATAATCTTATTTATTCATATTTATATTTATTCAGTATTTAACCATATATAATCTTATTTGAACGTTATAATAAATCAGTTTCAATCTATCTCGCTCTCTTTCTCACTCTCCATCCCGAGGCAATGACAAGTGTGGCTACTATCTACAAGTACCATCTTGGTCTTGAGGTGGGTAACACCAGCCATCACATCGACCTGCCCACTCTGTGGGAAAGAACTCTCGCAGTCCATCGGTGGCGGAGTCTTTCCCGCGGTGGGTGTTACCAATTAAAACTGTATAAATGTATAAATATATTTATCAATTACTTTATATACAAAGGGGGATCAATAAATAAGGTGAATTATCTTATTTCTTAAAAATTAAAAAAGAAAAAATAATTTAAACCACAGAATATTAAAATATAACATCGAGAGACTATTTAAGGTGTTCTGTTCTTTTTTCCCACGCGCGGCGCGAGACTTATAAATAAACTAAAATGGAAGCTCCCTTGAAGGATTGCACCACGCTTGAACAACGTGCAGTTATTCGTTTCTTGAATGCAGAAGGTATTAAAACATTTCAAATATGCCAAAGAATGAAAAATATCTATGGTGAGTCTTGTTTGTCTCAAAAAAAAAAAAAAAACATTTAAAAATGGGTTAACGAGTTCAAAACTGGACGAATTACATGTTCCTCAGGTCTCAACGTTCGGCCGGTAAAGTTTTGTTAACAATTTTTTGGGCTGTTGATGGACCAATCTGTCTTTATTTTTTATCCTCAAGGCAACGTATGAACAGCGACCTTTATTGTGACATTCTTGTAAATAAGCTGAAACCCGGTATAAGAAACAAAAGAAGAGGGAAGCTTAGTAAAGGTGTTCTCTTCCTTCATGATAATGCAAGGCCGCATACATCATGCAAAACTGTATCCACAATCATTAAATTAGGTTTTGAAGTTTTAGAACACACACACATCCTGCATATAGTCCAGACCTAGCCCCCTCTGACTATTTCCTTTTTGGACTACTAAAGAAGGAGTTAAAGGGAAAGCGATTTGACTCGGATGAAGATGTCCAGAAAGTGGTGCAAGATTTTTTTCACACGCTTCCTAAGAGTGCCTATAAAGAAGGTATTTTCAAGTTGCCAGAACGATGGAGAAAATGTATAGAAAGCCAAGGTGATTATTTTGAATAAATCAAGTCCTAATTTTTAATATCGTTCTTATTTTTTTTAATAAATTATAATTCACCTTATTTATTGATCCCACCTTGTATTTATATCTATTTATTCATATATTTATCATTATATACTCTTATTTATTTATATTTATTCTATATTTAACCTTATATAATCTTATATGTACATTGTAATAAATCAGTTTCAATCTCAATCTCTCTCTCTATTTGCTGTTGATTAGAAGTCAATAAATTTGTTAATTATTTCTCTCTCTTCATTACTTTCCTGATAATATATTTAGCAGAAGATATATAATTATTATAGAAGTAATAGTGATTGATAAATCATAATTAAAGTCTGTTTATCATATTTTTTAATATAGATAATAAAAATACATTTAAAAAAACAGGAAATAGGATTCTACAGTATGACCAGATTTATCTACGAGCACCACTGGTAATTACTCTGTGAATATAAATATTCAGAGATTAGAGAAATTGTAATTTTGTAAAATTGGGAAAAATGTGGTAAACATGGTCATTTATTTCTACCCTCTTTTTTTTAAATCTTTTTTTAATTATAGTTATATATAATTATTTTAGTAGCTCATCTATATTCATTTCCTTTTTTTCATCAAATATTTTGGTGATTTTCAGGCAAAATGACTTTTATTTTGAAAATGATGCAATAACAATCTACACTCGCTCATCAGAGATTAAGCACGAAATTCAAAATGTGAAATAATTTTTATTTTTAAAACATTTCTTCAATATTTTAGCTTAATATAATATATGTTTAATTAAAAAGGCATATATTGAATCGAAATATAATTTATTTTACCAATATTTCAGTTGGCTGGACGCCAACCTTTATCAAGGTGTTATAACATTTTAAAGTGTGTCAACAACAGAAACAAAAACCAACAAAAATATGTGTGTGATAAAACAATAAAAAATAAAAATATATAAAAAGGGTCAGGTGATGATAGGCTCATGTGGGCCTTGTCAGGATATGTCTTTTTATATTGTAGCTTAGAAATCAAGTCTTTGTATATCTTAAGATGTATTTATTGATGACGTCACGGCGACTAGTCGACAATTATTAACAAATCAATATATATAAAATGCTGATTTTTTACATTTTTTATTTATTTATTTGTGCTTATATAGTGTAGCGAAGTGTTTTTTAAATTTTATTATCAGAGTATTATTTTTTTATGTTTTTATTTTGCTACTCTGTAATCTTCCCTCATTGCTTATCTTTTGTTTACCATTCTTAGTTTGTTCTTGCCTGAAATAAATTGCTGTCTCATCCCGAAGTTGGTCTTGGGGCTTGAAGACCTTACTTGATAGGCCAATTAGCCCGGAAAGCCAAAGACGACGAAGTTGGTCTTCCCTAATTTTCCACGTGGCAATATAATATATCTTCTGCTCTTTTTCTACATCTTGCTCCCTGGTTTGATTATATTGGTTGTTTAACAAAGTAGGCCTAAGTTTTTTAACTTCATCTTCAAAAATTTTCAAATTCGTGACATCTGTTCTTATAGGTTAAGGATTTCTTATTTGTGTATCTCTATATATATAAAAGTCAATGTCTGTCTGTTTCGCGATAAACTCAAAAACTACTGAACCAATTGGTACCAAATTTTGCCTGTCGCTTTTTATAAACCTGAGGAAAATTTTCGGCTACATTTTGATTAGTATTTTTGGCTATTTCTTTTTTCATTTGAAGAACTTTTTTTTTACGCGGAGTAAATACGAGGCGAAGTAACAACACGAGGCCAATTAAGCGACCAATGAGCGTTCTGCATTTCTTTTCAAGTTGCTTGCGTACTTTTTTTTTAAATATCTTTTTATACGAGTGTCATTTTTTTAACAAAAGTATTGAGAGAGAAATTTATATTACTAAGTTACGGTAAGTGCACACAATGCAATTTAAAAAAAAAACTTTACAAAATTAGCGTTACTGTATGTAAACAATGGCTTTCGTATTTTTTATTAATTTTTGTTCTGGCCTTTTTTTTTTTATATAATCTAATATATAAAAGTCATTTTGTCGTCTGTTTCGCGATAAACTCAAAAACTACTGAACCAATTGATACCAAATTTTGCATGTCGCTTTTTATAAACATGAGGAAAATTTTCGGATGCATTTTGATTAGTATTTTCGACTGTACTTTTTAGCATGTCTATCGGGATTATGGCAATAACTCTGAAAAATATTACAGCGACTTTTATTGTGACAATTAACAATTAAAAAGTAATATATATTCATTGACATCCTTTTCAATTATTACAAAATAAAAGACATATCGCTAAAATATTAAAAGACAAATTATATACAAGAGCCAGGGAGTCTTCCCCAACACACTAAAGTCCTCTGCCAGGCGATGACGGGGTCCTCGACGCTACCACAGAGATCAACCAGCACAAAGTGCCTGTATATACAGGACTTTTATTATGAAGACACACGAGATAACCATGTGTTGTCTCTGTCTTCTTTAAAAAAGGACAGACAATAGGTGATAACAAAGACTTTATACTTCTTTAAGTTTTGACGCTATGAGTGTCAATAAAAATACATAAATGCGATTTTCTGCGATGGTTTACTACGATTGAAGACCTAGAAGGAAGAGAATTCGAAATGATTGACTTGCTAAGAAATAGTCAACCTTCTTCAAATAAAAGATAATTCGTCCAGTAAATAGTAAAGAGATAATAAAAAGATTTACTGGCGGAGGTGTTTATTATTTGAAGAACTATGAATGCCAGCCAGGCAGCCTCTATCTTTACAATAGTCAATCTTGTTATCATATAAAACAAGAGATTTGTTGAGAAATGGTATAAACTGTTTATATCTTTAAACATTTAACTTTTTTTCTGAAGAATAAAATTCTCTATATGATGGCTCTCGATTTTTACAAAAGGGGGTCGGTGGAAGGCTGGTTAAACCGTTTGGTTTACGACCACTACGACCCGGGTTCGATCCCCGAATTGGACACTTTTTTCTGTTTAAAAAAAAAATGCTCCAATGGCCCCCCGATTCTTGCAAAAGTCCAACCCCACCAGCGAGTGCAAGTAACCAAACGGGGCTCTGGCACATTTGTAAGTGCGAAGTCTAACTGCTTTCACATGTGTAGACATGTGGTGCGCTTACAGTAAAAAGCAGTCGCTAACTACCCACCATGATTATCATGGCCTGTACCACGTGTACTAGGGATAAGCAAAAAAAAAAAAAAAGATCCAATCCCATTACTGATTGCAAGTAACTAAACTGAGATCTAGGCATACTTGTAAGTGGAAAACTCTAACTTATTTCATGTTTGGAAAAATATCTTATTCTTCTTTATCTCCACTCAAACATATTAGGGTATCAAGTTGTGACCCTTGATGGTGTCTGTTTGACAACCATCATGACTGGGTGAAGTAGAATGCGTCTGCCTTTGTTATTAAGACCGGGAGCACTACTCAGTGGCAGGCCGACTTAGCTCCAAAAGAAATGGCCGCATCTGACATGAGGAACAGACGCCAATGTGCAGCTGCTCCTAACATGGAGTACAGACTCATCCTGTAACGCTGCAATAGGAGCCCTTACAGGGTACTATCAGCCGGGCCAGCTGAACCCAGGTTTTTTAGCGAGCTTGTTACTGCTCCCCCTCCTCCTTTTTCATCCGGGCTTGGGACCGGCAAAGGCGGAGTTATGTTTGGAAAAATATAGCTACATAAACCAATTATTTATTTATTTCCCGACATTTCAGTAACTATCTTTCACTTTCTTCAGAGGAAGGGTTATTCCTTTAAGAAGAGTGAAAGAAAGTCACTGACACGTCGGCAATTTATTTCATAATAGGTTGAGAGCGAGATGTAGCCATATATATTTTTCCAAACAAACTTCTAACCAACAAATTATCTTCAAATTTCTTTCTGTCTGTATAGTCACATGGTGTACTTGCAGTAAAAGGTACATACCACATGATTACCATGGTACATGTTTTTAAATACTAGGGATATTAATAATAATAATAACTTTATTTTTCAAAAGGTTTACACGTTTTTCTCTAAAAGAGTAACGAATGGTCAGTCTATTTACAAATTTTTATTTATAACTTTCAATAAATAAATAAAGTTAAAGTAAAAGTTAACAAAGATATTCAGGATGCCTGAATGACCAGTTTTTTAATCGTTGAAGTACAGCTTGCACCACGCTGATGAGGGCCAACAGCCCAAAACCTGTCCGTGGTTAGCTTTTCTTGTTTAATCAAGACTGGGTATTTGGCCAATTCTGTAATAATTAAAAATCAACGAGAATAGTTGATATTTATTCCGATAGATGGTGCAAACCATCAGTAACTTTCAGTTGCACGATAAGGAGATGCCTTTTTCATAAAAGACATTTTCATTTGTTATCTTGACTCTTTTGGTCAGTGCTGTGGCTCTCAACAGATATGGTCCCCTGATGTCTTGCAGATGTCCAGCAGTCTTTCGTTATAATGATAAAACATATAAACTAACAAATCAATAACAGAAGGAAGAAATGTAAGATATAATAACAGCATAAGACTAAATAAAATAAAGAGAGGGATTATTTATAGATGATTTGGTACACTTAGTTTTGTTAGCGACCCATTTAGTTCGGAGTGAAATTGCCCATAGTGTATTTACCAATAAATCTCTCTTAACTGGACTTTTATTTTTCTTCTGTAATGTCTATGGACTTCCACTAGTTAATTTATACAATATTATCTATTTTATTGGGGGATGATAATTGCTCGAATTATAGTCAAAGCTTAATATTTTTAATCAGATATCCAATGATTATGCTATTTTTTAATATGAGACAAACTTTGTATATATTCAATTTATTTGTACTTTTACGATATTTTTATTTAGAAAATAGTCTAAAAATTGAGTCACAAATGAGAGAATAATTTTAATTGTTTAATGAACGTAAGGCTTCTGTGTTTGAAGATTTTAAAGTTTTTAGGTTATTTTATATAGAAATTACACACAGAATCATAAATTGAGGTAATAATTAGGATTGTTGAATGAATTTAAGGCTTATGTGCATGAATATTTTAGGTTTTTCTATATAGAAATTACACACAGAATCATAAATTGAGGTAATAATTAGGATTGTTGAATGAATTTAAGGCTTATGTGCATGATTATTTTAGGTTTTTCTATATAGAAATTACACACAGAATCATAAATTGAGGTAATAATTAGGATTGTTGAATGAATTTAAGGCTTATGTCCATGAATATTTTAGGTTATTTTATATAGAAATTACACACATAATCATACACTGAGGTAATAATTAGGATTGTTGAATAAATATAAGGCTTATGTCCATGAATATCTTAGGTTATTTTATATAGAAATTACACACAGAATCATAAACTGAGGTATTAATTAGGATTGTTGAATAAATATAAGGCTTATGTCCATGAATATTTTAGGTTATTTTATATAGAAATTACACACAGAATCATAAATTGAGGTAATAATTAGGATTGTTGAATAAATATAAGGCTTATGTCCATGAATATTTTAGGTTATTTAATATAGAAATTACACACAGAATCATAAACTGAGGTATTAATTAGGATTGTTGAATAAATATAAGGCTTATGTCCATGAATATTTTAGGTTATTTTATATAGAAATTACACACAGAATCATAAACTGAGGTGATAATTAGGATTGTTGAATGAATTTAAGGCTTATGTCCATGAATATTTTAGGTTTTTCTATATAGAAACTACACACAGAATCATAAATTGAGAGAGTAATTTGAATTGTTGAGAATGAATGTAAGGCTTCATGTAGAGAGATTTTAAAGTTTTTAGGTTGTATATATTGATATTATACAGAGTACGCTTTTAGGATAAGCGATTATTTTGTTAATATTGAGTAAAAAACTAGCAGAAAGAGAGAACAGCCGTTGGGGAAGGTCAGCATGGCCTTAAGGCCAGTTTGGGCATTGGGTAACCTGGCAACTCTCTCTAATTCTCAGCAGATCTGGATTATGCTCATATCAGGTCATGTACATCTATTCTAATTCCTTAATTTCTATCTTGGGGACTTTCTCTCTTGACGGATTGAGATTGGAACTTCTTTATTAGATCGTTCATTTATGGTTATATAGGGTTAAATATACGAAATTGTATAAATAAGTTTAATAAATGATAAATAAATGGATAAATATATAAAATATTTGATTAAAATACATATATACGCATATAGCACGTATCCTCCACCCATGCACACATATATTTTCCAAAATTGTTTATAACACACAAAGAAGGTAATGTTTATTTTATTCCCCTTTCAATATCATTAATATTTAAAATATGTAAAAATTAATTTATATATAAAAAAATAGTATATATATCATCAATTTATTATCGTGATACTCCTGTTGAAGGACTGACAAGTCCGAAAGCTTGAAAATAAAAAAATTGAACAAGAAACTTAACCCTGGAAGCTTTATTTACTTCATACATATATATATAAATATATATATACAAGGTTGTCATCGGTAGCGCCCACCGCAGGAAGGACTCTGCGAGAGTTCTCTCCCCCACAGAGACTGAGATTGAAACTACTTTGTTTCAATATTCATATAAGGTCATATAAGGTTGAATATATAATAATTGAACGAGAGAGAGATAAAAGAGGAATATATATAAAACATAAAATTTACGACATCACAATAAGCATCAAACACTCTGTGTCATCCAATGACGACTTGGATCGTTGACAAAGCCACAATACGGAAGAAATAGACTTACTTCTTTTTAGATTAAAAGATCATCCAGCAAAAATGTTCACCCATCTTCTTTTTCAAAACTATTTTCATATATATGTTATATTAAAATATTATTCTATTTAAATTTATATTTCATAGATCCAAATACTCTGTTAAATCGACCGCCAGAGGTCACGCTTTCTCTATAAATACTCATTGTTGTTGTTCTTCCCCGTTGGTCGGCCCAAAACATTTGTACATTATGTAAATAAGCTTTTCTTTTTTTATTCTTACGCCTTAAGCCAGGCAATACTTTTATCCAATTATGTTTATATATTCCTTTAGAGCAATTCAAACAAACATATCTCTCCAAAACCAAAAATAACCATCTCCACAAGAAAACATAGCCTTCTACAATCAAAAATAGCCCACTACAAAACAAACATAGCCATCTCCAAACCACCATAGCATAATCATCAATATGATCCAAAACAACAGAAATAATATCTTTTTTTTTTTCATTTAAATATAATATATATATGGGAAATTGACCAAGACAATTTTCCAGCTAAACAATTTAAAAAAGAAATTATGAAGCTTTCACGATACCCTTATGAATATTATGAAATCAAAGCCAGCTCTAGACTGATATGAATCATAGCTTGAAATTACAGTTTTCCAAATATCAAAAAGCTTCTCAAATAAAGCTAAGGCGTAAATATATTTATGTACGGGGTTGCTAACCAAAATAGATGATTTTTGAGCCCCAGTTAAGTATAAAAAGCTAAGGCTATCAACTCACTAAAATGACCATTAGAAGCAGCAAAATATTCAAAGCTACCAATCAATGTAATCGATAGAGTGATAATAAATGACATCACTCTGTGGAATGAATGAACCATTTCCATCTTGACAAATGATGATAATGATCATAAAAGAAATTATTAGGTGATAAAATGGTTCTAATTTGCTTCATACATACTGGAAAATGGTAATCCTTCTTTTGTTAGGATAACAAATAACTCTGATTGGTTGATTCCATTCTTTGCGAGGCGTTTTCGTTCAATTAGATTACACTTGGAGTTCGTTTTAAAATGGGGAATTTTTTGTACGTTCTATCGCTTGGATTTAACGCTTGTATTTCTAACCCAATTTTGTCTGTTTCCTGTATCATTGTCGATTTTTATTTCTTATTATAGGTGGGTCGGTAGACGTGTAGTCAAAATAGTTGGTTTTCTACCGCCCAGGCCGTAGATCAAATCCCGCATTAGACATTTTTTCTAATTAAATGAATGCTCCAATGATCCCCGATTCTTGAAAAAGTCCAACCCCCACCATCATGTAAAATTAACCAAACGTAGCTTACACTTGTAAATGCAAAAGTCAAATTTCTTTTCACATATGTAGATATGTGGTACAATTAAAGCAGTCGCTAATTTCTACCCACTATGATTACACTGATAGACAAAACTTAAGGAAGTTGTACCTTATAGCATATATATATCGGGATTCAGAAAATAACTCTGAGAGATATTTTCTGAATCCCGATATATATACGCTATAAGGTACAACTTCCTTAAGTTTTGTCTATCAGTGTTATCATGACCTTTACCACGTGTACTAGGGATAATAATATTTTTTAAAAAGATATCCTGTTTTTTTTTTTCAGACTTTCTCGCTTATAATGCATGCATTTGTATAAGAGACTAAAATATTATGTTATATTATGGAATATCTTTGCTCTATCTATTCTGGTGGATGAATATGGCATAAACTGTCGATTAAAGAAATAAATGACCCAGAATCGAATGCGGCATTGTGCACCTTTTTTTATGTCTGAAGAAAGAATTGCCTCAATGAAACCTCAACTTTTGGTTCAGAGTAGTTGTCCTTCTGATTTCAGAATTCCACCAGTATATTTATAATGATAAATAGATTTTCTCTATTCTCTTTTATATAATTAAAAGAAGGTATATGCAAATGTGTTAAACACCATATAAAAACTAACGACGAAACATCCAAGCACCATTTGTTTTTGTTTCTCTCACAATTTTTTTCCAACATTAAATTACGGTAATAAAAAAAGGAAATTAACTTTTGTTATTTCCCCTTTTAGAATAAATTTAATATCTCCCTAAATTAGCTTCCTATTTATTCAGGTCAAATTTTCATTTTTTCTGTTATACTGGTTTTAAATTACTCTATTGTTTTAAAATTTCTCTATTTTAATAGGAATTAAATTTAGAATGAAGATAAAAATATGACACAATAAATTAACACGATATTATTTTTAATTGTAAATTTTATTTTCTGGTTGGAAGTTTTTCTTGTCGAAAGAATACCGACACATCAAACTTTTTCAACTTAGTTTTTGTTTGAAAAAAAAAGAGCACAAAATTGAAATTGTTCTGGAATCAGATGGATAAATTAAGAAAAGAGCATCTCCTGATCTTGTCTTGAGTCTAGCGTAAAGTCCTCAGTTTGAACCAAGATGTAGCATGCTATAGAAAGACTATGACTGTGTTATAACAGAAAGGTGGATGTACGTTTCTAAGCCGAGTCTTGAGCTTTGGTGTACGGTTGGCTGTGTAAACAAGGATGTAGGATGCTATAGAAAGATAATAAAGGTGCTATAACAGATATGGTAATGTACGTGGCTCAGCGGAGTCTTGAGCTTTGGTGCAAAGTTCTCTGTATGAAAAAATATATATAGAATGTTATAGGAAGACAATGACTGTTCTATAACAGATATTTTAATGTACGTGGCTCAGCGAAGCCTTGGACTTTATTGTCAAGTTCTCTGTATGGACAAGGATGTAGGATACTATAGAAAGACAATAACTATGTTATAATAGATATGTTGATGTTCAAGGCTCAGTGAAGTCTTGAGTTTTTTGTGAAGTTCTCTGTATGAACAAGGATCTAGCATGCTATAGAAACATTATGGAGCTGCTATAACATAAAGGTGGATATACATGGCTCAGCGGAGTCATGCGTTTGGTGTACAGTTCTCTGTTTGAACAAGGATGTAGAATGTTATAGGAAGACAATGACGGTGCTATAACAGATATGGTGATGTACATGGCTCAGCGGAGTCTTGACTTTGGTGTACAGTTCTATGTATGAACCAAGATGTAGCATGCTATAGGAAGACAATGACGTTGCTATAACAGAGTGGTCGATGTACATGGCTTATCGGAGTCTTGGCTTTGGTGTACAGTTCTATGTATGAACCAAGATGTAGCATGCTATAGGAAGACAATGACGGTGCTATGACAGAAAGGTGGATTACATGGCTCAGCGGTGTCTTGAGCTTTGGTGCAAAGTTCTCTGTATGGACAAGAATGTAGGATGCTATAACAGATATGGTGATGTACATGGCTCAGCGGAGTCTTGGCTTTGGTGTACAGTTCTATGTATGAACCAATATGTAGCATGCTATAGGAAGACAAAGACGGTGCTATAACAGATACGGTGATGTCCAGGGATCAGCGGAGTCCAACTACAGCCAGCCGTCCTCGGACCTCTCGCTCGAGGAGGAAAAGGAAGCTCTTCGGAGGGAGACCGAGCGAGTAGCACTCTCGCAGCTTGAAGAAGCCAGGGTGAGTGCTTCTTTCAGATTTTCTTTAGCATCATGACCACATATATTGGAGAGGAATTAATGTTTTTTACTTAAGAGGATACATAATTTCTTTAAAATATATAGCACGAATTTCTACAATTAGTGAAATGAAGACGAAATGTAGATTTTGGATTTTCAGCGAACCCTTCCTGATATTTCACCAATTTAATCTATTAGCTCCTTATAACTCTAGAATGTTATTTCTTCTGTGATATATAGACTGTAGTTCATCTTTGTTGGCGAACATTCAGAAGAAATAGGCAAAAAGGTTGGCTAGAATCGATTACTTTTTAAGATAGATTTTTAACTCTCTCAAATTATATAAATAATATTTTGTTTTCCTTTTTCCCCTGTTTTCAAATGTGATAAGTTAACTTTTGAAATACAATGGTTTGGGAATATTTTAAATGTGTAAATATCTAAATATTTACTATTGTACATATATAAATAGAATTCACATTTTACCCCTTTTTTTATCTTTGCAGACTCCGTGGTAAATTCATGTATAATACTATATGTTTTATTTAAGGTTTTTTGTGTCTTTGAATTAGTCTCTAGTGTGTCATAAGTAAAACATAATTCTGAATTGAGAATTAATACAATTGCGCGATACATACTTTTATCTAAATATATGAAAACCTTACGCAGTAAGTTTATTTATTTAAATTATAATTATTGAGTAAGGTTTTTAGACATTTTAAATTTGCTTCAATATACAAGGTAGGGTTAATAAGTAATGCACAATCATCAATAATAATTTTATTTGACAAACCATAAAGATGTAATATCACCGGACTTAAAGAGGAACTCGGTCAACGACCGTTGTCGGATTCTTGTGTTCACATTAGGCTCCATATCTGAAAAAATACAAAAGATAAATCCATTCTGATTGCAGATATGATATATGTTTTATTTACCAGTAAACATGTATTTTATTATAATAAATTATTTATATATATTGCTAGGGGTGGTTGTGCATTACTTATTGACCCAACCTTGTATAAAGGAAGGATTTCTATTACAAAATATGAATCACGTGTAATTTAACTTTATATTTTTTCTCAAAGAATCTCGAAAACCAGTTTTAAAACCTAATTCAAGTTTCAATTCTTATTGGAAAAGAAAAATGTTTAGTAAATCCTTCTACCAAAGTTTTGTCACAAGGTTGTCCCAAAAGTTCGTAAACACTTGTAAAAAATTGAAATACCAATATTATTCGCCGTTATGTATAATGTCTTTGTATTAGGTATAAAGTAATTGTATTATGTATTATTAATATAATCCCTTCGGTATAATTATTAATAAAAGACCAATTTTCGCTGAGGGAAAGTTTCTTTTATGTTTTATGTGAAAGAAACTTTTCCCTCAGCGAATTGTCTTTTATTAATAATTGTATTATGTATTATTATGTATTCGCCGGAATAATATTATTCTCCAAGTAATAAGCAAAACACGAACTTTTTGGACAACCTTATATTACATAAGAAAAAATCAACAATAAGTTAGTTAGCCAGAGACATATGATTCAAGTATTTACATATAGAAGATCACCTATGTAGTTACCTAAATCTAACTATACACGTTCATTCCCAACTTATCTACTTATATAATTGCCTTATTCTGTCTGTATGTCTGAAGCTCACGGATAGAATGCGCGCCCATTGGCTGCCGGCGAACACGTGTCCTCCCTGCCCCCCTCTAGACAACCCTGTTATCAGCTGTGTGATACATACACCTGTCTATAGCGGCCATCTTAGACAACCCTGTTATCAGCAGTGTGTTACATCCACCTGTCTATACAGACCACCCTGTCTATAGCGACCACTGACCACCCTGCCTATAGCGACCACTCTAGACAACCCTGTTATCAGCTGTGTGATACATCCACCTGTCTTTACAGACCACCCTGTATATAGCGGCCATTCTAGATAACCCTGTTATCAGCTGTGTGATACATACACCTGTCTATAGCGGCCACTCTAGACAACCCTGTTATCAGCTGTGTGATACATCCACCTGTCTATACAGTCCACCCTGTCTATAGCGGTCACTTTAGGCAACCCTGTTATCATCAGTGTGTTACATTCACCTGTCTATACAGACCACCCTGTCTATAGCGGTCACTTTAGGCAACCCTGTTATCAGCAGTGTGATACATACACCTGTCTATACAGACCACCCTGTCTATAGCGGCCACTCTAGACAACCCTGTTATCAGCTGTGTGATACATACACCTGTCTATACAGACCACCCTGCCTATAGCGACCACCCAAGACAACGTTATTAAAATATATTCGCACTCGGGTAAAACCCGGGCGTTGCCCGGGCCATTCGTCTAGTAATCTAATAAAATCAACAATCTATCCAGGGTTAAGTTTCTTGAACCATTTTTATTTCTTTAAATTTCAGGCTAGCATGCCCTTCAACAGGAGCACCTAGAAGTATAGTTATCAGGAATTTATACTTCTGATACGATCTGTATCAATTGTACTAGAGATAAAAATAAAAACAATATTACCACATATATATAATCTGTATAGGAGGTTTGAAGTAATCACTTTTGATAACATATAAGAATCATAAATGCTTAAAATAATTGCAAAATTTAACGCTGTTATAAGAATGCAATAAACGGGGCTCTGACACATTTGTAAGTGCAATGTCGAACTGCTTTTCACATGTGTAGACATGTGGTGCACTTACAGTAAAAGCAGTCACCTACTTCTACCTTCTTCTAATTCATGGCCTGTACCACGTGTACTAAGGATAAGCAAAAAAAAAATAAAAACACGCTTTAATAATTGTGCAAGTCTTCAATTTTTTTATTTTTTTATGATTAGTTTTTTATCTAATAGCTGCATCTTTTACATTGGTCTTTCCTTCAAAACAACCGATTATGAAATATTCATACCATGGGGGTCGGTGGAAGGCTGGTTAAACCGTTTGGTTTTGACCACTAGGACCCGGGTTCGATTCCCGCATTGGACACTTTTTTCTATTAAAAAAAATGCTCCAATGGCCCCCGATTCTTGCAAAAGTCCAACCCCACCAGCGAGTGCAAGTAACCAAACGGGGCTCTGGCATTTGTAAGTGCAAAGTCGAACTGCTTTTCACATGTGTAGACATGTGGTGCGCTTACAGTAAAAAAAAAAGCAGTCCTAACTACCCACCATGATTATCATGACCTGTACCACGTGTACTAGGGATAAGTAAAAAAAAAATCTTCTACCTTTTTCAACATACATCCTTTTTCAAAAACATTTCGCTTTTGATCATATATACAAATTCCTAATTTAATAGATTAGCGCGCTGTTATAAGAAATATAAACTATTTTGACGCTTTGATTTTTTTTTTAATTAAGACAATGGTAAATAAAACTAGGGAAACCGCTGGGAGGGTTCACCACTGATGAGTTAGACTCTCTAATTATTTTATCGTTGTGATAAAGGCAGTAGAAAATTGTTTTAATTCAAAAATAACCATACGCTTCAAAAAAATAGTTTATATTTCATGTACAAATTGCTGTCTATATTTCTCAAACAAACACACACGCGATAAAAACAAAAATTTGATATTAATTTAAGAATATATATTTATTTTTCAAATAATAATTATATTAAAATGTTTTTATATGAAATTGAAATACTTGAATTATATAAAATCCGAAGGGAAAATACTGTATATGTAAAAAACGATATTCATAGATAACTCTACTCTATCTTATAGTTCTCCTTTCTTCAAACACAACACATGAATATTTAAATTGCCCATGAAAACAATTTGTAATACAAATCTAAATTAATGTAATACAATATATTTTCAATACAATATTTTATAGTATTTCTCTCTCGCGTTGGGTGTGTGTTGTGTAGAGATTTATTCTTATTTTATTGAAAAGGGGGCTTCTTTTACATTCGTCCTAAAAAAGAAATTCACAAAATCCCATTTCTTTCTGTTTGCTTCCTGTTACTTGATTTGCATAGAAAATATTTACATAAGGGGGGGGGGGTAGGAAATGCGGGTTATTATACAAAAGAATTTATCATATTCTACATCTCTATATATTTTCTGACTATGACCATCATATATCATTTGCATCATAGCACCAATAGCTAAAACGAGGCTATATATATGTTATATAAAGGTATTATTTAAAATGTTATATTAAAATTTTTTATTTAAAAAAAAAATATATATATATATATATATATATTTCATAGATACAAATACTCTGTTTAAATCGACCGCCAGAGGTCGCGCTTTCTCTATAACCTGAACCTTCCCCATTGGTCGGCTCAAAACATTTGTACATTATGTGAATAAGCTTTTTATTTTTTTATTCTTACGCCTTAAGCCAGGCAGTACTTTTATCAAATTATGTTCTTATATATTACTTTAGCTCAAATAAAACAATCTCTGATCAAAACCATTTTTATTATTTTACTTTCAAGATTTTAGCCACGACTGCATCACCAATACCATATATTACTAAAAAAGAACCAGCAAATAACTAACATAGTATAATCCTCAAGATAATTAAATACAAGCAGAAAATAATATATTTTCTTTATATAAGATATATACATGTTATGAATAATTTGTTTGTTAGATAAAGGGTTGATAAGACAAAGGATTGATAAGATAAAGGGTTGAAGGTGCAGTTGTGATTAAAAAAATAATTATTTACCATCAAGTAGCTTTTATTTTCAATTACTTGAGTACATATCACACATTAGTTATTTTTACATTATATAGAATTTTATAAAATTAATTCTATATTGGTGATTCAAAAAGATAGATATGTTAACTACGCATATTTACAACAAAACTGAAAGTATTTCTAAAAAAGATGATAACAAAAGTAAAATTAGCAATGAATAAAATAATATATATATTTTTTTAAATATATAAATATTTGAATTTTTAGATTATATAATATACACTGCGTGACATTGAAAATGGAACACCAAGAAATAGTGGCCAGAAAATTATGCAAATTTCAGGGTAGACGCGCCTAACCGAGTTATGCAAATGATGTAAAATGCGCAGCTCTCGTGCACACATGGAGTAAGATATAAGAGAAGGAACTTGCAGAAAGGACAGTATTCGTGTCGTTATTTCTTCAAGGAAAATCATTGTAGAAATGTTGTTCTTGTGTCAAAAGACACGTGTAATAACAGAGAATGCCAGGTCATCGTAAACGGAGGCAGTTCAAGCAGAAAGACGCTTTTACGAGGGGCATGGTGATCGGACTGAAAAGGGCAGGTTGGTCCATACGTCAAATCGCAGCTGATACACACCTTGGTGCGTCCACGGTGCACCGACTGTGGAGAAGATGGTTGGAACAAGGAAATGTGGCAATTTATAGGAATGTCGGTGCAACCAGAGTGACGTCAGCACGTGTGGATCGGCGTATCCTTCGACAAGCAGTGGCGGCCCCACAAGCCACTTGTACCGCCATCCTGCAACATGTGCATCATTCCATCTCGACCAGAACCATTTCCCGTCGATTGGTTGCTAATGGCTTGCACTCATGCCGTCCGCTAAGAAGACTGCCATTGACCACACCGAATAGGCGCCAACGTTTGGAATGGTGCCGGGCTAGATCGACGTGGATGACGGAATGGCACGGGATCGTGTTCTCAGATGAGTCGCGTTTCTGCTTGTCCAGTGATAGTCGCCGTGTACGCGTTGTGGCGCGTTGTGGAACGCCCCACCGTGCGACAACGTGGAATCATGGTTTGGGGCGCAATCGCGTATGATTCCAGGTCACCTTTACTTCGTATTAAGGGCACTATGACGGCCCAACGATACGTTGATGATGTGCTGCGACCGGTGACACTCCCCTACCTTCAGGGGGTACCCAATGCCTTTTATCAGCAGGATAACGCCCGACCGCACACTGCTCGCATTAGCCAACAAGCTCTGCAAGATGTACAGATGCTTCCCTGGCCACCGTACTCTCCTGATCTCTCACCAATCGAGCACGTCTGGGACATCATTGGACGCCGTTTGCATGCCTTGCCACAGCCGCGTTCAGAAGACGAACTGTGGCAAATGGTTGAGAGGGAATGGAGAGCCATCCCTCAGGACGCCATCCGTACTCTGATTGACTCTCTACCTAGACGTGTTGCTGCGTGCATCGCCGTCCGCGGTGGTCCTACTTGCTACTAAGCCGACGCCGTTCTCGCTCTGTATTATGACTATCATTTTGAAATAAAGACCACTTATTGTTCGTCCCTGTCTCTCTCTGTCTGCCGAGTTTCATCACTTTCTGGCCACTATTTCTTGGTGTTCCATTTTCAATGTCAAGCAGTGTACATATGTAAAAAAATAATAAAATAATAAAAAACATGTTGAGCGTATTTACGCAAGTTTGGCCTTAAATTCCAATTTCTTGGTTTCTCAAGAAGCCCCTGGGACCGAAGCATTTTGGTCGCAGTGGTACAGCCTGCTACACGCTGACGAGCGCCAACAGCGCGAAACGCGTTCGTGAATGGCTTTTCTTGATTTATCAAGAAATTGGGTTGGCCAAATATCTAGGAACAGGCTAAATCAATGTTTAGTTGATTTCGGCTCCACAAGATGGCGCTCTGCCATTTATAAAAGCTCATTTGCTCCTGATCAGGATATGCCTTATCTCTCTATATATAAAAGTCAATGTCTGTCTGTTTTGCGATAAACTCAAAAACTACTGAACCAATTGGTACCAAATTTTGCATGTCGCTTTTTATAAACCTGAGGAAAATTTTCGGCTACATTTTTATTAGTATTTTTGGCTATTTCTTTTTTTCATTTGAAGAACTTTTTTTTCACGCGGAGTAATCCGGAATGGAATGAATACCCAAATATGGCCATTTTTATAAGCTATTCTATGGCACTTCTAATATTTATTATTGATGTACTTTCAGTATGAAGGAAATTGCAATCGGGGGAATTCTCGGGCGAAGCCGGGTCATACGTCTAGTTATATATATATATATAATTGAATGTCTGTCTGTCTGTACTCTATAGATTCAAAAACCATACTTCCAATCGCCGTGAAATTTTGGGATATTATTAGGTATATCCCCGGGAAGGTTTTTGAGAAATAATTTCTTGAATATCTTGAATATCCTTAGAGTTATTTGCAGATTTGTAGATAGTCCGATATTTCACAGCTACAGAAGTAATCATTTTTATCCCATCGAAGAAATTTGCGAATTTGTATATAACAAAGACACTTATGTAAAATTCAATAATTTTTGTAAATTCATTTTAGATTTTCTCTTCTGTTTGAGAAAACCATCGTTTCAGTTTTAATTGTGTTTTTAGTCGGTTATTGAGTTGTAAATAATTAATTGTATATAGGTTGCTAAAATAATTTATTTTGGATTTTCTCTTCTGTTTGAGAGGGCCATCGTTTAAGTTTCAATTATGTTTTTAGTCCGGTTATTAAATTTTATAAAATGAATTGTATATAATCTACTAAAATGTATTTAGGCGCAAGTATCCCGAGCTGGGATATCGCGTCCGATATGTCAAATAAAATAATAATAATGATGATTATTTATCAAAAGTAAGATTTCTACCTATTAATTGCGTACAAGTTAAAGTTAGTTTTATCATTTATCTACAACATATATATTGGGAGAATAGATAAAATGATGATTTTGTAATGTAGAAAATTAGGAAAGACAAAATTCAGGATGACACGGCAATTTATTTGAGACAAGAATAATGATACAATTCCAAGGCAAGATACTATTCCTTTAACTTCCAATTACCGAGGGAACCAATTAATATTGATTTTATTCAACTTATCGAGTATTTTTCAAGGGACCGGGGAAAAATGTTCACTAGATAAAATGATTATTTTGTAATGTAGAAAATTAGGAAAGACAAAATTCAGGATGACACGGCAATTTATTTGAGACAAGAATAATGATACAATTCCAAGGCAAGATACTATTCCTTTAACTTCCCATTACCGAGGGAACCAATTAATATTGATTTTATTCAACTTATCGAGTATTTTTCTATGGACCGGAAAAAAATGTTCACTTTATCGAGAAATTCAAATTTACGAGTTTCAAATTATCAAAATATATCTATTATTTTTTTATAAGTTTATAGAGAATTGTTTTAACAAATGTTCGTTAGACAAACCTTTACTCGGGTAAAACCCGGGCGAAGCCGGGTACATCCGCTAGTTATATATATATAGTAAAGAGTGAAAGCGAAACATGATGAATAAGATAAGTTTATATTATTATTTTTGAGATTAATATTCTAAATTTTATCAATAAATATTTTAAATATGTGACGGCTAGATTTATCAAAGGAACTTAGCATATAAATCGGCTTTTACACGTCATATACTTGTCCAAAAACAACTGGGGTAACGAACCAGATATTATTCAATCGAAAAAATAAAATAATATATAATTAAATATCTTGTTGAAAATCGAGCTATCCATTATAAATACTTGAAATTAATAACGCTTATTTTGGATCAAAATAATTTATTCAAACATCCAATATTTCGATAAGGCTGTTCGCCTATCTTCCTCGAGGATTCTAACCCTGTAAACAAATCATCCATGTGATGCAAGAGTGCCGAGGTTTTGAATAAAGTAGTGTGGCCAAACCATTCAATGAAAATATGATTACTTTTTAAATTTTATATAATTAAAATACTATTGTATATCCTTATATCTATATATATATAAATGAAATGCGAAATCGATGTTTGTTATCGCATCACGCAAAATCTACTGACTCAATCATTATGGAATTTCGCATGTAGGTAGCTGAAGATTTCGTTTAACATATAGGCTATTCAAAAAAACTAAAAAAGTTAATGTGCTTTTTTTAAAAAATAAAAAACCAAAAAGCGTTAGTTCCAGTCTTTTACCGCTAGGGCGCAGCACTGGTCGCGACGATAAATGAATTTGATTTTTTTAAAGCATCGGTGGTTCAGTGGTAGAATGCTCGCCTGCCACGCGGGCGGCCAGGGTTCGATTCCCGGCCGATGCATTTTTTTTTTAACAATTTTTAAAACTCATTTATATTATATCTATATCAATAAAATGCAAATTTCATAAGTGGTGTTCGCTAAAAACTTTCGTTACAATGCATCAATTTCGACCAAATTTTCAACATTTATGTAAAACGAGATGGAGCAGGTTTTGCTTAACATCAAAATATTTTTCCTAACTTTAACATGCGTAACTTCGCTGTTATCGATTAAATACAAAAGAATCAACAGAGTTAATTTTATTTATATATAAATACAAAAAAAAATTCAGCAATTCATTCAACTCAATCTAAAAAAATATTCAAAACAAGCAATTTTAAGATAACACCATATGTAAAACAGTCGGCCAAGAAAACAACAACGATATTACATCTTTCTCACATATTCACACACAATCTTGATTAATAATTAAAACTAATCTTTAACATTGTTTATTATACTTCATAATATATAATATTCGTTAGGCAAACTTTCACTCGGATAAAACCCGGGCGAAGCCGGGTACACATCCGCTAGTATTCTATAATTACTGTTTCTGCTTTATCTGTAGGTATTGGAGAATATCTATTCTTCTATTGATACTATTTTTGTTCTCTATAGATGCCCAGCTCTCCAGAAATAATCTTGCATGTTTATCTTGTATGTTTCTGTATAATACAAGGTGTGATCAATAAATAAGGTGAATTATAATTTATAAAAAATAATGGTTGCCTGTAAAGTCGGTTTTACGGGCGAAGATTTTACGTGACAACGGTAGAATATTTATTGATATGAATATAATTAAATTGCACAATAGGAACAAGGAATTGAATGAAAATAAGAATTGCACAAATTTTAACTATAGAAATATATTTTGTTTACTAAAACATTGTACATGTAAACTTAAACTTAAATAATTCCTATTTGAGTGATTTTGTTGAGGATAGGACGATGATAGGACTTGCATAAATGGAAGGCGCGGTGAGACCAAACGTTCACTGATAGGATCCAGAGGCGGTAGACCTGGAGGTATGTCAGGATATGAGAAGCCGTTGACCTTTGCGAGAGTAGGAAGCTTACGCTTATTCAGTGATTGTCTACAGGTGTTGCAAGACTTTGTATAATCCTCCTTGCGTAGCTGCCGATTTTCCTTAACGTACCAATCCGAGATTACCTTCAGTTGTAGTGCAGTGATGGTTTTAAGGTCATTCTTGAACCACAATCTGTCACAAACCGAGCAAGCATGGCCAAAATCGTTGTCCAGGAAAGTAGATTGAAATCTCCGTATTGACGATGACCATTTGGTATACCAGGTGGATTGATCCAGTTGTATTGCTGTTTGGCTTGAAGAAGTAGTCGGTTGTACATCAGTCCGAGAAGATGCTGCTCTACGTTGTCGGAATGCACGTTGCCGTTGAGCGTTAGTTAGGGGAACGCTCGTTCTCGCCCGCCACGACAGGAACGCTTGTTCTCTCCACCACAGAACAAGACGTTGAAGCAGGTGACTCTGACGTACCGCTGGTGAGGGCTATGTTAGCAGATTTACGTAGCTTGAACCTGCGTTGCCTCTCCGCAGCCGCTTTTGCAAAGGCTCTTACTTGTTCAGGAGTTCTGGTCAATGCTTTTCGTAGTCTGTACTCACGTTGTCGCTGAGCATTCGTTCTGGCGGTAGAGGTGGTGTGTGGAACAACGAAAGGTACTGCAGACGTTGACGGCACGATATCCTCCGTCTCCATTGAAGTACTGGAAGTTGAAGGCACCGTTTCCATTGTTTTGAGAGTGGTGATTCCTGTTGAACATTTGAAATTGAATGGATGAATTTTTAATTTTAAAGAATCAATTTGAAAATCAAAACACTTATTCAGATCGAAGGTTCAAATTTTTGCTAAATAAATTTGAAACTATTTAAAATTTGTAAAATAATAATTAATTAATTAATTAATTTTAAACTAATAATTTACTTAACACTATCAACATTTATCAATAGTATGACATAACCTATAAACTCAGTTTCTCAACTTTTGTGTCAATCTAACAATTAATCAATCAATCATAGTTTACGATAATGAAATATCAGTGTACAATTATTTACCTTTATTGTTGTAGTTGTTGTAAATGACGAATCTAAGCACTCCACATTTTCACTACAGACACAGCTGACGATACTTTAACCACACTTGTGAACTTGTATTATGACGCTTTCTTGTTTTTCCAACGCCAAGATTGTTCGAGAAAGACAAAGACAGAGACAAGCATGCGCCGATTCAATGCGCCTAATTCTCTAGCGCTGCGCGCGCAGCTGCGCGCGCAGCACTCTCGTTCGGTGACTCATCGTAACGTTACCGGGCGTTACACTTTTTCATAAGTGACTCCCAGCCGCAACCTAATTTAAGACGTTGTCACGCCAAAAATAAGAACGATATTAAAATTTAGGACTTGATTTATTCAAAATAATCACCTTGGCTTTCTATACATCGTCTCCATCGTTCTGGCAACTTGTAAATACCCTCTTTATAGGCACTCTTAGGACGCGTGTGAAAAAAAAATCTTGCACCACTTTCTTGACATCTTCATCCGAGTCAAATCGCTTTCCCTTTAACTCCTTCTTTAGTAGTCCAAAAAGGAAATAGTCAGAGGGGGCTAGGTCTGGACTATATGCAGGATGTTCTAAAACTTCAAAACCTAATTTAATGGTTGTAGATACAGTTTTACATGATGTATGCGGCCTTGCATTATCATGAAGGAAGAGAACACCTTTACTAAGCTTCCCTCTTCTTTTGTTTCTTATACCAGGCTTTAGCTTATTTACAAGAATGTCACAATAAAGGTCGCTGTTCATACGTTGCCTTGAGGATAAAAAATAAAGACAGATTGGTCCATCAACATCCCAAAAAATTGTTAACAAAACTTTACCGGCCGAACGTTGAGACCTGATTTTTTTTTTTTTTTTGGTCTTGGAGAGTCGCCTCGTTTCCAATCCATAGATGCACGTTTTGTCGAAGGATCATAATGATAACACCAACTCTCATCTCCAGTTACAATTTGGTCAAGGAAATGATCACCTTCCTCTTCATACGGCTTTAAGAGAGCCTTTGAAACCCGAATACGGTTAAGTTTTTGGTCCAAATTAAGGAAATGTTGAATCCATCTGCCGCATATTTTTCTAAATTGCAATTGTTCTTTAATAATGGTGTGCACAGTTCCATAGCTTATATTCAAATTGTCGGCTATGGTAAAAATGGATATTTTTCTATCCTCCAAAATTAAGTTTTCAGCCGCATTTATCGTGCTTGGCGTCGCTGTAACATTTGGTCGTCCAGGTCGCTCAATATCGGTACATGTAATTCGTCCATTTTTGAACTCGTTAACCCATTTATAAATGTTTTTTTTTTTTTGAGACAAACAAGACTCACCATAGATATTTTTCATTCTTTGGCATAATTGAGATGTTTGAATACCTTCTGCATTCAAGAAACGAATAACTGCACGTTGTTCAATAAGTCTCGCGCCGCGCGTGGGAAAAAAGAACAGAACACCTTAAATAGTCTCTCGATGTTATATTTTAATATTCTGTGGTTTAAATTATTTTTGCTTTTTTTAATTTTTAAGAAATAAGATAATTCACCTTATTTATTGATCTCCCCATGTATCTTGGAATTTTCAAAATCTGGTATGTGTCCTTGTTTTATTGCATGGTCTACTAGGAGTGATAATGGGCTATTATTTTTGAAGGCTGCCTTATGCTGATTGATTCTCTCTTTTAAGGTCTTTCCAGTTTCTCCAATGTATGATGCTGTACATGATTTGCATGGAATGCAGTATATGAGATTGGTTTGGGTTTCTTGTCTTGGGTTGCGTTTATTTGTAGGGTGACGGAGAATATTTTTTAAGTCTGGAGCGGATTGGTATCTTATATTTATATTATATCTTTTGAGAGTTCTGCCTATTCTTTCAATTCCATAACTGTAGGGAAGTGTACACGAAATGTTCTTAACTTGACTTTTGTTTTTTGAAGGGTTTCTTTTACTATAAATATGTTTTTTGATAAATTGTTTGAGATATTCATTATATTGCAATTCCTTGGATAATAAATTTTGTTCTTTTTCAATGATTTCCATATTTTGAGAACAGTGGGTGTGGATTCTTTTTGACAATGTTTTGATTACCGATATTTTATGGTTTATGGGACCAAATGATTTGAAATTGATTTGTCTTGCGATTTCTCTTTTATTTATAAACGATTCTACAAATCATAAATAGAGAAGGGAGAATGAACTTGTGGGATGGTTGCGTGCGTGTTGGTGTGACTTGTGGAAAGGCTGCTGATAAAATTATAATTATTTTTATAAAATAAATAAATTTATTTAAAGCCAGAAATATATAAAGAGAAAAGAAGTAACGGCCGTTGGAAGCAAGCCTTGTTGTTGAACGACGCGCGTAGCCAGAGTCCCGGATGCCGCCCGCGCATGCGTAGTGAGGTGTTCTCTCAGCTCGCGGTTACCGAGGCCGTCACACTACTACCCGTATATTTAGTGATGCTTTGTCCCAGTTCGCGCTCGCTGGAGCAAAGTGTGGTCGCTACAAACTATTTAATCATTTTCCAGTAAGAATTTACCTTTCGTAGATATAATGAGACAAATCATTTTAGATACAATCTTGATGGAATCATATCTACACTTTATGACATCTACGCTTATATGACCAACATAGTGTAGTCATAGTATTCCAAAGATATAAGATCATATAAAAACATAACTACAGATATTTACTCTTTTACCTTTATGTTTTTACTCTAGTCCACATATTACATATCTCCTAATTATAAGAAAATAGAAAATTTTACCACGAAAGTTTCTTGTGTTACATATAAATCAAATTTCTACTGTCCTTACTGATGAGCCAAGCCCTTACAATATTTTTCATTGCAGTGAGGATAGTAGAAATTTGATTTATGTTTCAAAAAAATAAACTTCCGTGCTTAATTTCTGTAAAAAAAAATAGACACTTCGGCCAGTTAGAGTTTTATATACGGGGCTCTGGCACCTTTGTAAGTGCAAAGTCGAACTGCTTTTCACATATGTAGACATGTGGTGCATTTACAGTAAAAGCAGTCGTCTACTTCTACCCACCATGATTATCATGACCTGTACCACGTGTACTGGGGATAAGCAAAAAAAGTGTTTTATGTAAAACTTTAACTGGCCGAAGTGTCTTTTTTTACAGAAATATGAATACCGGCCAGGTTACCTCTATCTTGTCTGATTAAATGTTTTATTTTCTTATATATAAATAGATGGCGCGTATTGTCCTATAATTAATATCTCCTAATTGAAACTATTTTATACACTTATTATTCTCTTTTTGAAATTAAACAATTTCCTAGCACCCTTACTTCACAGGCGTTCAAGCAAACTCAGCTTAGGTTGCCATTCTATCTATTGAGATGCCCTTACTTCAATAATAAATTTATTTAACATTGCAGTAAGGGCAGTAGAAAATTGATTAATTCTAAAAAGAATCATACAGGGTAGAAAAATAGTGTCAATTTCTTGTATCTTTTAATGTAGATAACACTAGCATTGAATTTTTCCATTCTCCACATACAGATGTCACTATTGTTCAGTTTTGTTGCCTTAATAAGCTTTGAATATTTATTGTTTTGTCTTTTAATAGAAGAGCTGTGCTCGAAGCTGAAATATGCATGAAATTTCTATAATTACAGAAACATCTTTCTATAGCATCTTTCCAATTCTGGAATAATTAGAAATTAACGAGAATAGTTGATATTTATTCCGATAGATGGCGCAAGCCATTAGTAACTTTCAGTTGCACGATAAGGAGATGCCTTTTTCTCAATGTATGCACCTTATCCCAGTATAATATCACATTTGTACTATTTTTCACATCTTTCTATAGTTTCGTTAAAACACCATTACGAAGAATAAACCATTTGAATACAGACTGTATATAAGTAGATTGAACATACAATAGCTTTAGCAATCTTGTGTATCAAATTGGCGATACCGCTGGGGAGGTTAACCATTGATGAGCCAGGCGTTCTCAATTATTTGTAATATGCATTCAATAATATTGTAGAAATTTGTTTTTTTTTTAAGTAATAGTGGCGAATGCTTCCATTTTTTACACATAGAATGCGTTATGTGTATTGTTTAGTTGCAGATAATTATGGAAAATATTATAATTGCCTTATTCTGTCTGTGTGAAGTTCACGGATAGATTTTGGTCAGAATGGATAAAATAAAAAAAAAAGTGTCAAAGGATGGGAATCGAACCCACGACCTTCCGCTTACCGGGCAGATGCCATGACCACTAGGCCATATGACCACAATTTATAATTGTAACAAATAGTTTTTAAATCAAAATATTCACAATCGGGTAAAACACATGCGTTGCCCGGATCATTCGGCTAGTGGAAAATATTAGGATATAGAGAGAGATTCATTATAAATATCTAGAATCAAAGGCATAGGATCAAGAACTCCAGCTATATCCCTGTATTCAAGATAAAATTGTAAAAAACGTTTAAAAACACAAAATATGTTTCCACAATGAATTTCTTTTTATTTCAAAATGCTAGTTTTAAAGTGATAATCGCTCTTCAACGGGCTTAATAAAAAACATCGACTATATCTTACAAGAAATATTTACAAATACATACGCGCGCATATATCCCTGTATGTACGTAAACATCTGTCCCAATTATGTTTGGCAATATGTTTCTTTTCATATATCAAATATATTATATTTACAGACCGTACTGTGTGCAATAATAAAAGTTATTGAATGAGAGCTTAACTCTTCAGTGGTGAATCCCCTCAGCGGTTTCGCCAAATTAATCTTCAGACTACTCTACTATTGTATTGGATTGGTTTTCTCCTACATTTATACTATGGAAGGCAGCTTATGGGCGTTTAGGGAACCTATGTACATAAGCTTATAGGTCTATAGAGGTACATACATATAATTGTAATGTATTATTAATAGAATGTCCGATCTTGCACAGCTATAGAAGTAATAATTTAGGCATAAAATTTTCAAATCATAGAATTAAAAAAAAAAAGATTAATTTTACCCCACATATCAACGACATTTTGAGCAGGATCGTAAGAATGAAAAATTTTCTGTTTTCACTTCGTGGAAAGATGTGGGGAATAAATACGAAAAAAAGAATAATTTTGTATAAAACAACTATCAAGCCAGTTCTTACTTATGGTTCAGAAATATGGTACAAATTTATAAATAGTCGATGCAAAGAAAAACTAAACTCTATTCAATATCAAATTCTTCTTTGGGCGGTTAGAGCCTACAAGACTACATCTTCCAACTGTGTCCATAGTCTTGCGAAAATCCCCCTTCTCACAGATTATATTGAATCTAAAATAATTAAATATGATCTGGGTAATCTTTCGATAGAGGATCAAAATGCTTTTAGACCACATTCTCCGAGTATAATTAGTTTATTTTTAATTGCAAAAATGGATGAATTATTTCTAAAACAAATGAAACATTCCAAAGTTTTTTTTTCCGTTTGGAATTTCATCATTTTTCCGTTCGAATTTTTATAATGCCCAGTTTACAACGAACCATGTAAATTTTAAGGGATTTTTCAACAAAAATTGGAGCGGTTGAGAACTCTAGCTGTCATTGTGGCAACAAATTCCAGGACTCGAGACACCTACTGCTGGAATGCCCATTTTTCTTTGGCGCTAGACAACAGACAATAAACAATGTTGTAGATCTATCTCAATTTGTAAATAGCAGAGAGAATTATCATAAGTTTAACTATCTTTGTAAATATATTTATGTTTTTCTTTCAAACCTGAAAGGTTCAGGTTCCTAATGTATATTATTGTTTCTCTTTTTAATTTTAATAAATTTTTCTTGTGTAATATTTTTATAACTGTTTCTGTTTGAAAAAAATGTAAATCGACGCAATTATCCCTAGCCGGGATATCGCGTTTTGTGTGTTGAAATAAATAAATTAATATCCCATCGAAGAAATTTACGAATTTGTATATAACAAAGACACTTATGTAAAACTAGCCGAATGACCCGGGCAACGCCCGTGTTTTACCCGATTGAATGTTTTGATTCAAATACTATTTGTTACAATTATAAATTGTGGTCATGTGGCCTAGTGGTCATGGCATCTGCCCGGTAAGCGGAAGGTCGTGGGTTCGATTCCCATCCCTTGACACTTTTTTTATTTTATCCATTCTGACCAAAATCTATCCGTGAACTTCACACAGACAGAATAAGGCAATTATATAAGTAGATTCGACAATATTTGTAAATTCATTTTGGATTTCCTCTTCTGTTTGAGAAAACCAACCTTTCGGTTGCAATTTTGTTTTTAGTCTGGCTATTGATTGAATCGTATATATAATGAATTGTATATAGGTTGATCAAATGTATTTAAGTGCAAGTATCCCAAGCTGGGATATCCCGTCCGATATCTATATGAATGTTTGTAAGTTTGTTTGTTTGTATGTTCGGTATACAAATTCGCAGTAGTTCACTAATTCAACCCAAAATTTCCATACATAGGTAAAAAATACGGGGAAGACGATAGGCTATTTTAAAAAAATATATAAATCAATAATTAAACTATATATTCAAATTATTCTACTTAGCTCACGAACAGCGCCCTCTATCAAAGATTAGATTAAATTATTCTGATGAAAACAAATAGATAATGCTAATAACAAACAATTATTAAAAAAATCTTATCTAAATATATATCACTCGGGTAGATATGCACACGTGTCAATCCCGGGGTGAAGCCCGGGTCACCCGTCTAGTTTCAAATAAAATAAAATTGTAATGTATTTTATGTATATGTGTGTAATGTATGTTTGCATATATGTATGTAAGTGTATGTATATATGTATGATGTAACTAACAATGTTCTAACTTTACGTCCAGTTCAAGAGCGTGGCCTTCGCCGTGCGCACGAACGTAGCTTACGATGGAAGTCACGATGATGACTCTCCAGTCCAGGGCAGCGCCATCTCCTTCAACGTCAAGGAATTCCTCCATATTAAGGAGGTAAGTTCCTACAAGATACCTACCATTGAAACTGAATGTACCTATTTGTCGCATTTTTAGCCAAGAAAAATTGAAATTGACAGGTCTAGGCAAAAATAGTTGTTTTTAGTCAGATAATGATGATGACAATATTGCTGTATCACGTTTGATTATCAGATACAAAATTATATCGGGAAAAAAAATCCAAAAAGCAGATACCAGAGGTGAAGCCAGTTCATTTTTAGTATGCAGGAACAAATTTCTAAAAGAAAAACATTCATTCGAGCAGAAGACACAAAGCCAGATCATTTCTCTATAAAAATATCGCTTCTCAGATACAAAGTTTGGAGCGGGACGTTTCTCAAGAGTGACATCCACGGCGCCAATTTATAATTGTAACGAATAGTATTTGAATAAAAAAATTTAATCGGATAAAACCCGGGCGTGTCCGGGTCATTCGGCTAGTATTGAATAAACCTTGGTCAAGTAGTAGTAATATTATTTTATTCGCGATCCGCGTTGTGGCCCACTGTAGTATTACATCCCAAACACGATGCAACACCAGCCATCTCTGTCTTGAGCTTGATGTACCATCTCGGCGAACATTAATCCAGTGAGTTCCTTTAATTGGTCCACGAATCGTGTCGGTGGGTGTCCAGGTAAGCGTTACCCAGACGTTTTTCCTGTCAGTATGATGTACTCCATTCCCCTGTGTCGCACGATGTAACCGAAGAATCTCAAACAATTCCGTTGTACACGTCGCAGAAGTCGCTTGGTCAAGTATCTGATAGAATTTATCAGAATAACTACGCTGGTGTGCAAAATTTAAGGAAAAGAACAATAAAAGTTTATCATTTTTATTTTGTGTGGAGAATTACAGAAATATTATTGAAAAGAAAATATGTTTTACATATTAGAGAAGAGATGATAATATGTACGTATAAAAAAAATAAAATAAATCAAAACTGACAGCTTGTCCAAATCATCACTGGTACAAACCATTAAAACAATTAAACGAACTTCAAAACGCAATAGAAATCAACAAACAGCTTTAGCAAGACTAAGAAGTGGCCATATAAAAACATTAAAATTTCAAAATGGACAAAAACCCTTAAATAACTGCTTGTAATACAATAGTACAGAAGCTTCTCCGGGGCATATCTTATCATGCTCAGAACTGACAATAGAGGACCTATTTTCCAGGCCTAGAAACTACCATCGCAAAATTGGAGAGGAGTGGACTACTGGAATTGGTTTAACCATGGAGATAAGCACCACCACCATTTTACTATTGTTCTAGTAATATGTAAATATACTTATATATACTATATATATGTTATAAAAACAAATGAGAGATTTCTGTGTAATAAAAATATTTTCTGTTGATTTTTATCATCTTGGGGATTATACTATGGTAATGCAGTCGTGGTTTAAAATCTTGAAAGAAGAATAATAATAATAGTTTTGATTAGATATTGCTTTAATTAGCTTATGAAATATAGAAAAAAGCATAATTTGACAAAAGTACTGCCTGGCTTTAGGCGTAAGAATCAAAAAAATGAAAAACTTATTTACATAATGTACAAAGGATTTGAGCCGGCCATCGGGAAACAACAACAATCGGTTTTATATAGGAAAAGTCCCGACATCTGGTGGTAGATTTAACAGAATATTTGAATCTATGATATATAATTTTAAATAGAATAATATATCAATATAACATATATACGTATATATTTAAATTACAAAACTATTTTAGAGGCGTAATATTCTTTTTAAAATAAAACAATTCCTACTGTCCTTACTGCAATGGAAAAATTAAAAAGGGAGGGCTTGGCTCATCAGTGGTGAATATTTATAATTATATGTAATTCTGCTGTCCTAAAAGCTTATTTCCATAGTTCATCTAAAATACCCATTCGAAGAGTCAAGCATCAGTATCACTATAAAAGGAAGTTCCAAAAATGCAATATAACAGCGGTATGGTAGATTAAACTGGCGAAACCGCTGGGAGGGTTCACCACTGATGAGCCAGGCCCTCCCTTTAATTTTTCCATTGCAGTAAGGACAGTAGAAATTGTTTTATTTTAAAAAGAATATTACGCCTCTAAAATAGTTTTGTAATTTGATAATAGATGGCGCGCTAGTGCATCGTAATAATACGTATATATATATGAATATTTTTCAAAACATTCACAATGGGTTTTATTCAAATCATCATAAGATTGGCATAACACATATATTTTACAACTCTTGTTAACTATCTAATATTATTTTGTGTAATGCACAAAAAAAGAGCATTTTGTTCCTTAAATTTTGTTTACCTGTTTATTAAAAACGATAATGATGTTGAAGATACTGATGGTTTGCACAACTATCAGAATAAACAATAAAAACATTGAAGTTGCTGATTGACTGATTGCACATGTATTGCAATAAATATTGAATAAACGTTGATACGGTAGATGAAATGACTCTTGCGCATCTATTCGAACATATATTTTAAGCAATAAAATAATAATTGAAAAATGCAAGTAATAGTTTTTACAGATAAAGGTAAAAGCTAAAAACAGTTTTTTAAACATCCTTCAGCGCCTCCCTGTGGTTCCGGCGATGATAATGTGTCTCAATAATTAATATATATCCTTCTATTTATATAACACGTTCGTGGATGGCTTTTCTTGGTTTATCAAGAAATTGGGTTGGCCAAACATCAGGGAACAGCCTAAATCAATGTTTAGTTGATTTCTGTTCCACTAGAAGGCGCTCTGAAATCTAAAAAGCACATGTGCTCTTGGTCAGGATATGCCTTCTTTGTTTTTAATATCAAAACCTGACCTTTTTTAAAAAAAATTTCTATTGTTTTTTTTTTTTTTTTTCATTTCAAGACACAAAACGCGATATCCCGAGGATTAGGAACCTGATCCTTCCAGGTTAGAAAGATAATCATAAATATATTTACAAAAATGGTTAAATCAGTGACAGTTTTCTCTAGTAATTACAAATTGATATAGATCTACAACATTATTTACTGTCTGTTGTCTAGCGCTAAAGAAGAGTGGGTATTCCAGCAGTAGGTGTCTCGAGTCCTGGATTTCCTTGCCACAATGACATCTAGAGTCATATATATAACTGAACGTTGTGACGATTTTCTCTCTCAAGTTTAAAACATTTCAGTATATATAGTACACAAATATATTTGTAAAATTGTCAGTGGATAGCATTCATGAGTAAAAAAAGACACCATTCTTTTTTTAATAAAGACATTTAGCAAATGCTTCCTTTCATAACGCACTGATTCACTTCATTGACTAAATCACCCAGAACTACTTCAGTAAATATGAATACAACAGCCTGTTCACCAGAGTTTCAGGCCTTATCGATAAAAGGGCGGTTTGATTGCAAGACATTCTACTAGAGAAAAAATAATCCGAAAGAACAAAGCACATGTGTTTTAACTGTTAGAGAGTCGATCTTTCTACAGAATACAATATGTGAGGGAAAATGGTATTTAGGTGCAAAAAAAAAAAAAAAGCATCTTCTTTTTATAACAAATGTTTTAATATGCATTAATTAAAACTGAAATGTGCTTGTTGAGTATGGGCCTATGTACATTAATATCTTATGATGCATTTGCGCGCCATCTGTTATCAAATTATAAAACTATTTTAGAGGCGTAATATTCTTTGTAAAATAAAACAATTTCTACTGTCCTTACTGCAATGGAAAAATTAAAGGGAGGGCCTGGCTCATCAGTGGTGAATATTTATAATTATATGTAATTCTGCTGTCCTAAAAGCTTATTTCCATAGTTCATCTAAAATACCCATTCGAAGAGTCAAGCATCAGTATCACTATAAAAGGAAGTTCCAAAAATGCAATATAACAGCGGCATGGTAGATTAAACTGGCGAAACCGCTGGGAGGGTTCACCACTGATGAGCCAGGCCCTCCCTTTAATTTTTCCATTGCAGTAAGGACAGTAGAAATTGTTTTATTTTAAAAAGAATATTACGCCTCTAAAATAGTTTTATAATTTATACTGCCCTTACTGCAATGGAAAAATTAATGGAAGGGCCTGGCTCATCAGTGGTGAACCCTCCTAATGGTTTCCCTAGTTTATTATGTCCATAGTTCATCTAAAATACTCATTCCAAGAGTCTAGCATCAGTATCACTATAAACGTAAGATCAAAAAATGCAATTTAAGAGCGGTATGGTAGATTAAACTGGTGAAACCTCTAGAAGGGTACACCAATGATGAGCCAGGCCCTCTCGTTGATTTTTTTTCATTGCAGTAAGGGCAGTAAAGATTGTTTAATTTTTAAAAAGAATCTTACACGTCTATAATAGTTTTGAATTTCCATTAATATCTAAAGGGGGTCGGTGGAAGGCTGGTTAAACCGTTTGGTTTTCGACTACTACGACCCGGGTTCGATTCCCGCATTGGACACTTTTTTTCTGTTTTTTAAAAAAAATGCTCCAATGGCCCCCGATTCTTGCAAAAGTCCAACCCCGCCAGCGAGTGCAAGTAACCAAACGGGGGCTCTGGCACATTTGTAAGTGCAAAGTCGAACTGCTTTACACATGTGTAGACATGTGGTGCGCTTACAGTAAAAGCAGTCGCTAACTACCCACCATGATTATCATGGCCTGTACCACGTGTACTAGGGATAAGCAAAAAAAATTAATATCTATTATAGTCTTTTCAGCCTGTATTCCAAGCCTACCAAGATTGTGAATATGATCTATGAATTTAGTCTCCATGGCCTTGTATAATTATACAATGGGATGATAAAAAGATAAAACTGATCTCATCAGTAAAATTATAAATAAAAGAAAGAGCCCGTTGAGTTTTCTCTCCTCACAAACTTATAATAAGGCAAAATAGCCTAGCTGCGAAAGCTTTAGACATTAGAACCTGATGTCCCTGGTTCGAACACGCTTTTCGCTATCTTTTTATTTTCTCCAATTACACTGGTCAACAACATTTTTGCCCAAGAGAATCTGATGATGTTTCTAGTGTAACTTTTCAAGCTAAACTCAAAATTCTAATCAGAAATTTTCGATCACCCATGGTTTTTGCGTGACAGCCTTCTTTTTTTTTTTGGTATTGGGATAAATACAGCAAAAAAATGCAAAATATTTTACGTAAGCATTTTTGCATAAACCTTATTACATTACACTGGTTTATCAAATATTATTTTCCTTTGTCCCAAAGGAAACAGCATCGTATCTAAATTAAACTATTTGTGCTGATTCCAAATATAGCATTAGTTTTTTCTATCACGCAAGATATTTGAGATACACCTACTTGAAATTTGGAAATGTTTTTAATATATAGGCCTATATGAAAGAAAAATATTTATTTTATTGAAAAGTAGTGACAGTGGATTTTCTTCTATACTTTGCTTGTGGTACTTCCCTCTTGAGTGTCCAGCAGTAGTCAGCAAGCATACCGGGACTCCATTTACCTTGGTACCGCTTCTCCATGCTTGATATATATTGATGAAACCTCTCACCATGCTAATCTCTAACCGCACCAAGATTTTCTGGAAAGAAATCCAGATGTGAATGCAGGAAATGGATCTTGAGAGACATGTTACATCCGAGTGTCTTGTAGGAAAGCAACAGATCATTAACTATGTCTCGGTAATTTTCAACCTTGACACTTCCTAAGAAGTTCCTGCAAACGTTTCTAAAGGAATTCCATGTTGTTTCTTCAACTTCATTAAAACTATTTTGGAAATTTCCATCCTGCAGCAATTCTCGAATCGACAACGAAAATGCCTTCTTTAATTTTCGCATCACTTATGCTAGAACATTTTTGTTTTAGGTTGGAAAATCCACTGGCATTTCGATCCATTGCCTTGACAAAGTTCTTCATTAATCCCAGTTTGATATGCAATGGTGGTAAGAAAATATTTTCTGAATCAATCAGGGGAAGATTTACAAAATATTTCTGTCCTGGAGTAAAGATTTCACGGTTTGGCCAGCTTTTTTTTAATGTAATGCCTTCCCCTATCTCTGCTATCCCACTCACACAGAAAACAACAAAATTTTGTATATCCAAGCTGTAATCCACGCAAGAGAGCAAAGACTTTCAAATCGCTGCATATTTTCCAACCGTATCTTTCATTTTCTTTCTTTTTCAAAAGCAGTTTCATGTTTTTGTAAGTCTCTTTCATGTTGGATGCATGTGCTATCGGCACTGATGGGAACTTATTTTCGCTGTGAAGGAGAACAGCTTTCAAACTAATTTTTGAAGAATCAACGAATAAACGCCACTCTTCTGTATCATGGTCATAACCAAGCGCTTACATTAGACTAAAAACATCATTGCAATATACTAAATCATTCTCTTGTGAAAAGAAGTCTTGAAATTCATCTTGACGCTTGCGAAAAAAGCATACCTTTGTGCCTTTATACAGCAGATTCCAGTCTTTTAACCTAGAGCCTAAAAGTTCACTCTGTTTTTTGGATAAATCTAAATCACGTACGAGGTCGTTCAAATCTCCTTGGGTTAACAAATGAGGTTCAGATGAAGCACCTACTTCAAATTTTGTGTCATCCGACTGTTGCCCTCGTCTATCTGAATCATCGTCACTAAATATTACATTTTCAGGAGGCTGTGGCACAGGTAAAATATCACTATGAGGAACCGGTATCATGGCAGAAGGCAAATCTGGATATTCAACTGTGTCTTGATTTGGATGTAATACCTGTAGTCTTTGTCAAAAAAAAATAACAGTCTGAAGAATGGTCTTTAGGTTCCCTCCATATCATTGGAACCGCGAAAGGCATATGACGTTCACCTTTAATCCACCCTGTAAGACGTCGAGCACAAATTTCACAACAATGATGAGGAGCCCAAGTCTTAGCTTGGTCACCGACTTTACAGCCAAAATAAAGTTGATAGCACTTTTTGATGAGCGGTCTAAAGTTTCGCCTTTGAACTTTGAAAGTTAATTCCCCACAAATATAACAGAAAATATCAGGAATATTAATGCAACGCCTCGGTATATATTGAGCATATTAAAAGCAAATCGATAGAGAAGAATAAACTGATCACTTCAAATTTACCTGTCACTTCTGATGCAAATCTATTAAACAAATCGTTAGGTTCAATTTAAATATATATATTAAAACTGTTATTCAGCAAATAGCATTCCAGAGTTTGTCGTTATTTTTGAGTTGAAAGCAAAATAGATTGCATTATAAAATAAACATATTTATTTAAAAATTCAATAATTTGTTATTTAAATTAATATTTATGATTCTTAAAGAGCAAAATTTAATTAATAACAAATAAAATAAAGCTTTTTGGCTCCACATTTCAACTCTTCTTGTCAAAAATAAAACGCTAGCTAATGTAATGATGTTTACTTAAAAAATTCCTACGTACCATTTTTTGCATTATTACTGTAAATACCAATTTATAGAAAAAATGGTTATACTGCAAGAACTATGAGTGATGGAAACTTCTGATTTCATTTTTGAATTCAGCATGAAAAGTTACATCAGAATCAACATCAGGTTTTCTCCGGCAAAAAAAGGTTTTTTTGTAGACCTGTGTTATTTTTGTGATCTCTTCCACACTAGCTTTCAAGCCTAACTACTTTTCGACAGGTACAATTACGATGCCTGTCGAAGGGCTATTATGTCTGAAAGCTTGTGTCATCATGGTATGGAAGAAACTTTCTTTTCAACAGATTTTCTTTTTATTCATAATTAACTAGCCGAATGACCCGGGCAACGCCCGGGTTTTACCCGATTAAATGCTTTTATTCAAATATTATTCGTTACAATTATAAATTGGCGCCGTGGATGTCATTCATGTATAATATATAAATGAGTTTTAAAAATTGTTAGAAAAAAAATGCATCGGCCGGGAATCGAACCCGGGCCGCCCGCGTGGCAGGCGAGCATTCTACCACTGAACCACCGATGGTTATGAGAAATGGCCATATTTGGGTATTTATTTCATTCACGAAGCAAACTGTGACAGAATTAAGAATTGTTGCTTGATTATGACGCTGATAACTGTATATATTAATATCCATATATGTACTGGCACACGAAACCATGGTATACAAGAGTTGACTTTTGTTTAAATTTTCTATAGCTGGTGTTGTGGTACATTCTATATCTCAACCATTACGTTCTGTAAAGGGATGATAAACAAGAAATATATTCATATGAAAAATAGACACGTCGGCCAGTTAGAGTTTTTTTTTTCTCAACGTTTCGATAAAAATCACGAGCCTTCTCAATAAAAAAAAAACGATAAAATCGTTAGCCTTCTCAATAAAAAGTCGAAATGTTGAGAAAATAAAAAACTCTAACTGGCCGAGGTGTCTATTTTTAATATAAATATGAATGCCGGCCACGCAGCCTCTATCTTTGCGATAAGAAATATATTGTGAAAAACAGTACAAATATGATATTGTACTGGGATAAAGTTCATAAATTCTTGGCCCGAAACGCCTACGTGGTTAGCTTTTCTTGATTAATCAAGAATGGGTATTTGGCCAATTCTGGAATAAGTAAAAAACAACGAATAGTTGATATTTATTCCGATAGATGACACAAGCCATCAGTAACTCTCAGTTGCACGATAAGGAGATGCCCTTTTTTTCTTTTCTTAAGAAATATATTGTTTTAATCCATTTTTAAATGGAGTTGTGCCTCTTCTAAATACATCAATGTCGTTATTAAATGAACTATACACGCTCACATCCCCGACTTATTCTATATACAGTTACGAGCGTCATTCCTCATCTCCTAATCAACTCTGTCACCGTTAGCTTTTTTTTTTTTTGGAATGGCGCCCTCCTATTGGTTGGCTACGAACACGCCACCTTTGCCCCCCCGTTTTTGTAACTATTGTGTTGGAGCGGGTCGCTCCTTAAATAAATGCATATATTAGTTAATAACTAAATGGAATCCTCTCTTTCTTTTTCCCAGTATGAGACGCCTACGGAAGCCAACAGTACATAGACAGATAAAGCACATAGGCTATAGTTATTAACTAATATATGCATTTATTTAAGGCGCCAATTTATAATTGTAACAAATAGTATTTGAATAAAAACATTCAATCGGGTAAAACACGGGCGTTGCCCGGGTCATTCGGCTAGTAATTTAATAAAATCAAGAAACAATCTAAGGTTTAGTTTGATAAGGCACAATTTGGATTACAGATAACAAACACAAGGTAATAAGACCAATCTATTTATTTGGTATTATTATCTTGTGTTAGGGTTAAGTTTCTTTTACAAGTTTTATTTCTCTAGTTTTCAAGCTAATTTGCCCTTTCACAGATAATACTGTTGTTATACTGAAGCTATACTTATAATGCTCCTATTGAATGGCATGTTACCCAGTAAGCTATAGAATTAAAAATTGTAAAATAAACTTAAACTCTGGATTTCTAGTTGATTTTGTTAATATATATATGTGATAAGATCCTGTCGACTTTCAATGTGACAATATAATAATAATGTGGGGAAAGAGAAATAAGGACACCACAAATTGGTAGAGGAATCCTAGACAACCAGAGAGAGATGGAGAGAGACGGGAAAGGCCCGCGACCGGCCACAGCCGGGCGGCCGTTTTTTTGTATCGCACACAAAATCACCAACTGTCTTAATTAGTCCTGAGGTTCCAAGTAACGGCCCCTGTGGTCGCCTCTTGGAATGTCGCTGCTGTCTCAAGTGACCGATCCTTACCCGCCCTCTCTCTCTCTGGGTTGACTGCAGGTTTTCTTTATTATTCCTGGAAGAGCATATATTATGACATATATATATATATATATTTTTGTTTATCCCTAGTACCCGTGGTACAGACCATGATATTCATGGTGGGTAGTAATAGGCGACTGCTTTTACTGTAAGTGCACCACATATTTACACATGTGAAAAGCAGTTCGACTTTGCACTTACAAATGTGCCATAGCCTCGTTTGGTTACTTGCACTCGCTGGTGGGGTTGGACTTTTGCAAGAATCGGGGGCCATTGGAGCATTTTTTAAATCAGAAAAATGTGCCCAATGCGGAAATCGAACCCGGGTCGTAAACCAACAGTTTAGACTTTACGTTTAGTACCTTCCCTGTAAGACGTAGTGTTCTGGAAGGATGGATTGTTGAGTTCACACACTGTGCGGGATCTAGACAAGGTGCGTGCGTGGCCGCCATTCTACGGCGCTACATTGAATTGCTTTTAACGTCGGCAATCAGTAGCTAGCGTGAGTTAGAAGTGGAACGGTGTCTAGACTGCAGAGATTTCCTGCTCATGTAGACAACAACAACAATACTTCTTTCCTAAGTCAACTCTTTTCTCTACTTCTTGAAAATAAAGATACTTCGGCCAATAAATATTTTTATTACCTCGACGTTTCGGCAAAAAGCTTTTGTCCTCGTCAGGAGCAAACAAAAATTAAAACATTTAGCAAGGCGTTAAAAATTACTCTAATGTTCCAAGGGCGTTCTCACGCGATATTTCAAATTTTGTACAACATCTAAATGTTTTCTCTACATTGATTTAGATATGTAGTGTAATTTATAGCTAGGATTGTAATTTACTATTCCTATTTAGTTACATGCTACAATAAAAACATATCCCAATTGATTTCCTTGTTAGACAAAAAACAACTATTCAATAGTATAGATTCAGACAGGTATGGACTTGCGATGTATAAATAAAAGATAGTTATTTATTAATAATGGTTATTTACATAATGAAAAAGGCATCTCCTTATCGTACAACTGAAATTTGCTGATGGCTTACGCCATCTATCGGAATATCGGTTATTTACATGTTACAGTAAAACTTGGATAATTCGAACGTCTATAATTCCAATATTTATCTTGGTCCCTTTTATTCAAAACTTTTTTAATTCGACTTTCGACTTTGAATTATTTGAGTTCGACTGAATATAGAATTGTATCATATACCCCAACCATCTAGCGTTCCTAGTTCAAGTATCTATGATTTTCTCCCTTGTTTAAAAAAAAACCTTAATTACTAACTATGTTAATATTTGTATTTATTTCATTGGTTGTTTTGGTTTCTATTGTTTTTTTAATAGTTCTCTGATTTTGGTGTTGTTTCTTGACGCAAGCATCCTTTGTGGTGATATCGAGTCTGATTTGATAAAAAATTAATATATTAATAACATTACTAGTTATACTTTCTTTTGAATTGGAAAAAAAGAGAAGGAAATTTAGAAAGAAAAGAATTGCGATGCTTGCTTTGTTTTTCTCTTTGGACAATTTTCTTTAGTTAATTATGTAAAACTAGCCGAATGACCCGGGCAACGCCCGTGTTTTACCCGATTGAATGTTTTGATTCAAATACTATTTGTTACAATTATAAATTGTGGTCATGTGGCCTAGTGGTCATGGCATCTGCCCGGTAAGCGGAAGGTCGTGGGTTCGATTCCCATCCCTTGACACTTTTTTTTATTTTATCCATTCTGACCAAAATCTATCCGTGAACTTCACACAGTGAACTTCACACAGACAGAATAAGGCAATTATATAATATAAGTAGATAATGAATTGAACAGGATGGTATATAGCCGATTCGTTGTGATGTAGTGAAAGGTATTAACGCAAATATCCCTGAGTTTGGGATATCGCGTTTCATGATGTTAATTAAAAAAATCCTAGTTATATAGATACAAAAAATATCCTGGGATATTTCTACATAAGTTACAAAAACAACAGTTTTCTACATGTATATAAGCATACAGTGTAATTTACATTACAAGTAGTGATAGCAATTTACTGATTATGTGGTCATTTACATGTTAGAATTGGAACATATACAAATTACATCTAGCACATTCCTAGTTATATATGTAAAACACAAAACATTCTGGAATATTTCTTCATAAGTTACAAAAACAACAGTTTTCTACATGTATATAAGCATACAGTGTAATTTAGATTACAAGTAGTGATACCAATTTACTAAACTACCCCTGGTACACCCCCATTCCTAACGAATCATCTTTCCACACCCTTATTAGGGAGAACAAACGGCGATTTCAAGATTACAAACAGGACATCTTTGAATACTCAAATATAATGGAAAAATCAAAACATTCCTGAAATGCCCCAAATGCGATTCCCAACCAGCCAGTCCTGAACATCTATTGAATTTTATCAAATCCTCCAAAAAAGACATATGGGAAAACCCCAGGACTATAATAGAAAAGCTGAGACAATGGAACCTAAAGGAGATCGTTTTAAACGACTTGAGGAATAAACAACAACAATCATGTGGTCATTTACATATTAGAATATAGAACATATACCCCAACCATCTAACATTCCAAGTTATATAGATACAACAACATTCTGGGATATTTCTTCATAAGTTACAAAAACAACAGTGTTCTACATGTATATAAGCCTGCAGTGTAATTTACATTTTTGCAAGTAGTGATACCAATTTACTAATCATGTGGTCATTTACATATTAGAATTGAAACATACACCCCTACCTTCTAACATTCCAAGTTATATAGATACAACAATTTTCTGGGATATTTCTCCATAAGTTACAGAAACAACAGTTTTCTACATGTATATAAGTCTGCAGTGTAATTTACATTGTAAGTAGTGATACCAATTTGCTGATCATGTGGTCATTTACATATTAGAATTGAAATATACACCCCTACCTTCGAGCTTTCCTAGTTAGAGAAAGTAAGAAACTAACATTCTTAGATACTACTTAAGTTGTTTAAAAATGTTCTCCTTTTTTATGTAAATAGTAGTTTGTATATATTTTTCTTTTAGATTTTGTAGTTTAAAATTTGCATATTTGTTAGCTAGTTGTTGTTAAAAACTCGAGAATTAAAGAAGTTTTTGCCTTCTAATCGTGTGAATATCTTTTAAAAAACAGGGTCTTCAGCAGTGCTGTAGTGGAGGGTATACGGGGGTATACGCCGTATACCCTATGCTTTTAAAATTTAGATAGCGTATACCTAGTGGTTTTACTTAAAAATAGCGTATACCCTATGATTTTGTTCAAATTTTTTATTAAAAATTTATTATTTTCTTTCTTTGTAATAGTAAAAAAAATGATGATAAAAATTGTACTGAAAAATTGCAAAATATTTTCAAATTAACAATTCACACAAAATATTTCATTCATTTAGTAAAAATTTCTTGGGAAAAATATATCAACTATATTCAAATTAATAATCAAACAAGCCTCCTTTAACGGAAAACGAATATAACCGAACCTTTAATTTTTGAAAATGGTAATTTTGTTTAAAACCACAAGTTTAAATAAAAATAAAGTTATATTTTCTGATGTTAAAACCATTTACAAAAAAAAGTAAAAACGACTTCTTCAAGATAGATGTTCTCTTATTACCAATGCTGTATTTATCCAGCAGTGATGTAAACTAATACATAAACAATTTGGTTTTCGATTTAAAACGATTTTCTTCTAATTCTATACAATTGAAAATATATTTGAATTTTATCAAATACTCTTCTTTAACTAAAGTTGCTATGGTAACCATGCTAAACTACGTTATTGTGGACGTTAATTTTGCATATTCTTTAGTTTATTTGAAGTTAGCAAAAGCTGTTGACAAAATAACATTGATTTTCAAAAAAATATAATTTTGAAAACTTCTTTAAGTAAGTTTATTGATACTGGCTTAAAAGCTTATTTAAATTGTTTTTAATTGTTGATGAAAAGTTGGTGTTTGTTTTTTAAAAAAAATAAATAAAATAAAGATTTTATTCAAAACAAATCGATTAAGTAAGTATCTAAATTTTGTTAATGTAAAAATAAGTGAAATTTAAATTTTCTGTACTTATACTAGCTTTCGAAAATAACTCTTCTGTTTAATTATGGACCGCTGGTTGAAGACAGGAAATTTATGTACTAAAAGAAGTTTGGAGGTAGAAGAAGATGCAGAAAAGAATGAACTAGAAGTAGAAGAAGCTGTTAAAAGAAATAAAAACACTGTTGGTACATCAAATGCAAGTACTATCTCAAAAAGAGCTGATATATTGATCAATAGTTCACCAGAGAAAATGAATGACCAGGATTCCAAATTTGAAGTTTGGAATGATTCCCAATATATTCAATTTAAGGAAAAGTATCCATGGCTTTCAATTTCCAAAGGTAGACTCGGATGTAACATTTGCGCAAGTGTTAAAACTTTAGGGGCTGCAAAAAGTGAAAGAATTCATATTTCACCAGAATGGAGTAACTACCTAATAAAAGCAGCAGGAAAAGATCGGGCAAGCAAATTATCAAACATTCGAATGAAAATTAAAAAGCATTGTGAGTCTGAAGCTCATAAAGTAGCTGAGAATATTAAGAAAGACAGAAAAAAAAATAAATTAGAAGAATATGCAAACAATATGAACATTGAAGTAGAAAATGAAAATATTAAGCTTTTTAGAACTGCTTATAATATCGCTAAAACAAATAGACCATATTCTGATTATGAAAATCATATCACGTTACAAACATTAAATGGCATTAAATTAGGATCGACTCTTCACTCCAGATATTCTGCTACACAAATAATAAACCATATAGCCTGCGAAATGCGGAAAATGCTTGTTGCGAAGATTTTGTCAACAAATTCAAAAATTACTATACTAATTGATGAATCAACAACCTTAAGTAATAAATCAACTTTGGTCATTTTCTTGAAAGCATATTTAGGAGGAGAAAGTATTGATTATATTTTCTTTGATTTGTGTGAATTACAATGCCAAGACTCAGAAAATATTGAAAAAGAGCTTTTGAATACTTTGTATAAACATGGGTTGAACGAAGAATATTTAAAAGAAAATTGGATAGCAATTGCGACTGATGGGGCAAGTGTCATGGTAGGAAGACATTCGGGAGTCGTAACTCGACTTAAGCAAAAGTTTCCAAAACTTTTTGCATGGCACTGCCTCAACCATAGATTAGAGCTTTCTGTTGGCGATACTATCAAAGAAGTCCGCGGAATCAACCATTTTAAAGCTTTTATGGACAAACTGTATTCATTATATAGCCAATCTCCCAAAAATTGTCGTGCTCTGGAGGAAGCTTGCCATGAATTAGGAACAAGATTTGCTAAAGTGGGTCGAATTTTAGGAGTACGATGGATTTCAAGTAGTTTTAGAACAATAAAAACCGTCTGGGAGTCATACGAGTCATTGCACCATCATTTCAAATCATCAACATATCTCGATTCCACATATCAAGGGTTATTAAGAAGATTGGAGAGTCCAGAATTTATATTAGATTTAGGTTTAATGTACGACACGCTTCAGGAAATGTCAATGTTGTCTTTAGAGCTGCAGTCTAGAACAACTACTTTACAAAAGGCGGAACATATAATAAAGAGAACAATTAGAGTCATAGAAAGCTTCAAAACATCACCAGGAGAAAAAAGCTTGCTAGCTCTTGAAGCGGCAGAAAACTTAGTTTTTAGGAGCGTAACATTAGTTCCCAATGCCAAAATTATTCCGATTGATAGAAAAAAAATTCTTCTAAGTATAATAGAAAAGTTAAAATTAAGGTTGTGTACAGAATCAAATGAAGATAATGAGCAATTAATTAAGGATATTTCAGCTCTAGAAGCAAACAATTTTGACGCAGAAAATGTTCGATATGGAGAGGTCGAAATGAGACGTATTTGTCGAAGGTTTAACTTAGATGAAATGAAATGCATTAACGGCTTGAGAGATTTTGTTGATGATAAAAACAATGTTCCCGAAACACTTCAACCATTTTTCAGGGCAATTTCAACATTGCCCTGTTCAACAGCTGAATGTGACCGAGGTTTCAGCCTGATGAATGATATAATAACAAACTTGCGGACTTCTTTGCTAATATCAAATGTTTCGAACTTAATGTTCATAAATTCAAATGGACCACCAATCGAAATGTTTCAGCCGAAAAAATACGTTCAATCATGGCTTTTACATCATAGATCATCTACTGACACTAGATCAAGAGTTTGTGCCAGAAAAATACAGATGCATCTCGGCAGTCATTATGGGACATTTTTATGTAAAAGTTGTATGTAATATTTTACGTCTTTTTTTCAAATAAAAATATAATTTAAAATAACCTTGTTTATTTTTACCAAAAATTTATATTCTCAAGCGTATACCCTATGCTAATTTTACGACTACAGCACTGGTCTTCAGTCTTCTGAACCTCTCTACGTTTTTCTCTGGTTCCCAGCACCTCTCTGGGAAAATTTAGTTTGCCTTCGCGAAATAAGTTGTAAATTCAAATGTTTTATACGTTTCTAGACATATGCAGTGTCTTTGTAATACAATCTGCGATACAATTACCTCCAATGAGAGACTGCATGGCTCAACATGATCTATAATGGAGGTGGTCTCTCATCAGAAACTCTATTTAGATTAAAAGACTACTTTTAACCTGGTCTGACATGACAAAGTCTCTGATAAAAAAAACATCTCGAAAGTTGAAGATTAAAACTATTCCTCTATCAACCCTCATCTTAGAAGTAGAAAATCTAAACGGCCTCTGTCTACTTTAATGGCATATCTATTTGAATTGTTTATTAATCCAGAAGAGGGCATCCATATGAACAAGGCATCTCAGTTGGCCGGTATTTTGATCAGGGTGCATGGACCGATCTGATCTGCTCCATGGACAAGACATCACCACCATTTGAATTTGTTTGCTTTTATATTATGCAACTTCTGTATATACATATAGATAGCCTATAATTTTCCATTCTAGAAAGGTAATTATCATATATACAACCTCTTGATTATGCAAATATAGAATAGAATTTGTTACTGAAATACACTACTTTTGCTTTTAGTTTGATTGTTTTAGGCTTTTGAGTAGAGGGTTGTGACTGTTATTACACGTAGTACAGACCATGATAATCATGGTGGGTAGAGGGTTGTGAATTCTTGTACTGTAGGTACACAGAGCGCAGGCCATGATGATCATGGTGGGTAGAGAGTTGTGAATGCCTATACTGTAGGTGCACTTAGTATAGGTCATGATGACCAGGGTGTTTAGAAAGTTGTGATTGCTTGTACTGCAAATATATTTAGTACAAGCCATATTACTCATAATGGTAGAGGGTTGTGACTGCTTGTACTGTAAGTACGCAGAGCGCAGGCCATGATAATCATGGTGGGTAGAGGGTTGTGACTGGTTAAACTCTGTAGACACTTAGAATATAGTTCAAATATACATTTACACGTAGAGAGAACCCTTGTTACTTTAACTACATTTTGTGCAGAGTTTTTACTTTCAAAATCAAGCTATACCATGCCAGAAACAAACATATTCTTCTTTTTTTATTGAGAGAAAGTAAAAATATTATATCAAGTATGCTAAGTCCTAGTATGGTTCGTATAGGACGACTCTAACCCAACTGCTCTCCCAAGTTTAATCGTACTTTCTTTCATTTTTTTATCTTTTAATCTTCTCATCTCTCAAGACGTTATCCCTAACTTCAGCGAAAGATAAACTCTAAGAAAATTTCTAAAAGAAAAATTAACAAAAACTAAAATCTCTGGATAGCGTATCACACACACTAATCTGTGATACAGTAGAACCTTCCTTTAGCGGACACCCACGCTAGTAGACACCTCTCCACAAAGGATAGTTTTCCATTTGCAAAATTACCATTTTTACTATTTAGCAACTCTCCGGTAAGAGGATATCTCCCTCTAAAGGACACTTTGGCTCTGTAATTAGGTGACCTTTACAAAAAGGTTCTACTGTATTTAGCAACTCTACGGTAAGAGGACACCTCTCCCTAAAGGACACTTCGGCTCTGCAATTAGGTGTCCTTTACAGGGAAGTTCTACTGCATTTAGCAACTCTCCGTTAAGAGGACACCTCTCCCTAAAGGACACTTTGGCTCTGTAGTTAGGTGACCTTTACAAAGAGGTTCTACTGTATATATATATATATATATTAAAAATAAAGAAGGCATTTCCTGACCACGAGCACATGTGCTTTTTAGGTGGCAGATCGCCATCTAGTGGAGCAAAAATAAACTAAACGTTTATTTAGCTTGATCCATGATATTTGGCCAACCCAATTTCTTGATAAATCAAGAAAAGCCATCCACGAACGCGTTTCGCGCTGTTGGCGCTCGTCAGCGTGGAGAAGGCTGTAACCACTGCGACCAAAAATATATCTTTACGCAAATTTGGCCTTAAATACCCATTTCTTGATTTTTCGGGAAGCCATTGGGACCAAAAAATATTTTGGTCGTAGTGGTTACAGCCTTCTCCACGCTGACGAGCGCCAACAGCGCGAAGCGCGTTCGTGGATGGCTTTTCTTGATTTATCAAGAAATTTGGTTGGCCAAATATCACGGATCAAGCTAAATAAACGTTTAGTTTATTTTTGCTCCACTAGATGGCGCTCTGCCATCTAAAAATCACATGTGCTCGTGGTCAGGAGATGCCTTCTTTATTTTAATATCAACACCTGACCCACTTATCTTTTATTTTATTTTTTTTATTGTTTTTTTCATGTGTTAAGAGTCTTTACGCAAAGTTGGCCTTAAATACCCATTTCTTGATTTTTCGGGAAGCCATTGGGACCAAAAAATAAATCTAAAGTTAGAACAGAAATAACACCGATAATTAAGAAAATAGAAAGACAAAATAAGACCAATTTACAACAAGATGAAAGAAAGGCAATCAATCTATTAAGACAAAACAAAGATATAATCATAACACCTTCCGATAAAGGAAGGAATACTGTAATCATGGATAACTCTGAATATAACTCTAAAATCGAACAATTACTACAAGATAAAGAAATTTACGAAGAATTATCAAAGGATCCACTACCTAATATCACTAAAGAATTTAATAAAAAACTAAATAAAATTATACGCACACATAAGCTTAATAAAAAATCGTTCGAAAATTTAAAAGCAGAAGAAAAAACTCTACCCAACTTTTACGGCCTACCTAAAATCCATAAGCCAAACATCCCATTAAGACCAATAGTGAGCTATGCTGGTTCTCCTCTGTACCCTCTCACAAAATTTCTATCTTCAGTAATCTCTCCATTCCAAAAGCAACTACCTCACACAGTCCCCAATCCCATAGTAGCTGTTGAAGCTATCAAAACCGTTCAAATATCAAATGACAGCAGGATGGTTTCCTTCGATATAGAATCTCTATACACCTCAATCCCGCACGATGAAGCACTCCTGGCCCTCCGATCATTTCTTGAAATCCACCCAGAAATAGTTCCTCCCCTTTCTAAAGAAGCATTAATAGATTTAATCAAACTTTGTTTAGACCATAGTTATTTCAGTTTCAAAGACAGATTCTTCCGGCAAATTAAAGGCCTACCAATGGGCAACCCGATTTCATCTGCATTAGCTAACATATTTATGAATGAAATAGATGAAAAAATAATTAATTCAAACCAATTTAAAATAATATTATGGCTACGATATATTGATGACATTTTTTGTCTAACAGAAACAAACATTGAAAGCTTCTTACGTTTTCTCAATAGTCTCAAACCTTTTTTAAAGTTCACACATGAAAAAGAAAGCAATAATTCCCTAGCCTTTTTGGACATTCAGCTTAAAAGAAATCAATATAACATAGAAACTTGCATATACAGAAAACCTACTCACACCGGAAACTATTTAAATTTCAGCTCCTTTGGCCCTATACATAATAAAATCGCCGTAGTGAAATCTCTTACCAAGAGAATAGAAACACATCACTCAAATAGAAATAGTGCAACAGAAGAAAGAAATAGAATTTTCAAAGAATTGATAAATAATAATTATCCTAAAAAATTTATTGAAAAACATTTTCATAAACAAAGAGCTATACCTTCAAATAATAGTCGTGATCAGTCTCAAAAAAGATATTGCTCTATTCCATATAGCTACGGCTCAGAGAGAATTGCCCGAATTTTAAAGAGATATAATATAATTACAACATATCAATCTGCACAAAATCTACAACAAATCTTACGCCACTCAGATACAAAAAATATTTCAAACCAAGAAAATACAACCAATGTAATTTACAAAATTCCCTGCCAAACATGTCAAGCTACATACATTGGAGAAACAGGTAAATCACTTAAAGATCGTATTAATCAACATAAAGCAGCTTTAAAAAACTACAAACCATTATCCCTCCTAGTTGACCACTCCATAAATAATAGCCATATACCTGATTTCAAACAAGCATCAATTATATACAAAAATATTACAGAAAAGCATTGAAGACTGTTTTTAGAAAGTTGGGCTTCTGCCGAAGACAAACACAGTATAAACAGAAAAATTGATTTTCCAGAAATTTATAAAGAATTCATATCCTAATTGATTGTAAATAACTATGTATATACTTTTAATTTACTCATTTATTACCCTTAAAATTTTATCATTAATTTAGAATTAGTATGTATGCACACAATTATTTACGGTTACACTGTTATATATAAATCTCTATTTCAAGCATAATGTGTAGACAAAATAATAATAATGGTATTTATCTGTAATAATGTATATAATTATTAGCTGTATATATATATACTGAATGTAATGTTTAAATCAAAGATACAATTCTTTCATTGGCCTTGTAGAACGAGAGTGGTGTACACGTGCGCGCATGCTTTAGTGAAAACACAAACATCCTCGATAAAGAGAGGCGAGTTGCCCCTCGAAATATTGGAACAATAAATTCATTATAAATCCAATATATGCATCTTTTTTAAAAAAAAATATATATATATATATATTTATTTATATATATATATTCTAATAGTATCTATTACAAATCTTGCTTCCTAAACTTTATATAAATGAATTTTTAAAAGGACAAATATTTATATCAAATTAAAATAAGCGTCAGTATACGGTACATAACCTCTGTGTTTTGTCCATATAATGATGATGACCTTTTAAAAATTTAGAGATATTTATATCATTTACCTAGTCTATTGATGTCGTTACTGAAGTTCAAAAAGGCTTCATGCTAACATAGCTGATATATAGACTATGCTATAACGAACGTAAAAATACGTCCAGGGTAGCCTAGTAGACATGGCATCTGCCCGGTAAGCGGAACATTGTGTCGGTTCGATTCCCATCCCTGAACACTTTTATTTTTCCGTTCATCATTACTCTTCATAATTCACCCTTTCATACCTCATCCAAAAAGGTTAGAAATAGTTAATATTTCACCTTGAAATAAATTTTGGTTTTTCGCTTAAAAGAAACTCATACGGTGTAACTTCAAGTGTCGTTTTACTATGCTTACTGATACATCAGTTTAAAAAGGGGTAGAGTTTAATATATTCTATTGTGATTTTTACTTTTAGAGGTTCAACAAGAACATAAATTAACAGAGCATTTGGATTTTGTTACTGATTGTGCAAAGAGGGAAGAATTTGATACAGGTTTTGGATGTTGTTACAGAAGTTCAACAAAAGATAATTTAAAAGCAGTTTAAAATGGCAATACAGAATTTCAAACAGGGAATAATCTAAAAGATGTTTTGAATTTTATTAAATAAATGCAAGTAGAGAAGAATCTAACATACGCTTTGGATATTTTTACAGATGTTTAAAAATCAAAACGTTAACAGACCTTCTATATTTTGTTACAGAAGTTAAAATTACAAATTTTAGCAGAATCTCTCTTTGAATGCATTGTGTGATATTTTAAAAAGGCATAATCTCTCATAATTGTAGATACGAGTGCAGGAATCCATCAAAATCAGAAGATAATACAAAGGCCTCAGATGCCAGAAATTAGCTCAATTTCTGTATATTCAGTCACAGAACAAGGTCGGACACTAACAGAATCTGTGTGGTTGCAGAAATTCAACAACGAGTGGTGGATCGGCAGGCTGGTGCGGCAGGGCAGTGAGCTGGGCTTCATCCCGAGCCCGGTGAAGCTGGAGAGCCTCAGGCTTCAGCACGCCGTCAGTAGCAAAAAGATCTACTCAGGGTAAGTCTGAGGAATACTCGATCCACTATATCTACAGCCAATAGCTGTATAGAATAGCAGCTAGGATGATTAGCTAAACAAGGTATTTATTTGAAGATTTCTGCCTTAAATAGATAGGTATTTTCTCTTGCTTAGGTATGATCTTTTCAACCCATATTCGAATTACTCTTGTTATCTTCTTTCTTATCTTCAAAACCATCATGACTGGGTGAGGTAGAATGCGTCTAATATTGTCATTAAGACTAAGATCACTACTCAGTAGCAGGCCGACTTAGCTCCAAAATTAATGGCCGCCTCTGACATGAGGAACAAACGCCATGTACAGCCGCTCCTAACATGGAGTACAGAAGCTGCTCATCCTGTATCCCTGGATCAGAAGCCCTTACAGGATACTATCAGCCAGGCCAGCTGAACCCAGGTTTTTAGGCGAGCTTGTTACTGCTCCCCCTCCTCCTTTTTCATACGGACTTGGGACCAGCAAAGGCGAAGTTTCGAATTATTGAATCTATCTTAGTTATAAAAATTATTTGCATATCGATTCAATATGAGAGGTTTGAAATTTTCTTCGAGGAAATATATTAGCTTTAAGGTCTTTTTCTTTTAGATGGAAATATAAATTGCCACAATTTTCTTACAAATTTATGCCTTGATAATAATTTTATTAAGCACAGATAATAGATCAACAACTATTTGAACCTAGTAAATGAAACTAACGATATAGAAGGCGTGACATAATTGTATAACCGGCGTTACAATAAGTATTTTGTGCTTCAGGCGGGCTGGTTCTTCGTCTAACCTGGGCGGAGTTAACGATATCCTCTCCAACTCCAAGTCGTCGAACTCCAGGGGATCGACTCCCCCTACTCCAGGTACATTCCCTCAGTTTCTCTTTTATCTTAAAACACACCATCGACTTCGTCCATTTCAGATGCACTCCCCTTCTATTTTTTCTTGTAAATTTACCATTAACTTCGTCCATTCCAGATTCATTCCTTTCCCCTTCTATTTTCCCTTTTAAATACACTATCAACTCTGTCCATACTCCCCTTCTATTCTTCCTTGTAAACACAACACAGATTTCCCGTCCATTCCAGATACACTCCCCTTCTATTCTTCCTTGTAAACACAACACAGATTTCCCGTCCATATTCCAGATACACTCCCCTTCTATTCTTCCTTGTAAACACAACACAGATTTCCCGTCCATTCCAGATACACTTCCCTTCTATTCTTCCTTGTAAACACAACACAGATTTCCCGTCCATTTCAGATACACTCCCCTTCTATTCTTCCTTGTAAACACAATATCCACTCCACTCACTCCAGGTACTCATCAATAGGGTCAGATATCATCAAGTTCTAACATGCCAACGTTAACGTTGTACCAGGGCTAGAGGTGGATCAGAATGGGTTGGATGCCAACCCAGCTGAGGAAAGCGACTCCACCACCAGGAACCTTGGCAAACCTCTAGGACCCACCAAGGACAAAAAGAGCCCGTTCTTTAAGAAGGTAAATACTTTCCTTTTACTCTTTATTTGTTCAGTAATCATCTTTTAGCATCCATTCACAGAACATAGGTAAAATGGTCGCATAACACAAGTTTTCTACTACCATATACCCGGTCGTGTACTCATGTCCTTAGTAACCATGGGATCAAGTGGATCTACTGACTAAAACAAGATTCTTCTTTAGGCAATTTTAACTAAATGGTGATACCTACTCTCGAAATGTTAAAAATTTTCCTTCTCAGAATATAGTTATCATTTATTTTAATAAGGTTTATATTATCTTCAAATTTGAAGATAAGCTAATTAGTTTAGGAATATTAACTGGTAAGAATGTTTCACACTGGGAAAAATTATATCATCATTTGGACAGAATCTCTATCTATCTTCTTTGTCAATATTATCCTCTATATATGACCTATCTTCTAACTTTAGGTTACCTATCAAGACCTATAACCTATTCTCTATAACGTGACGTTGCCTATAAAGACTAACGTACAATTATAGAGAGAGCGCCTATTCCTCTTTAACCTAACTTCTAACTTGGTGGTTATGTCTTTCCATGGAGCAGATCAGATAGGTCTGTGCACCCTGATCACAATACCGGCCAACTGAGGTGCCTTGTCCGTATGGATGTCCTCTTCTGGATTGATGTCTGCCATATAGAGGGCTACAAGGATGGCCGGGTATATATGGTCCGGAGTGAGTTGGGTGTTCTGATAGTTATTGCAGTTCCTGTATGATCTAGTCATGTCTGGGTTTATCTTCATTCCTTTAAAATGACCTGTTCTAACTTCTAACTTGACGTTGCCTATAGAAATTGACGTAACGTTGCAGACAGAGCACATACCCCTATAACCTATATTCTAATTTAACGTTACCTATCAAGGTCTAACGTGACGTGACGTGACAGACGGAGAGTATACCCCCCTACGACGTAGTGCCTTCGATGCGGCCAGTGGTGCTGGTGGGACCTTCCCTCAAGGGTTACGAAGTGACGGACATGATGCAGAAAGCCCTGTTTGATTACCTCAAGCACCACTTCGAGGGAAGGTACGTGATGTCTATCCTTCCTTTTTAATGTCTGTTGGCATATATATCTAGGAATATATACTATATTTTTATATCTACCATATATAATTATATATAGTGTAACAGCCCCTAAATGTCGATACAATTCAACACGCCAGCTTGGTCATCATGTGATCACAAACAAAACAATAAAGTTTTATTGAGAGTCCACCGCATCCAAGACAGGGCGAGGTCCAATTTCGGCAAGATTATTCATTTCCTCCCAGATAACTTTCAGTAATTTTACGACCATGACTACCGACAACCAGACCGGACAACAACAGATCATCTCTGCCTCTAATATAGATCACACCTTCCTGGACCTTGTCGTGTCTTCAGCGCTGACTCGTTCTTTGTATTAACCATTGACTCCTGACCACGAGGCCCCATGACTGCAGGTGTTTGTGGTATGACATATATATATTTTGAGGTATTTTTGTATTTTAGTAGAACTTAATATTCTCTGTCTCGGTTGCCATTCTCCACTTGCCGGGTTCTTTCCTTTTATGTTCTTTTGCTTATATTTCCATCAGTTTGCACGTCTGACATTTTTGTCTCTCCTTTTGACTGTTTCTCTATTGTTCGTCTTTTCGTGATTTGGTGTATATTTCTCTCGAATGGGCTGTCTATATGGATGTCTTTATATCTGTCCGTCTGTCTATTCTATTCATAAATCTGTCGTTCGGTCTGTTTGTCTGCCCATATGTTTATTTACCATCCTCAAGACTGTGTTTCCTTCCTCTTGTTTATCTTTCTCTCTGTTTTATCTATCCAAATGTCTATATTTTCCTTCTCTATATTGTCTTTATCTCCGATTATCTAATTATTTTCTCTTTGTTTGTCCATTTCTGTTAAATTCTTTGTTCATTTGTCTTCCTGCATGTGCGTGTCAATCTTTCTATATTTCTGTTTGTCTTTATGTTTCTTTGTCTGTCTATATCGTTTGTTTCTCTGTTTGTTCATCTACGTTTCTATCCTATTATCTTGTTTTTACACCAGTTTTTTCTCTATTTTATATTTCTAAAACTGTCTCTTTTTTTCTTTGTCTTCCTAACCATTCCTCTGATCGCATGTATTTTACAAATTTATATAGTCTTGCTTACCCCTGTTCCTAAATAACTTTATTAGGTACCGCTCAAAAAGAGCAACCTAGATTATGTTATTTACAATGAATAATATGAACAGTTTCTTCATATATAAAAAAAGGTTTACAATACGGGATTCGATCCTGGTTCATGGCTGTCAAAAACCGACTGTTTATATCGCCGGCCTATTCTTACTTATTAATCTCTATATATCTATACTTTTTTTCTTTTAAATCTCTATAACGTACTTTTCTCTCTCTTCTTTAGTTTATTCTCACTAATACACAAAATTGTAATAGTGTTTTTTTATAATACACAGAGCAGCAACAGCTCAAGGTGAGTCCTATTAACAAAAAAGGAATATTACTCTTGATTGATTAGTTATTAAACTCTACAAAATTTATATATATATTGTATTTAACCTTATTTAACCTTATATGAACGATGTAATAAAGAAGTTCCAATCTCTCTCACACACACACTGTGAGTTTCTTTTTATTTCAAAATGCTAGCTTTCAAATAGCTCTTCAACATACTTAATTAAAACATCGACTATTTATATACAAGAAGTGTCTACACGCGCGCAGTGTATATTTGTAAACACTTCTTGAGAGAAAATATCAATGTTTCACAATTATATAAACCTGTTAAAGGGCGATTATCACTTGAAAACTTGCATTGTACATAAAAAGAAACTCACATTGAGAGAAATATTTATAGTTTTAAACGCTTTTCACACACAGCTTTATCTTGAACCATGATTAGTTATGGTTTGACAGAATATAGTAATGTAACTATACGACCGCTAAATGCGATCTTCACACTACATTGGCTGCATGTCCATCGTGCTGAAGACATGATGACTATGATATAGGTCGTCACCAAGTCAATTGGTGGGATTTAGTTATTGTTTACTAATGGTTATAGTTATTGTTTACTAATGGTTATAGTTATTGTTTAC
>CP092873.1:74584544-74620195 GCA_030710605.1 Cordylochernes scorpioides
ATTGGAGGTAATTGTATCACAGATTGTTTTACAAAGACACTGCACATGTCTAGAAACGTATAAAACATTTGAATTTAAAACTTATTTCGCGAAGGCAAACTAAATTTTCCCAGAGAGGTGCTGGGAACCAAGAAAAAGGTAGAGAGACAATTGACAATTAAAACAGCGACGTCTCGTCAATATCTACACTCAAGGAGAGTTATAATATAGTAAAATTAATTTGATTTAAAATAAAGAGAAAATATTTACAACAGACGGAGCCTTATTCGAAGGGACATCTGAATCTTATCAGGAGTTTAAAGCCTTTATGAGTTTTAACAGGCTCCTGACAGTCGTGGAGTCCCTAATATGCTCGATGACAGACTTGAGGACATTAGCAAGAATAGTCTTGTTTTCAGGCGAGAGTCGCTCTATAAGATCATCCCTATCAAAATCGTAATAGAAAAACGTAGAGAGGTTCAGAAGACTGAAGACCTTGTTTCCTAAAAGATATTCACACGATTAGGAAGCAAAACTTCTTTAATTCGCGGGTTTTTAACAACAACTAGCTAACAAATATGCAAATTCTAAACTACAAAATTTAAAAGAAAAATATATGAAAATTACTATTTACATTTTTTTACTTGTCCCTAGTACACGTGGTACAGGCCATGATAATCATGGTGGGTAGAAATAGGAGCCTGCTTTTACTGTAAGTGCACCACATGTTTACTCATGTGAAAAGCAGTTCGACTTTGCACTTACAAATGTGCCAGAGCCACGTTTGGTTACTTGCACTCGCTGGTGGGGTTTGACTTTTACAAGAATCGGAGGCCATTGGAGCATTTTTTTTAATTAGAAAAAAGTGCCCAATGCGGAAATCGAACCCGGGTCGTAGCGGTCGAAAATCAACGGTTTAGGCCACCCTTCCACCGACCCCCGGAACATAAAAAGGGGAAACATATTTAACAATTTAAGTAGCATCTAAGAATGTTACTTTATCTAACTCTAGGAAAGCTCAAAGGTAGGGGTGTATATTTCAATTGTAACATGCGAATAATCATGATTAGTAAATTGCAATCACTACTTGCAATGTGTAAATTACACTGCAGGCTTATATACATATAGAAAACTGTTGTTTCTGTAACTTATGGAGAAATATCCTGGAATGTTGTTTATCTATATAACTTGGAATGTTAGATGGTTAGGGTATATGTTCGATATTCTAACAAGTAAATGACCACATGGTTGTTGTTGTTGTTGTTTATTCCTCAAGTCGTTTAAACGATCTCCATTAGGTTTCATTGTCTCAGCTTTTCTATTATAGTCCTCGGGTTTTCCCATATGTCTTTTTTGGAGGATTTGATAAAATTTAATAGATGTTCAGGACTGGCTGGTTGGGAATTGCATTTGGGGCATTTCGGGAATGTTTTGGATTTTTCCATTATATTTGAGTATTCAAAGATGTCCTGTATGTAATCTTGAAATCGCCGTTTGTTCTTCCCTATTAATGGTGTGGAAAGAAGATTCGTTAGGAATGGGGGTGTACCAGGGGTGGTTTAGTAAATTGCTATCACTACTTGTAATGTAAATTACACTGTATGCTTATATACATGTAGAAAACTGTTGTTTTTGTAACTTATGAATAAATATTCCAGAATGTTTTGTGTTTTACATATATAACTAGAAATGTGTTAGATGTAATTTGTATATGTTCCAATTTAAACATGTAAATGAACACATAATCAGTAAATTGCTATCACTACTTGTAAAGTAAATTACAGTGAATGCTTATATACATGTAGAAAACTGCTGTTTTTGTAACTTATGAAGAAATATTCCAGAATGTTTTGTGTTTTACATATATAACTAGAAATGTGTTAGATGTAATTTGTATATGTTCCAATTTAAACATGTAAATGAACACATAATCAGTAAATTGCTATCACTACTTGTAAAGTAAATTACAGTGAATGCTTATATACATGTAGAAAACTGTTGTTTTTGTAACTTATGAAGAAATATCCCAGGATATTTTTGTATCTATATAACTAGGATTTTTTATTTATTAACATCATGAAACGCGATATCCCAAACTCAGGGATATTTGCGTCAATACCTTTTACTACATCACAACAAATCGGCTATATACAATCCTGTTCAATTCATTATTTTACATAAGTAACTAAAGAAAATTGTCTAAAGAGAAAAACAAACAACAAAGCAAAACACACAAAGCAAGCATCGCAATTCTTTTCTTTCTAAGTTTCCTTCTCTTTTTTTCCAATTCAAAAGAAAGTATAACTAGGAATGTTATTAATATATTAATTTATTATATCAAATCAGACTCGATATCGCCACAAAGGATGCTTGCGTCAAGAAACAACACCAAAATCAGAGAACTATTAAAAAAAACAATTGAAACCAAAACAACCAATGAAATAAATACAAATATTTACATAGTTAGTAATTAAGGTTTTTTTTAAACAAGGGAGAAAATCATAGATACTAGAACTAGGAATGCTAGAACTAGGAATGCTAGAACTAGGAATACTAGAACTAGGAATACTAGAACTAGGAATACTAGAACTAGGAATGCTAGAACTAGGAATGCTAGAACTAGGAATGCTAGAACTAGGAATGCTAGAACTAGGAATACTAGAACTAGGAATGCTAGAACTAGGAATACTAGAACTAGGAATGCTAGAACTAGGAATACTAGAACTAGGAATGCTAGAACTAGGAATGCTAGATGGGCATATGATAAAATTCTATATTCAGTCGAACTCGAATAATTCAAAGTCGAAAGTCGAATTAAAAACGTTTTGAATAAAAGGGACCAAGATAAATATTGGAATTGAAGACGTTCGAATTATCCAAGTTTTACTGTAACATGTAAATAACCGATATTCCGATAGATGGCGTAATCCATCAGCAAATTTCAGTTGCACGATAAGGAGATGCCTTTTTCATTATGTAATTAACCATTATTAATAAATAACTATCTTTTATTTATACATCGCAAGTCCATTCTGGAAGCTGCATATCAATCACTGGAGGTGAAATCTTCCAACTTCACTTTCGATACCGGGATCAAGTGGTGGAACAAAGAATTAGAACAAAAGAAAAAGTATTTTCATTATGTGAGAAATCTATACTTTCATCATAAAGCAATTAGTGTTAATGTATATAAGTCTGTCAGAAATAAATATAAAAATAGTATAAGAAAAGCTAAGAGGAATAGTTGGCGAGATTTTATAGAAGAAAATGGATCTAATAATCCGTTTGGAAACGCCTATAGAACCTTAAAAAAACTGAGTTCCTCTAATCAACAAAAGGGATTACCAATAATTGAACAGGCACCAGTAGATTCTAAAGAATCTCTAATAAAAGATCTGATTGATGAACTAATTCCTGATGATACAACTATATCGGATACTGCTCACCATATATCAATAAGGAACTATACACCGAATTTTACAAACTCCAACTCATGCAATATTCATAAGAAAGAAATAGAAGAGCTAATCGACAAAATTAATGTAAATAAAGCTCCTGGTCCAGACAATATTAGTAATAATATGATAAAGAATGCTTTTCAACTAATACTTCCGATTTTACACTCATTATTTAATAAATGTATTCAAATAGGATACTTCCCAAAAAAATGGAAAACAGCAGCACTCAAAATAATAGCCAAACCCGGCAAAACCAATTATGAATCAGCTAAAAGCTACCGTCCGATATCTTTATTATCCAATTTTTCAAAGATTCTAGAAAAAATTCTCAAAAATAAAATATATGCATTTTATATTCAAAACAATCTGTTGAGCTCGAGGCAGCACGGATTTATCAAGTCAAAGTCAACTATCACTGCTTTGAATACTGTAATCGATGTATTAATGGAGCATAAGCAAAAAGAACTGTCTGCACTAATTACAATAGATATCTCGGGGGCTTTTGATAATGCCTGGTGCCCAGCGATCATCAAAAGAATAGATTCAGACAATTTACCGGAAAAACTGATCAAAATTCTACAATCATATTTAAATTCCAGGATCATTTCATTCAGTTACGACAATCTAACAACTTCAAAGCCAATTACTAAGGGGTGTCCTCAGGGCGGTCCGCTTTCTCCACTTCTGTGGACAATTTTGTTGAACGATTTGCTGTTGAATTTTCAGGTGCCCAATAGTGAGTTGATTTGTTATGCGGATGATATTTCGATCATATGCTGGAATAAAGATCTAACATCACTAAAAACAGTTATAGAGGAAGCAATAAATACTATCGAATTGTGGTGTATTAAGAACAAGTTAGAAATCAGTTCCGAAAAAACAAACATTCTATATTTGCATAATAAAGAGAAGATCCCAGTTAAATTTAAGAGTGGATTTATTTCACCAGTACAAAAAATAAAAATCTTGGGAATAACAATTGCGAATCATAGAAGAAAAAACAAATTAAATTTTGCCTCTCATATAGAGGAAATAGTGAGCAGAACTCTAAGAATAAAAAATTTTCTATTCTCTCTGTGCAGCAAATCATGGGGTTTGAGCTCCCATAAAATAATTACATTGTATAAATCTTTATTCAGATCAACTATAACATATGGATCAGAAATCTGGTTAAAATTTTTAAACAAAAAAATCGATTCAAAAATTAAACTCAATGCAAAATCAGATACTAATATGGAGCATTCAAGCATACAAGACAACTTTGTACAACTGTGTTCACAGTTTGGCTAGGGTTCCATTGATTGCAGATTACATTGAAGCAAAAAATATGAAATATGACTTAAATAACTTATCGTTCGAGGACAAGCAAAAATACAACATCGATATTCCCTTTATAATTAAATCCTTTATAGACGAAAGAATGTTGCTCTTACTGAATAATACAAACGAGACATTTACAAGTTTTTTCAACCGGGGTATTCCAAGTTATTTTCGCCCTAATTTCCACAACACACAATTTGTAACCAACCATGGTAATTTCGGAAGTTTTCTGGAAAGAATCCATGCATCGGAGGATCCGGGCTGTTTTTGTGGATGCCGCATTCAAGATTCTACTCACCTTTTACTTAAGTGCCCAGCATTTCAAGACTACAGACTCAATAACGGTATTCTCTGTTCCGATCCAAGAGAACTGATATCCAGCAGGGATTCATACATTGTATTCAATAGATTTTGTAAATTTATATCAAAGTATTTAAATAATCTCATGTGTTAGGTATAATTAACTATGTGCTGTATATATGATTTTTTTTCCTTTTTTCTTTATTTTGAGATGTGTTTAAATTAAATTACCAATGTATATAGTATGCTTGTTTGAAATCAATTTCAGGAATATGGTAAAGGCCTTGAGCATATGTTAATAGATTCTCCCTCTCACTCTTGTGTTGCTTTCTTTTGGGCGCCAGTGTCCTTGGCGGGACATCGCGCTTTGTACTTACAGTTGAATATACCTGTCTGAATCTATACTATTGAATAGTTGTCTTTTATCTAACAAGGAAATCATTTGGTATATGTTTTTATTGTAACCTGTATCTAAATATGAATAGTAAATTACAATCCTAACTATAAATTACACCACATATCTAAATCAATGTAGAGAACACATTTAGATGTACAAAATTTGAAATATCGCGTGAGAACGCCCTTGGAGCATTAGAGTAATTTTTAACGCCTTGCTAAATGTTTTAATTTTTGTTTGCTCCTGACGAGGACAAAAGCTTTTTGCCGAAACGTCGAGGTAATAAAAATATTTATTGGCCGAAGTATCTTTATTTTCAAGAAGTAGAGAAAACAGTTGACTTTATAACTTAGGAAAGAAGTATTGTTGTTGTTGTCTACATGAGCAGGAAATCTCTGCAGTCTAGACACCGTTCCACTTCTAACTCACGCTAGCTACTGATTGCCGACGTTAAAAGCAATTCAATGTAGCGCCGTAGAATGGCGGCCACGCACGCACCTTGTCTAGATCCCGCACAGTGTGTGAACTCAACAATCCATCCTTCCAGAACACTTACAGGGAAGGTGCTAAACGTAAAGTCTATTTTACTAAAACCACAACAACAACATAGTTATTGACACAAATTGATGTTTGCGGAAAACCGATTTCTCGAAGCATATTATATATTTATAATTATACTAGCGGATGTACCCGGCTTCGCCCAGGTTTTTCTCGAGGGAATGTTTGTAGTCTAGTAATAAGAAAATATACTACACCTAAAAACTATCAGAGAAAAGAGAAACCACGGAAGGTGAACAGAAAAATGCTTACAATGGATGTTATGTTTACGATATCAAGTTAAATAAAAACAAAGATAAAATTTGCATATGTTGGTCACTATAAATTTGTATATTTGTTAGGCGAAATTAGAAACATGATAAAACAATTGGGTATTTAAAAACAAATGTAGAAATAAAAGTTGAAGTATAATAAACAATATTAAAGATTAGTTTTAATTATTAATCATGATTGTGTGTGAATATGTGAGAAAGATGTAATATCGTTGTTGTTTTCTTGGCCGACTGTTTTACATATGGTGTTATCTTAAAATTGCTTGTATTGAACATTTTTTTAGATTGAGATTATTAGCTAGTATGTAAAAAAATTAACTCTGTTGAAATTTAATTTTGTATTTATATATAAATAAAATTAACTCTGTTGATTTTTTTTTGTATTTAATCGATAACAGCGAAGTTACGCATGTTAATGTTAGGAAATATATTTTGATGTTAAGCAAAACCTGCTCCATCTCGTTTTACATAAATGTTGAAAATTTGGTTGAAATTGATGCATTGTAACGAAAGTTTTTAGTGATGTCCACTTATGAAATTTCCATTTTATTAATATAGATGTAATTCTGCTGTCCTCAAAGATTATGTCCATAGTTCATCTAAATACCCATTCCAAGAGTCTAGCATCAGTATCACTATAAAAGGAAGTTCCAAAAATGAAATATAACAGCGGTATGGTAGATTAAACTGGCGAAACCGCTGGGAGGGTTTACCACTGATGAGCCAGGCTTTCCCATTAATTTTTCCATTGCAGTAAGGGCAGTAAAAATTATTTTATTTTTAAAAGAATCATACGCGTCTATAATAGTTTCGTATTTTAACAACATAGTTCACTTATATATTTTAATAAAATCAATTAGCAATCCAAGATTAAGTTTATTTTACAATTTTTTATTTTTCCATTCTTCGGGTTAACATGCCATTCAACAAGAGCATTATAACTTCAGTATAACAACAGTATTATTTCTAAAACAACACTTTAAGTTACACCGCATGAGTTTCTTTTCAATTAAAAATCAAATTTTATTTCAAGGTGAAATATTGACTATTTCTAACCATTTTGGATGAGGTATGAAAGGATGAATTATGAAGAGTAATGATGAACGAAAAAATAAAAGTGTTCAGGGATCGGAATCGAACCCACAATGTTCCGCTTACCGGGCAGATGCCATGTCCACTAGGCTACCGTTCATTTCCGTTCATCATTACTCTTCATAATTCACCCTTTCATACCTCATCCAAAAAGGTTAGAAATAGTCAATATTTCACCTTGAAATAAATTTTGATTTTTAATTGAAAAGAAACTCATGCGGTGTGACTTAAAGTGTTATTTTACAATCACAAGCCGCAGTGTATTATATTGTATTATCTGTGAAAGGGCAAGTTTGCTTGAACACTAGAGAAATAAAAATTGTAAAAGAAACTTAACCCTAACACAAGATACCAAATAAATAGATTGGTCTTATTACCTTGTGTTTGTAATCTATAATCCAAATTGTGCCTTATCAAACTAAACCTTAGATTGTTTCATGATTTTATTAAATTACTAGCCGAATGACCCGGGCAACGCCCGTGTTTTACCCGATTGAATGTTTTTATTCAAATACTATTTGTTACAATTATAAATTGGCGCCTTAAATAAATGCATATATTAGTTAATAACTATAGCCTATGTGCTTTATCTGTCTATGTACTGTTGGCTTCCGTAGGCGTCTCTTACTGGGAAAAAGAAAGAGAGGATTCCATTTAGTTATTAACTAATATATGCATTTATTTAAGGAGCGACCCGCTCCAACACAATGGTTACAAAAACGAAAAGCCACAAAGGTGGCGTGATCGTAGCCGACTAATAGGAGGGCGCCATTCCAAAAAAAAAAAGCAAACGGTGACAGAGATGACTGATGAAGAATGACGCTCGTAACTGTATATAGAATAATCCAAATTGTGCCTTATCAAACTAAACCTTAGATTGTTTCTTGATTTTATTAAATTATAAGTCGGAGATGTGAACGTGTATAGTTCATTTTATAACGACATTGATGTATTTAGAAGATGCACTACTCCATTTAAAAATGCATTAAAACAATATATTTCTTAAGAAAATAAAAAAAGGCATCTCCTTATCGTGCAACTGAAAGTTACTGATGGCTTGTGTTATCTATAGGAATAAATATCAACTATTCTCGTTGATTTTTAATTATTCCAGAATTGGCCAAATACCCAATCCTGATTAATCAAGAAAAGCTAACCACGTACGCGTTTCGGACCAAGAATTTATGAACCTTATCCCAGTACAATATCACATTTGTACTATTTTTTTCAGACTAAATTTCTTGTTAATCATCCCTTTACAGAACGTAATGGTTGCGATATAGAATGTATGACAACACCAGCTATATCAAAACCAGACAAAAGTCAACTTGTATACCCGGGTTTCGTGTGCTATAGCCTAATCAGTACATATATGTATATTGTTGCACCAAGTTGCGGCTTGACAGACTCTTCAACCTTGATCCTCTCCTGTGCTGGGTCTTGTATCTTACCAGAGCGTGTTTCAAACATCCTACAAATTTATATAAGGGAATAATGAGATAACTCTACTTTAAGTAGCCTCCAGAATTCTTTATTTATTTCTCACATCAAAGAGAGCAGTGAAGTCACACGGTGTACCAAAATACAAATGGTGATTCTATAATACATATATTCTGTTTATAATACATATATTCTGTTTAATAAAATAAATAAATATAAAATATAAATTTGAATTTAAAATATATGAAAAATAATATTACAAATTAAAATAAAATAGGTTCATTAGCCATGATGCAACAATATATGGTTATTTGAACCAACAACCTCATATTATATATAATATAACAAGATTTTCATGTTGTATAATGAACACTTCTTTAAATAATTATACGCATGATTGACATGTGTCATTACATCATCATATGTAATGTACTTTGTACAATCTCTTTCTTTAGCTCAACTCTTAATCAATTACAGAGTTTTATTTATCTTCAGTTTGTACAAAGTACATTACATATGGTGATGTAATGACACATGTCAATCATGCGTATAATTATTTAAAGAAATGTTCATTATACAACACGACAATCTTGTTATATTATATATAATATGAGGTTGTTGGTTCAAATTACCATATATATTAATTATAAATAAAAATAAAATCTGTTGAGGGAGAAAAAGTTTCTTTTATACTATGGTCATACAAGCTTTCGAGCGTAACAGTCCTTCAACAGGTATCATAATTGTACCAGTCGAAAGGCATTTACGCTTAAAAGCTTGTGTGGAAGAAATCACAAAAATAACTAGAGAAAATAAAAAGAGAGCGAAAGTCGTGTTCGAACCAGGGACATCAGGTTCTAAAGTGTAAAGATTTCGCAGCTAGGCTATTTTGTCTTATTATAAGCTTGTGTAGAGACAAAACTCAACGGGCTCAGTCTTTTATTTATAATTTTGCTTAAGAGACTATTCTATTGTATAATTATACAAGGTACTGGAGACTAAATTCATAGATCAAATTCACAATCCTGGTAGGATTGGAATACAGGCTGAAGAGATTATAATAGATATTAATGAAATTTCGAAACTATTATAGACGCGTAAGATTCTTTTTTATAATTAAACAATTTCTATTGCCCTTACTGCAATGAAAAAAAATTAACGAGAGGGCCTGGCTCATCAGTGGTGAACCCTTGAAGCGGTTTCGCTATTTTAATCTACCATACCGCTGTTATATTGCATTTTTCGACCTTACTTTTATAGTGATACTGATGCTAGACTCTTGGAATGGGTATTTTAGATGAACTATGGAAATAAGATTTTAGGACAGCAGAATTACATATAATTATAAATATTCACCACTGACGAGCCAGGCCCTCCCTTTAATTTTTCCATTGCAGTAAAGACAGTAGAAATTGTTTTATTTTACAAAGAATATTACGCCTCTAAAATAGTTTTATAATTTGAAAACAGATGGCGCGCAAATGCATCATAAGATATTAATGTACAAAGGCCCATACTCAACAAACATATTTAAGTTTTAATAAATGAATATTAAAACATTTGTTATAAAAAGAAGATGCTATATATATATTTTTTTGCACCTAAATACCATTTTCCCGCACATATTGTATTCTGTAGAAAGATCGACTCTAACAGTTAAAACACCCGTGCTTTTTTCTTTCGGCTTATTTTTTGTCTAGTAGGATGTCTTGCAATCAAACCGCCCTTTTACCAATGAGGATCATGGCCTGAAACTCTGGTGAACAGAGGAGGCTGTTGTATTCATATTTACTGAAGTAGTTCTGGATGATTTAGTCAATGAAGTGAATCAGTGCGTTATGAAAGGAAGCATTTGCTAAATGTTTTTATTAAAAAAAGAATGGTGTCTTTTTTTACTCATGAATGCTATCCACTGACAATTTTACAAATATATTTGTGTACTATATATACTGAAATGTTTTAGACTTGAGAGAAAAAATCGTTAGAACGTTCAGTTATATATATGACTCTAGCTGTCACTGTGGCAAGGAAACCCAGGACTCGAGACACCTACTGCTGGAATACCCACTCTTCTTTATCGCTAGACAACAGACAATAAACAATGTTGTAGATCTATATCAATTTGTAAAAACTAGAGATAATTATCACAGATTTAACCATTTTTGTAAATATATTTATGATTATCTTTCTAACCCCCGAAAGGATCAGGTTCCTAATCCTCGGGATATCGCGTTTTGTGTCTTGAAAAAAAAAAAAAACAATAGAAAAAAATAAAATAAAAAGGTCAGGTGTTGATATTAAAAACAAAGAAAGCATATCTTGACCAAGAGCACATGTGCTTTTCAGATTGCAGAGCGCCATCTAGTGGAACAGAAATCAACTAAACATTGATTTAGCCTGTTCCCTGATGTTTGGCCAACCCAATTTCTTGATAAATGAAGAAAAGCCATCCACGAACGTGCTATATATAAATATAGAAGGATAAATATTAATTATTGAGACCACTTATCATTGCCGGGACCACAGGTAGGCGCTGAAGGATGTTTAAAAACTGTTTTTAACTTTTACCTTTATCTGTAAAAACTATTACTTGCACTTTTTAATTATTATTTTATTGCTTAAAATATTTGTTCGAATAGATTCGCAAGAGCCACTCCATCTACCATATCAACGTTTATTCAATATTTATTGCAATACATGTGCAATCAGTCAATCAGCAACTTCAATGTTTTTATTGTTTATTCTGATAGTTGTGCAAATCATCAGTATCTTCAACATCATTATCGTGTTTAATAAACAGGTAAACAAAATTTAAGGAACAAAATTCTCTTTTTTGTGCATTACAAAATAATATTAGATAGTTAACAAGAGTTGTAAAATATATATGTGTTATGCCAATCTTATGATGATTTGAATAAAACCCATTGTGAACGTTTTGAAAAATATTCATATATAAATACGTATTACGATGCACTAGCGCGCCATCTGTTATCAAATTACAAAACTATTTTAGAGGCGAAGAAATAGTATAAATGTAACATTGTACTGGGATAAGGTGCATAAATTAAGAAAAAGGCATCTCCTTATCTTGCAACTGAAAGTTGCTGATGGCTGGCGCCATCTATCGGAATAAATATCAACTATTCTGGAATAATTAAAAATCAACGAGGATAGTTCATATTTATTCCGATAGATGGCGCCAGCCATCAGCAACTTTCAGTTGCAAGATAAGGAGATGCCTTTTTCTTATTTTAGAGGCGTAATATTCTTTTTAAAATAAAACAATTTCTACTGTCCTTACTGCAATGGAAAAATTAAAGGGAGGGCCTGGCTCATCAGTGGTGAACCCTCCCAGCGGTTTCGCCAGTTTAATCTACCATACCGCTGTTATATTGCATTTTTGGAACTTCCATTTATAGTGATACTGAGATACTTGACTCTTCGAATGGGTATTTTAGATGAACTTTGGAAATTAGCTTTTAGGACAGCAGAATTACATATAATTATAAATATTCACCACTGATGAGCCAGGCCCTCCCTTTAATTTTTCCATTGCAGTAAGGACGGTAGAAATTGTTTTATTTTAAAAAGAATATTACGCGTCTAAAATAGTTTTGTAATTTGATAACAGATGGCGCGCTAGTGCATCGTAACATAATTGTTCAAATAAAAGACACAATTTGATATTTGCGGAAGAGCGATTGCTCGAAGCATATTATATATTTATAATTGTATGTAATTCTGATGTCCTAAAAGCTTATGTCCATAGTTCATCTAAAATACCCATTCGAAGAGTCTAGCATCAGTATCACTATAAAAGGAAGTTCCAAAAATGCAATATAACAGCGGTATGGTAGATTAAACTGGCGAAACCGCTGGGAGGGTTCACCACTGATGAGCCAGGCCCTCCCTTTAATTATTCCATTGCAGTAAGGGCAGTAGAAATTGTTTTATTTAAAAAAAAATATTACGCCTCTAAAATAGTTTTGTAATTTAAATATATACGTATATATGTTATATTAAAATATTATTTTATTTAAAATTATATATCATAGATTCAAATATTCTGTTAAATCTACCACCAGATGTCGGGACTTTTCCTATATAAAACCGATTGTTGTTGTTTCCCGATGGCCGGCTCAAATCCTTTGTACATTATGTAAATAAGTTTTTCATTTTTTGATTCCTACGCCTAAAGCCAGGCAGTACTTTTGTCATGTTTTTTCTATATTCCATAAGCTAATTAAAGCAATATCTGATCAAAGCTATTTATATTATTATTTCAAGATTTTTACCACGACTGCATTACCATAGTATAATTCCCAAGTTGATAAAAATCAACAGAAGATCTTTTTATTGCACAAAAATCTCTCATTTTTTTATAACATATATATAGTATATATAAGTATATTTACATATTAATAGAACAATATGTAAAATGGTGGTGGTGCTTATCTCCATGGTTAAACCAATTCCTGAAGTCCACTCCTCTCCAATTTCGCGTTGGTAGTTATAGGCCTGGAAAATAGGTCCTCTATTGTCAGCTCTGAGCATGACAAGATATGCTCCGGAGAAGCTTCTGTACTATTGCATTTCAAGCATTTATTGAAGTTTTTTTTGTCTATTTTGAAATTTTAAGTTTTTTATATGACCACTTCTTAGTCTTGCTAAAGCTGTTTGTTGATTTCTATTGCGTTTTTGAAGTTCGTTTAATTGTTTCAATGGTTTGTACCAGTGATGATTTGGATAAGCTGTCAGTTTTGATTTCCTTTTCAATAATATTTCTGTAATTCTCCACACAAAATAAAATTATTAAATTTTATTGTTTTTCTTTAACTTTTGGACACCAGCATATTTATTCTGATAAATTCTATCAGCTACTTGACCAAGCGACTTCTGCGACGTGTACAACAGAATTGTTTGAGATTCTTCGGTCACATCGCGCGACACAGGGGAATGGAGTACATCATACTGACAGGAAAAACGTCTGGGTAACGCTTACCTGGACACCCACCGACACGCTTCGTTGACCAATTAAAGGAACTCACTGGCTTAACGGTCGCTGAGATGGTACATTGAGCTCAAGACAGAGATGGCTGGTGTCGCATCGTGTTTGGGATGTAATATGTACAATGAGCCACAGAGTTCGATCATGAATAAAATGATATTACTACTATTTGACCAAGGTTTATACAATACTAGCCGAATGACCCGGGCAACGCCCGGGTTTTATCCGATTAAATGTTTTTATTCAAATACTATTCGTTACAATTATAAATTGGCGCCGTGGATGTCACTCTTGTGAAACGTCCCGCTCCGAACTTTGTGTGTTTTTAAAATATAAAAATTCGAATGTAAATTTTCACAACGATATTTGAAAATCCTTTTATTTTGATTTTCAAATACTATTCGTTACAATTATAAATTGGCGCCGTGGATGTCACTCTTGTGAAACGTCCCGCTCCAAACTCTGTGTCTGAGACGCGATATTTTTATAGAGAAATGATCTGGCTTTGTGTCTTCTGCTCGAATGAATGTTTTTCTTTTAGAAATTTGTTCCTGCATACTAAAAATGAACTGGCTTCACCTCTGGTATCTGCTTTTTGGATTTTCTTTTTCCGATATAATTTTGTATCTGATAATCAAACGTGATACAGCAATATTGTCATCATCATTATCTGACTAAAACAACTATTTTCGCCTTGACCTGTCAATTTCTCTTGGCTAAAAATGCGACAAATAGGTACATTCATTTTCAATGGTAGGTGTATTGTAGGAACTTACCTCCTTAATGTGGAGGAATTCCTTGACGTTGAAGGAGATGGCGCTGCCCTGGACTGGAGAGTCATCATCGTGACTTCCATCGTAAGCTACGTTCGTGCGCACGGCGAAGGCCACGCTCTTGAACTGGACGTAAAGTTAGAACATTGTTAGTTACATCATACATATATACATACACATATATGCAAACATACATTACACACATATACATATTGAGAAAAAGGCATCTCCTTATCGTGCAACTGAAAATTGCTGATGGCTGGCGCCATCTATCGGAATAAATATCAACTATTCTCGTTGATTTTCAATTATTCCAGAATTGGCCAAATACCCATTCTTGATTAATCAAGAAAAGCTAGCCACGGACGCGTTTCGGGCTGTTGGCCCTCATCAGCGTGGTGCAAGCTGTACCTCAACGACCAAAAAATTGGTCATTAAGGCATCCTGAAAAATCATGGGGTATTTGGCCAATTCTGGAATAATTGAAAATCAACGAGAATAGTTGATATTTATTCCGATAGATGGCGCCAGCCATCAGCAACTTTCAGTTGCACGATAAGGAGAAGCCTTTTTCTTAATTTATGCACCTTATCCCAGTACAATGTTACATTTGTGCTATTTTTTCACATATACATATATACATAAAATACATTACAATTTTATTTTATTTGAAACTAGACGGGTGACCCGGGCTTCGCCCCGGGATTGACACGTGTGCATATCTACCCGAGTGATATATATTTAGATAAGATTTTTTTAATAATTGTTGGTTATTAGCATTATCTATTTGTTTTCATCAGCATAATTTAATCTAATCTTTGATAGAGGGCGCTGTTCGTGAGCTAAGTAGAATAATTTGAATATATAGTTTAATTATTGATTTATATATTTTTTTAAAATAGCCTATCGTCTTCCCCGTATTTTTTACCTATGTATGGAAATTTTGGGGTGAATTAGTGAACTACTGCGAATTTGTATACCGAACATACAAACAAACAAACTTACAAACATTCATATAGATATCGGACGGGATATCCCAGCTTGGGATACTTGCACTTAAATACATTTGATCAACCTATATACAATTCATTATATATACGATTCAATCAATAGCCAGACTAAAAACAAAATTGCAACCGAAAGGTTGGTTTTCTCAAACAGAAGAGGAAATCCAAAATGAATTTACAAATATTGTCGAATCTACTTATATAATTGCCTTATTCTGTCTGTGTGAAGTTCACGGATAGATTTTGGTCAGAATGGATAAAATAAAAAAAGTGTCAAGGGATGGGAATCGAACCCACGACCTTCCGCTTACCGGGCAGATGCCATGACCACTAGGCCACATGACCACAATTTATAATTGTAACAAATAGTATTTGAATCAAAACATTCAATCGGGTAAAACACGGGCGTTGCCCGGGTCATTCGGCTAGTTTTACATAAGTGTCTTTGTTATATACAAATTCGTAAATTTCTTCGATGGGATATTAATTTATTTATTTATTTATTTCAACACACAAAACGCGATATCCCGGCTAGGGATAATTGCGTCGATTTACATTTTTTTCAAACAGAAACAGTTATAAAAATATTACACAAGAAAAATTTATTAAAATTAAAAAGAGAAACAATAATATACATTAGGAACCTGAACCTTTCAGGTTTGAAAGAAAAACATAAATATATTTACAAAGATAGTTAAACTTATGATAATTCTCTCTGCTATTTACAAATTGAGATAGATCTACAACATTGTTTATTGTCTGTTGTCTAGCGCCAAAGAAGAATGGGCATTCCAGCAGTAGGTGTCTCGAGTCCTGGAATTTGTTGCCACAATGACAGCTAGAGTTCTCAACCGCTCCAATTTTTGTTGAAAAATCCCTTAAAATTTACATGGTTCGTTGTAAACTGGGCATTATAAAAATTCGAACGGAAAAATGATGAAATTCCAAACGGAAAAAAAAACTTTGGAATGTTTCATTTGTTTTAGAAATAATTCATCCATTTTTGCAATTAAAAATAAACTAATTATACTCGGAGAATGTGGTCTAAAAGCATTTTGATCCTCTATCGAAAGATGAGCCAGATCATATTTAATTATTTTAGATTCAATATAATCTGTGAGAAGGGGGATGTTCGCAAGACTATGGACACAGTTGGAAGATGTAGTCTTGTAGGCTCCAACCGCCCAAAGAAGAATTTGATATTGAATAGAGTTTAGTTTTTCTTTGCATCGACTATTTATAAATTTGTACCATATTTCTGAACCATACGTAAGAACTGGCTTGATAATTGTTTTTTTTTACAAAATTATTCTTTTTTTTAGTATTTATTCCCTACATCTTTCCACGGAGTGAAAACAGAAAATCTTTCATTCTTACGATCCTGCTCAAAATGTCGTTGATATGTGGGGTAAAATTAATCTTTTTTTTTTATTCTATGATTTGAGAATTTTATGCCTAAATGATTACTTCTATAGCTGTGAAAGATCGGACATTCTATTATTAATACATTGCAATTATATGTATGGAAGCAATGGTCGCCTCTCCCGTCAAAATAAACGTCAGAATCTGACGCCATCTATTGACCGTCGCCGCAACTAGCGGCATCGGGTCGGTGACAAAGCCACAACACCAACTTTGGAAAACTGATAAGCGTCCACCTAGAGACCATGGTTTCGGGCTAATGGCCCTCGTCAGTCTAGGGCGGACTTTATTCCATGAGATCCACACGGGATCTAATGGAATCCTCACAATCTACCAAAGAGGTGTTTTGCTGGCAATGTGGCTGGGCCAAATCTATTGGCAAAACATAGATGGAAAATTTGCCGGGAGGAAATTAATCCATGGAAGCAATGGTCGCCTCTCCCGTATGTACTTCTACAGACTTATAAGCTTATGTACATAGGTTCCCTAAACACCCATAAGCTGCCTTCCATAGTATAAATGTAGGGGAAAACCAATCCAATACAAGAGTAGAGTAGTCTGAAGATTAATTTGGTGAAACCTCTGAGAGGGTTGATTACTGATGAGTTAAGGCCTCTCATTCAATAACTTTTATTATTGCACACAGTACGGTCTGTAAATATAATATATTTGATATATGAAAAGAAACATATTGCCAAACATAATTGGGACAGATGTTTACGTACATACAGGGATATATGCGCGTGTATGTATTTGTAAATATTTCTTGTAAGATATAGTTGATGTTTTTCATTAAGCCCGTTGAAGAGCGATTATCACTTGAAAGCTAGCATTATAAAATAAAAAGGAACTCATTTTGGAAATATATTTTGTGTTTTAAACGTTTTTCACAATTTCATCATGAAAACAGGGATATAGCTGGAGTCCTATACCTTCGATTCTAGATATTTATAATGCATCTCTCTCTATATCCTAATATTTTCCACTAGCCGAATGACCCGGGCAACGCCCGTGTTTTACCCGATTGAATGTTTTGATTCAAATACTATTTGTTACAATTATAAATTGTGGTCATGTGGCCTAGTGGTCATGGCATCTGCCCAGTAAGCGGAAGGTCGTGGGTTCGATTCTCATCCCTTGACACTTTTTTTTATTTTATCCATTCTGACCAAAATCTATCCGTGAACTTCACACAGACAGAATAAGGCAATTATAATATTTTCCAGAATTATCTGCAACTAAACAATACACATAACGCATTCTATGTATAATAAATAGAAGCATTCGCCACTATTACTTTAAAAAAACGAATTTCTACAATATTATTGAATGGCATATTACAAATAATTGAGAAGGCCTGGCTCATGAATGGTGAACCACCCCAGCGATATCGCCAATTTGATGCACAAGATTGCTACAGCTATTGTATGTTCAATCTACTTATACAGTCTGTATTCAAATAGTTTATTCTTGGTAATGGTGTTTTAATGAAACTATAGAAAGATGTGAAAAAATAGTACAAATGTGATATTGTACTGGGATAAGGTGCATAAATTGAGAAAAAGGCATCTCCTTATCGTGTAACTGAAAGTTGCTGATGGCTTGCGCCATCTATCGGAATGAATATCAACTATTCTCGTTGATTTCTAATTATTCCAGAATTGGAAAGATGCTATAGAAAGATGCTTCTGTAATTATAGAAATTTCATGTATATTTCAGCTTCGAGCACAGCTCTTCTATTGAAAAGACAAAACAATAAATATACAAAGTTTATTAAGGCAACAAAACTGAACAATAATGCCATCTGTATGTGGAGAATGGAAACATTCAATGCTAGAGCTATCTACATTAAAATATACAAGAAATTGGAAATATTTTTCTACGCCGTATGATTCTTTTTCGAATTAATCAATTTTCTATTGCCCTTACTGCAATGACAAATAAATTTATTATTGAAGTGAGGACATATCAATAGATGGAATGGCAACCTAAACTGAGTTTGCTTGAACGCCTGTGAAGTAAGCGCAGTAGAAAATGGTTTAATTTCAAAAATAGAATAATACGTGTATAAAATAGTTTCAAATAGGAGATATTAATTATAGAACAATACGCGCCTTCTATCTATATATAAGAAAATAAAACATTTAATCACGGAAGATAGAGGTAACCTGGCCGGTATTCATATTTCTGTAAAAAAAATAGACACTTCGGCCAGTTAAAGTTTTATATAAAACTCTTTTTTTTTTGCTTATCCCTAGTACACGTGGCACAGGTCATGATAATCATGGTGGGTAGAAGTAGCCGACTGCTTTTACCGTAAATGCACCATATGTCTACATATGTGAAAAGCAGTTCGACTTTGCACTTACAAAGGTGCCAGAGCCCCGTTTATAAAACTCTAACTGCCCGAAGTGTCTATTTTTTTTTATAGAAATTAAGCACGGAAGTTTCTTTCTTTGAAACATAAATCAAATTTCTACTATCCTCACTGCAATAAAAAAATATTGTGAGGGCTTGGCTCATCAGTAAGGATAGTAGAAATTTGATTTATATGTAACAAAGAAACTCTTGTGCTAAAATTTTCTATTTTCTTATAATTAGGAGATATGTAATATGTGGGCTAGAATGAAAACATAAAGGTAAATGAGTAAATATCTGTAGTTATGTTTTTATATGATATCCTTTATCTTTGGAATACTATGACTACACTATGTTGGTCATATAAGCGTAGATATATTCAGGTGTAGATATGATTCCAACAATATTGTATCTAAAACAATTTGGCTCATTATCTACGAATGGTAAATTCTTACTGGAAAATGAGTAAATAGCTCATTCTCACTTCTCTATTTATGATTTGTAGAATCGTTAATAAATAAGAGACTGTTCGCTGATGGAAGAGTTTCTATATATTTTGTCACATCAATTTTAATGCGTCCTACATTTATTCAAAATATTCTATGATATTTAATATTCATTTAAGACACATTATTTAGATTATCATCATCCTTTTTTATATTTTATTGTACATATATCTTGATTGGTTATTGGAGCGAGAGAGGACCTAGACGAAGACTGCGGATCGAGACCTACGAAGAAGACAACGAATGAATAAACACAATAACTTTCAAAGGTAATTTATTTTTATTTAATTTTATTTATTTACTTTGAGGGAAATGTGTATAACACCAAGAAGGAAGAAACCAAGGTCGACGACCCTGCAAAGCTGCAACTTGGTGCAACAATATATAACGGCAGCTTTCGGACTCAACAGCCCTTCGAGAGGTATAACTAAATTACTAAAATATCATTATTATCCCTAGTACTGATGGTACAGGCTTTGATAATCATGGTGGGTAAAAGTTGGTGAGTGCTCTTACTGTAAGTGCACTACATGTCTACATATGTGAAAAGCAGTTGGACTCTTCACTCACAAATATGCCAGAGCCCCGTTTGGTTACTTGTACTCGCTGGTGGGGTTGGACTTTTACAAGAATCGGGGGCCATTGGAGCATTCCTTTGTTTAATTATAAAAAAGTGCCCAATGCGGGAATCGATCCCGGGTCGTAGCGGTCGAAAACCAACGGTTTAGACCATCCTTCCACCGACCCCCTGCTATTAAAATACTATCAGTAGCATAGTTTACACCTGTTGAAGGGCTGTTGAGCCTGAAAACCTGTATTGACGTTACATAAAAGGAAACTCTTCCCTCAGCGAATTGCCTTTTAATTATAATTTTACCGCAGGGGTTATAATATAAACAAGAATCCTCTATGATGCACTAGCGCGCCATCTGTTATCAAAATTCGAAACTATTTTAAACGCGTAAGATTCTTTTTGAAATTAAACAATTTCTACTGTCCTTACTGCAATGGAAGAGCGATTACTCGAAGCATATTATATATTTATAATTGTATGTAATTCTACTGTCCTCAAAGCTTATGTCCATAGTTCTTCTAAAATACCCATTCCAAGAATCTAGCAACAGTATCACTATAAAAGAAAATTCCAAAAATGCAATATAACAGCGGTATGGTAGATTAAACTGGCGAAACCTCTGGGAGAGTTCACCACTGATGAGCCAGGCCCTTCCATTAATTTTTCCATTGCAGTAGGGGCAGTAGAAATTGTTTAATTTCAAAAAGAATCTTACGCGTTTAATTTAGTTTCGAAGAATCCTCTATATTTATGTTGGTAGGAATTCAAGCTGTTGTTTATATTTGTAGATAGCTTTAATTACCTACTCAAGATATTTTTATCTATAACTATTCACACCACCAGATTGTTATGGACTCGTAGATACATAGAATTGTATGTGAAATAAAAGAAAACATAAAAATCTCAGATGTTGATATTAAAAAAAAAAAAAAAAAAAAGAATCACTGACAGTTTGAACCCAAAATCAGAAAATGTTGCTTACATTTTACGCCAAGTTTTCTTCATGTCCAAACGTTGATGTGAAATGGAACATATCCGTTCATATGAGAAAGCCGACAATAAAGATTTTCTGGAATTTCTATACCGCTTTCAATAGTTTAATAGCGTTACCGTCTCCCCTCTCTACACATACCTTTCCTATAGTAAAATAAATTTGCATATTGTACATATATATTACACGACATATATTATATATTGTTATATATTACCGTTACACATTTAAAATATTTATTGATAAAAATTTAGAATATTATTCTCAAAAATAATAATATAAACTTATTTTACTCATTATTTTTATCTTTTATTCTTTATATATATATGTTATATAAAGATATTATTTAAAATGTTATTTTATTTTATATATATGTCATAGATTCAAATATTCTATTAAGTCGACCGCCAGAGGACGCGCTTTCTGTTTATATAACCATTTGTTGTTGTTTCCCGATGGCCGGCTCAAACCATATGTAATCTATATATATAAAAATGAATGTATGTCTGTTTGTTTGTCCTTTATGCCTGACCAAACCACTCATTGGATCGCCATGAAACTTTGGGAAGTTATTTAGTATAGTACTGGGAAGGTTTCTAGCAAATAAAATTTTTGAAATAACTTTTCGCCTAGAAATAATCAAGATAAATATTCTAATTTATCTGTTATAATTCAACAATCTGCTCTAAATATTATCATGATGATACGATGATTTTGTAATGTAGAAAATTAGGAAAGACAAAATTCAGGATGACACGGCAATTTATTTGAGACAAGAATAATGATACAATTCCAAGGCACGATACTATTCCTTTAACTTCCAATTACCGAGGGAACCAATTAATATTGATTTTATTCAACTTATCGAGTATTTTTCAAGGGACCGGGAAAAATGTTCACTTTATCGAGATATTCGTTAAACAAACCTTTACTCGGGTAAAACCCGGGCGAAGCCGGGTACATCCATACAAGAATAATGATACAATTCCAAGGCAAGATACTATTCCTTTAACTTCCAATTACCGAGGGAACCAATTAATATTGATTTTATTCAACTTATCGAGTATTTTTCAAGGGACCGGGAAAAAAATGTTCACTTTATCGAGAGATTCGTTAGACAAACTTTTACTCGGGTAAAACCCGGGCGAAGCCGGGTACGTCCGCTAGTTATGTAAATAGTTTTTGTTTTCTTCTACTACCCTCCATCAAGGTATTATTTCATTCTCAATGATGTTATCATATTAATAAAAGTAAATTATGATTCAACCTTTATTTTATTAATATTTTTCAACGACTACAAATCAATATCAAAAAACATACTCATGTACCCTTCAACAACCTAAGAAAAACTTGTTATTTATGATATATATATATATATATAATCAAATAAGGCATATCCTGATCAGAAACACATGAGCTTTTATAGATGGCAGAGCGCCATCTAGTGGAACAGAAATCAACTAAACGTTGATTTAGCCTGTTCCCTGATATTTGGCCAACTCATTTTCTTGATAAATCAAGAAAAGCCATCCACGAACGCGTTTCGGGCTGTTGGCCCTTGTCAGTGTGGAGCAGGCTTCACCTCTACGACCAAAAATATTTTTGGTTCCAGAAGCTTCTTGAGAAACCAAGGAATGGGTATTTAAGGCCAAACTTGCGTAAATACGCTAAACATGTTTTTTTAAAAATTATTTTATTATTTTTGCAAACATATATATATATATATATATATATTATAATCTAAAATTCAAATATTTTATTTTTTAAAAAACATGTATTTTACTTTCATTATTGACTATTCTTCTATTTTTGACCATAGATTTAGAACATAACACTTTGAATATTAGTTGTAAATATATATAGTTATCCTGCCTATTTTTTAATTCACGAATATAGAATTCATTTCATAAATTCTATATTACTGTGAAAAATAATTTTATGTGCAATTTGCTTCAAGTAATTCAAAATAAAAACTACTTGATGGGTAAATAATTTATTTCCTTTTTCACGACTGCACTTCCAATTCTTCATAATTCCAACATCAAAACATTATAATCATAACATATATATATTATATTATATAATCTAAAAACTCAAATAGTTCTATATTTAAAAATATATATATATTATATTTATTCATTGATAATTTTACTTTTGTTATCATCGTTTTTAGAATGACTTTCAGTTTTGTTGTAAATATGCGTAGTTAACATATCTATCTTTTTGAATCACTAATATAGGATTAACTTTATAAAATTCTATATATTGTGGAAATAACTAATGTGTAATATTTCCTCAAGTAATTGAAAATAAAAGCTACTTGACGGTAAATAATATATATATTTTTTATCACGACTGCACCTTTAATCCTTTATCTTATTAATCCTTTGTCTTATCAAACCTTTATCTAACAAACAAATTATTCATAACATATATATATATATATAGCCTCGTTTTAGCTATTGGTGCTATGGTGCAAATGATATATGATGATCATAGTCAAAAAATATATAGAGATGTAGAATATGATAAATTCTTTTGTATAATAACCCGCATTTCCTACCCCCTTATGTAAATATTTCCTATGCAAATCAAGTAACAGGAAGCAAACAGAAAGAAATGGGATTTTGTGAATTTCTTTTTTTAGGACGAATGTAAAAGAAGCCCTTTTCAATAAAATAAGAATAAATCTCTACACAACGCGAGAGAGAAAAACTATAAGATTTTGTATTGAAAATATATTGTATTACATTAATTTAGACTTGTATTACAAATTGTTTACATGGACAATTTGAATATTGATGTGTTTGAAGAAAGGAGAATTATATGATAGAGTGGAGTTATCTATGAATATCGTTTTTTACATATATTTTTCATTCGGTTTGATATAATACAACTATTTTACAATTCTATATAAAGACATTTTAATATAATTATTATTTGAAAAATAAATATATATTATTAAATTTATATAAAATTTTTGTTTTTATCGCGTGTGTGTTTGTTTGAGAAATATAGACAGCAATTTGTACAAGAAATATAAACTACCTTTTTTTGAAGCGTATGATTATTTTTGAATTAAAACAATTTTCTACTGCCCTCATTGCAACGATAAAATAATTGGAGGGTCTAACTCATCAGTGGTGAACCCTCCCAGCGGTTTCGTTAGTTTTTTCTACTATTGTCTTAATTAAAAAAAAAAAAATCAAAGCGTCAAAAATGGTTTATATTTATTATAACAGCGCGCTAATGCATTGAATTAGGATTTTGTATATATGATCAAAAGCGAAGTGTATTTAAAAAAAATGCATGTTGAAAAATAGGAGAAGACAAACTTGTAAAATATGATATGAATATTTTATAATCGGTTGTTTAAAGGAAAGACCTATGTAAAAGATGCAGCTATTAGATAAAAAACTAATCACAACAAAAATTTGAAGACTACACAATTATAAAAACTTTTTTTGCTTATCCCTAGTACACGTGGTACAGGCCATGATAACATGGTGGGTAGAAATAGACGACTACTTTTACTGTAAGTGCACCGCATGTCTACACATGGGAAAAGCAGTTCGACTTTGTACTTACAAATGTGCCAGAGCCCTGTATATTGAATTATTATAACAGCGTTAAAGTTTGTAATTATTTTAAGCATTTATGATTCTTATATATTATCAAAAGTGATTACTTCAAACCTCCTATACAGATTATATATATGTGGTACTATTGTTTTTATTTTGATCTCTAGTACAATAAAAGTCGGTGGACGAGTGGGTAACACCCTCGATTCCTGATAGTCATGAACCGGGATTTAATCCCGCATTAACATTTTGTTTAATATGTGAATAACCTTCACATATTATTCACTGTTTCAATTATCATGAACTAGGTTGCTCTTGTTGAGCGGTATCAATTAATGTGATTTTGAACCATCTCTAGTACAATTGATACAGGTCGTATATCAGAAGTATAACTACCTGCTAACTATACTTCTAAATGCTCCTGTTGAAGGGCATGCTAACCTGAAATTTAAATAAATAAAAATGGTTCAAGAAACTTAGCCCTGGATAGCTTGTTGATTTTATTAGATTATAAGTTGGTAATAAACATGTATAGTTAAATTTAGATGACTACATAGGTGATCTGCTATATATAAATACTTGAATCATATGTCTCTAGCTAACTAACTTATTATTGTTTTTTTCTTATGTAATACAGTGGTACCTCGACATACGAGTTTAATTCGTTCCGCAACCTTGCTCGTATCTTGAATTACTCGTATCTCGAAGCAAATTTCCCCATACAAAACAATTGAACTACCATTAATCCGTTCCAACCTCCAAAATGTCACCCCAGTTATTTTTGCTACGTGGTTTTAAATAATAAAAACGTATTTATAAATTTCAAATATTTATTGCACAAAAACAAAAAAGAGAATGTAAAGAAATAAATTAGATATCCTCATTGGTCTTTGCCTTTTTCGCTACATTTTTCTCGCTTTCACCTGTAGGCCGTTTAGAAAAAAACATGTCCAAGGAGGTTTGTTTCTTCCTCCCTCTCAGAATGTTCCGGAAATGAGTTAGGCAAGTGTCATTAAAAAGGTCAGATGCATGACCTGTTGCAACTTTTTCTGGGTGTTTTTTTTTTTCCCACGAACTGTGAAACTCTCTCCCACATTCCTAAGATCTCCTTTATCTCACTTGTAGAAATAACCTCCTCCTCTGACTCCTCAAAACCAATTACTTGCATAACCTCAGTATGCTGCTGTGACTGTAACTCTTGTATCTCCTCAGTCGTCAGTTCCTGGGTGTGCGCGTGATGGCGCGACTGCGTGTTACTACCGAACCGAACTCGTATCTCGAATTTCGCTCGTAACTAAAAGCAAAAAATCACTTGCTCGTCGGCTCGTATCTAGAAAAACTCGTATGTTGGGGCGCTCGTATGTCGAGGTACCACTGTATAAGGTTGTCCAAAAAGTTCGTGTTTTTCTTATTACTTGAAGAATAATATTATTACGGCGAATACATAATAATACATAATACAATTACTTTATACATAATACAAAGACATTATATATAACGGCGAATAATATTATTACGGCGAATATACATGATAATACATAATACAATTACTTTATACATAATACAAAGACCGTGCGGCCACGCGTCGCGCGAGCTCCGCGTTTTTCGCCTCTGGCGAGTGTATGGATCCCGGCGGTACGCCGAATATGATACGGGCGGAAAGCCCATCGAAAGCTGAAAAGAAGCCTGTAAGGCTCGGCTTTCAAGCTCAACTATGTGCTGATTTATCAGCGAAAGAAAACATACAGAAGAACATTTCAATTTCTTCAGAATTTCAAAAATATGTAAATCCGCCCGCCGGCGGACAACATGCAAATCCGGCCGCGCCGACCAACTTTGATACTGCTTCGTTTTCCGAGGCCGCTGCCCAAGCCAATAGAAGCTGGGCAGATTTAGCAGAGGACAACAATCCTGAACACGAGGACAACTACACCACTGTCCAAAGAAAGAAAAGACGCCGTGGCTCGGCGGAATCACCAGCGGCGGCTGCACCTTCCTCTAACATCAGAGGCGCAGGAGCCATTCGCCGGCCACGATCATCCACGGGATGGGCACCGCGGGCGGAGGAAATTCGGACCACCCGAGCGCACATCGCGGAGGCCAGGGCACGGCAAGCGTCTTCCACCGAGGACCACTGCGTTTACGTAGAGCGCAGCCCTGAACTGGAGCCCTTTCACTACATGAGGGCCATTGAAAGGATGTTTGGGAGCACCAGGGAGGTCTTCCAGGTGACCAAAATGAACGGCCACTTCCTGGTGGTACTGGCAAACAGAGGCATAGCCGAGCGCCTCGTCAACGAGGGCCTCGAGGTGGAGGGAACTCTCCGCAGGGCCTTCCCATTCCGCAAGAGGGCGGAGAGAATTACGGTGGGCAACCTCCCCTTCTTCGTGGGGGATGCAACCATCATCAGCGCCCTTTCAGCTTTCGGGCGAGTAACATCTATCGCCCCCAAGCTGATGAAGGCTGGCCCGTACATCTATAACGACGGCCGCCGAGAAGCGTTTATCATCCTCCGCGAAGGAATGACCATCGAGGGACTGCCCACCCGTCTCAACATCACCATCAAAGGCGAGGCCTGGCCCGCATACCTATCCTCCGGGATTAGGTGCTCCAGGTGCCGAGGCCAAGGACATCGCCGGGCCAACTGCCCCCTGCTTGCAGGGCGAACCAACGCTCCTGGACCGGCCACACCTACCTCTCCCACCAGCGTCCCTTCAGCGACTGCGCCTGGCCTGCCTCAGCAGCCATCCGCCCAGCCTTCACCTTCGGCGTCTCCCAGTCCAACCATGGAGCTCTCCGACGTGCCTCCCGCGAGCCGTGCCGCGCTACTTCCACCTGCTGCACCCCGGCCACCACCACTAGCGCCTTTGGCCTTACCTGTGGAGGACACGTCTCCTGCCCCTCCACCTGTGATACCAGCTCCGTCCTTGCGGGCTCCTGGGGGTTCCGTGAGCCCCCAATCAACGAAGTCGGGACCCCCCGCTCAGGACATTGAAATGACCGTCATCGAGGAGTCCTCCGCCTCCTCTACATCATCGAGCAGGACATCCACGAGAGATGACCTCGTGGCGTTCATCCGGAGAAGCCCCACCGTGTCCTTTACTGGGACGGACGCTCTTGGTCTTGGGCGGGAGGAGGTCTTGGACCTCCTCTCCTCGAGGAGCAAGGCCCAAAGAAAACGCTGGCTCCTGACACCTCCGCAGACCGATGCTCTTGCCGGTCTGATTAATCAAATCCTTGGCCTGAAGCCCGCAGGCAATACCAATGTATATAAAATCTTACACCAGGTCAAATCCGAATTGAAAAAAGGACCGGCGGCAGTGCCTCCAGCACCCCCACTGCCTGCGCCTTGGCCTGCCGAGCCAGCACCACCCGCTCCCCAAGAGAGGGAGTCGACGCCGGCCATGGCCACACCTCCTCCTCCCACGTCTGCCCAAATGGAGGCTGACCTAATCGATAAACGTTGCGATGAATTGCAACTTTTAACCATTCAATGATGAAGGAACTCAACCTGTGGCCACAACTGGACTCTTTATACCCTGACCTCGTGGAAGCGGTGCTATACCCTGAGGATAGGAAGGGCTTCCTCAGGAGACTTTCGCCCGGGGACAAGAAAGATATCATCCAAATCCTGGACAAGCTTTCCGAGCATACTCGGGACTTACACTCCCTTACTCTCAGGGACCTATCTGAGCTTAGGGCCGCCTTCCCGTCCGACCTCCTGTTGAAACAATTGTAAAATAATTGTAAATTTTTGAGCTTATCTCTCCGGAGTGTACTAATTGACAGTGCGGTCAATAAAATCTGTTTAATTGGTAATTGGTGCATAATACAAAGACATTATTCATAACGGTGAATAATATTATTACGGCGAATACATAATACAATTACTTTATATATAATACAAAGACATTATACATAACGACGAATAATATTGGTATTTCAATTTTTTGAAAGTGTTTACGAACTTTTGGGAAAACCTTGTGACAAAACTTTGGTAGAAGGATTTACTAAACATTTTTCTTTTCCAATAAGAAGTGAAACTTGAATTAGGTTTTAAAACTGCTTTTCTAGATTCTTTGAGAAAAAAGGTAAAGTTAAATCACACGTGATTCAAATTTTGTAATAGAAATCCTTCCTTTATACTAGGTTGGGTCAATAAGTAATGCATAATCACCCCTAGCAAAATATATAAATAATTTATTATCATAAAATACATGTTTACTGGCAAATAAAACACTCTGCTTTTCATAATTATTTTTAATTATTTTCACAACACACCGCGAGACCAAAGGAATATTCTTGCGAGCTTCTTAGACACCGTCATCGGGCGCGCCCGGGGCGGTGACCAGACTACTCTCAACGGATTGTTCAAATTCAGGGCAGCTCTGTAGCTACCGACTGAGACCAAAACGTCCCCTCGGGGAGGGCTCTGCCTGATGTGAATTCCCACTTCCAACCAGAAGACTGTAAATATTTCTTAACTCTTGATGGAGTGTAAATATTGACTAGAATGTCAATAAAGTCTGTTTTAATTGTCATTTGTCTCTGCTTTTCATATCTGCAATCAGAATGGATTTATCTTTTGTATATTTTAAGATATGGAGACTAATGTGAACACAAGAATCTGACAACGGTCGGTGACCGAGTTCCTCTTCAAGTCCGGTGACATTTCATCTTTATGGTTTGTCAAATAAAAATATTATTGATGATTGCGCATTACTTATTAACCCTACCTTGTATATTGAAGCAAATTTTAAAATGTCTAAAAACCTTACTCAATAATTATAATTTAAATAAAAAAACTTACTGCGTGAGGTTTTCAGATATTTTTATAAAAGTATGTAAAACGACACTTGAAGTTACACCGCATGAGTTTCTTTTAACGAAAATCAATTTTTTTTTTATTTCAAGGTGAAATATCGACTATTTCTAACCTATTTGGATGAGGTATGAAAGGATGAATTATGAAGAGTAATGACGAACGGAAAAATAAAAGTGTCCAGGGATGGGAATCGAACCCACAAAAAAAAAAAAAAAAAGATTTTCGTTAAAAGAAACTCATGCGGTGTAACTTCAAGTGTCGTTTTACAATCACAGGCCGCAGTGTATTATATAAAAGTATGTATCGCGCAATTGTATTAATTCAGAATTATGTTTTACTTATGACACACTAGAGACTAATTCACAGCCAAAAAAAGCCTTAAATAAAACATATAGTATTATACATGAATTTACCACGGAGTCTGCAAAGATTAAAAAAAGGGTAAAATTGTGAGTGCTATTTATATGTACAATAGTAAATTTAGATATTTACACATTTAAACATTTCCCAAACCATTGTAATTAAAAAGTTAACTTATCACATTTGAAAACAGGGGAAAAAGGAAAACAAAATAAAATTTATATAATTTGAAAGAGTTAAAAATCTATCTAAAAATGTAATCGATTCTAGCCAACCTTTTTGCCTATTTCTTCGAATATTCGTTAACTAAGATGAACTACAGTCTATATATCACAGAAGAAATAACATTCTAGAGTTTTAAGGAGCTAATAGATTAAATTGATGAAATATCTGGAAAGGTTCGCTAAATATCCTAAATCTACATTTCGTCTTCATTTCACTAATTGTAGAAATTCGTACTATATATTTTATATAAATTATTTATCCTCTTAGGTAAAAAAACATGAATTCCTCTCCAAGATATGTGGTCATTATGCTAAAGAAAATCTGAAAGAAGAGCTCACCCTGGCTTCTTCAAGCTGCGAGAGTGCTACTCGCTCGGTTTCCCTCCGAAGAGCTTCCTTTTCCTCCTCGAGCGAGAGGTCCGAGGACGGCTGGCTGTAGTTGGACTCCGCTGATCCCTGGACATCACCATATCTGTTATAGCATCATCTTTGTCTTTCTATAGCATCTTACATTCTTGTTCATACAGAGGAATTTATACAAACTCAAGACTCCGCTGAGCAACGTTGTGTTATAGCATCGTCATTGTCTTAATATAGCATGCTACATCCTTGTTCATACAGAGGACTTTATACCAAACTCAAGACTCCGCTGAGCCGTGGACATTAACATATCTGTTATAGCATCATCTTTGTCTTTCTATAGCACCTTACATTCTTGTCCATACAGAGGACTTTACACCAAACTCAAGACTCCGCTGAGCCAAGTACATCCACCTTTGTGTTATAGCATTGTAATTGTCTTAATATAGCATGCTACATCCTTGTTCATACAGAGGACTTTACACCAAACTCAAGACACCGCTGAGACATGTATATCCACCTTTCTGTTATAGCAGCTCCATAGTGTTTCTATAGCATGCTAGATCCTTGTTCATACAGAGAACTTCACACCAAACTCAAGACTCCGCTGAGCCACCATATCTGTTATAGCACAGTTATTGTCTTAATATAGCATGCTACATCCATGTTCATACATAGACCTTTACATCAAAACTCAAGACACCGCTGAGATCTGTTATAGTACAGTCATTGTCTTCCCTATAAAATTCTACATCCTTGTTCATACAGAGAACTTTACATCAAAACTCAAGACACCGCTGAGATCTGTTATAGTACAGTCATTGTCTTCCCTATAACATTCTACATCCTTGTTCATACAGAGAACTTTACATCAAAACTCAAGACACCGCTGAGATATGTACATCCACTATATCTGTTATAGTACAGTCATTGTCTCTCTATAGCAACCTACATTCTTATTCATACAGAGAACTTTTCACCAAAGCTCAAGACTCCGCGCTGAGCCACGTACATTACCATATCTGTTATAGCACCGTTATTATCTTTCTATGGCATCCTACATCCTTGTTTACACAGCCAACCGTACACCAAAGCTCAAGACTCGGCTCAGAAACGTACATCCACCTTTCTGTTATAACACAGTCATAATCTTTCTATAGCATGCTACATCTTGGTTCAAACAGAGGACTTTACGCTAAACTCAAGACAAGATCAGGAGATGCCCTTTACTTAATTTATCCATCTGATTCCAGAACAATTTCAATTTTGTGCTCTTTTATTTTCAAATAAAAACTAAGTTGAAAAAGTTGGATGTGTCGGTATTCTTTCGACAAGAAAAACTTTCAACCAGAAAATGAAATTTACAATTAAAAATAATATCGTCTTAATTTATTGTGTCATATTTCTATCTTCATTCTAAATTTAATTTCTATTAAAATAGATAAATTTTAAAACAATAGAGTAATTTAAAACCAGTATAACAGAAAAAATGAAAATTCGACCTAAATAAATAGGAAGCTAATTTAGGGAGATATTAAATTTATTCTGAAAGGGGAAATAACAAAAGTTAATTTCCTTTTTTTATTACCGTAATTTAATGTTGGAAAAATTTTGTGAGAGAAACAAAAACAAATGGTGCTTGGATGTTTCGTCGTTAGTTTTTATATGGTGTTTAACATATTTACATATACATTCTTTTAATTATATAAAGAGAATAGAGAAAATCTATTTATTATTATAAATACACTGGTGGAATTCTGAAATCAGAAGGACAACTACCCTGAACCAAAAGTTGAGGTTTAATTAAGGCAATTCTTCTTCAGACATAAAAAAAAGGTGCACAATGCGGGATTCGATTCTGGGTCGTTTATTTCTTTAATCGACAGTTTATATCATATTCATCCACCAGAATAGATAGAGCAATGAGATTCCATGAAATAACATAATATTCTAGTTTCTTATACAAATATATGCATTATAGGCGAGAAAGTCTGAAAAAAAAAACAGGATATCTTTCAAAAAGTATTATTATCCCTAGTACACGTGGTAAAGGCCATGATAATCATGGTGGGTAGAAATTAGCGACTGCTTTAATTGTAATTGTACCACATATCTACACATGTGTAAAGCAATTCGACCTTTTCACTTACAAGTGTAAGCCACGTTTGGTTAATTTTACATGATGGTGGGGTTGGACTTTTTCAAGAATCGGGGATCATTGGAGCATTCATTTAATTAGAAAAAATGTCTAATGCGGGATTTGATCTACGGCCTGGGCGGTAGAAAACCAACTATTTAGACCTCACGTCTACCGACCCAGCTAAAATAAGAAATAAAAGTCGACAATGATACAGGAAACAGAGAAAATCGGGTTAGAAATACAAACGTTAAATCCAAGCGATAGAAGGTACAAAAAAATCCCATTTTAAAACGAACTCCAAGTGTAATCTAATTGGACGAGAACGCCTCGCAAAGAATGGAATCAACCAATCAGAGTTATTTGTTATCCTAACAAAAGAGGGATTACCATTTTCCAGTATGTATGAAGCAAATTAGAACCATTTTATCACCTAATAATTTCTTTTCTGATCATTATCATCATTTGTCAAGATGGAAATGGTTCATTCATTCCACAGAGTGATGTCATTTATTATCACTCTATCGATTACATTGATTGGCAGCTTTGAATATTTTGCTGCTTCTAATGGTCATTTTAGTGAGTTGAAAGCCTTAGCTTTTCATTCTTAACTGGGGCTCAAAAATAATCTATTTTGGTTAGCAGCCCCGTAAATAAAGATATTTCCGCCTTAGCTTTATTTGAGAAGCTTTTTGATATTTGGAAAACTGTAATTTCAAGCTATGATTCGTGTCAGTCTAGGGGGCTGGCTTTGATTTCATAATATTAATAAGGGTATCGTGAAAGCTTCAGAATTTTTTTTTAGAATTGTTTAGCTGGAATATTGTCTTGGTCAATTTCCTATGTATATATATGAAAATTGTTTTGAAAAAGAAGATGGATGGATATTTTGCTGGATGATCTTTTAGTCTAAAAAGAAGGAAGTCTATTCCTTCCGTGTTGTGACTTTGTCAACGACCCAAGTCGTCATTGGATGACACAGAGTGTTTGATGCTTATTGTGATGTCGTAAATTTTATGTTTTATATATATTCCTCTTTTATCTCTCTCTCTCTCTTTATCAATTTATTTATATATATTTACATATATATATATTAAAAATAAAGAAGGCATCTCCTGACCACGAGCACATGTTGTTTTTAGATGGCAGAGCGCCATCTAGTGGAGCAAAAATAAACTAAACGTTTATTTAGCTTGCTCCGTGATATTTGGCCAACCCAATTTCTTGATAAATCAAGAAAAGCCATCCACGATCTTGATTTATCAAGAAATTGGGTTGGCCAAATATCACGGAGCAAGCTAAATAAACGTTTAGTTTATTTTTGCTCCACTAGATGGCGCTCTGCCATCTAAAAACAACATGTGCTCGTGGTCAGGAGATGCCTTCTTTATTTTTAATATCAACACCTGACCCACTTATCTTTTATTTTTTCTATTGTTTTTTCATATGTATGTATATATATATATATATATTTATCATTATATATTCTTAATTATTCTCTCATATATATATAATGACAAATATATATGTCACATTCTGCTTATAAATTATTAATAGATGTAAATTTTTACGCTGTCAGGAATTATATAAATATTTGTAAATATAAATAAAAATGATGGAAATAAAGTTAGTTAGTCAGACGGTTGATTGTTCTCTCTTTCTTTACCCAAAACAATATCATCTGCATATTGGCGTGTACAGATCATCATAGAAACGTTACATATATATTGTATTTAACCTTATATAACACTTAATGATAAAGTAGTTTCAATCCCAATCTATCTCTCTGTGTGGGAAATAACTCTCGCAGTCCATCGGTGGCGGAGTCTTTCCTGCGGTGGTAGCTACCAATGACAACATTGAATATATTTTATAAATATATATATATATATGAAAAAAATAGAAAAAAAATAATAAGAGTGTCAGGTGTTGATATTAAAAATAAAAAAGGCATATCCTGACTAGGAGCACATGTGCTTTTCAGAAGGCAGAGCGCCATCTGGTGGAACAGAAATCAACTATTCATTGATTTAACTTGTTCCTGATATTTGGCCAACCCAATTTTTTGATAAATCAAGAAAAGCCATCCACGAACGCGTTTCGCGCTGTTGGCGCTCGTCAGCGTGGAGTAGGCTGTACCACTGCGACCAAAAGGATATTTGGCCTCAAATCAGGTATTTCTTCCTTTATTATGTCAATCAGCACAATTGAAGCTAATTCAATCTTTATTTTTATTAATATATTTCCCACGACTGAAATATAATATCATAATACTATTCATATATCCTCTAAATAACCAGCAATAATTCATATATATAATTCCAAAATCAGCAGAAAATATTTTACAACATATACACCCATACCTCGCTTTGCGTCGGGGTTACGTTCCAAAAAAAAAAAACACGACGCAAATTGAAACGACGCAAAGTGAAAATAAAATTTTGATGGCATGGCGCAATCAAAAACAAAGGTGTTGCCATATTTTAGGAAAAGAATTAAAAAAATTAAAGACCCGAATCCAAAACAACGCAACTTCGAAAATCTAACGACGCACAGTGAAAATCAGTAAAAATTAAGCAACGACGCAACTTCGAAAAAAAAAAAAACGTAGAACGAAACGACGCAAAGCGAGGTATTGGTGTATAGCTCTTCCGTAAATTGGAAATACGGTAGATTCCATCCTTGTCGCCCCATATTCTGCTGTCAAT
>CP092873.1:74624607-74684799 GCA_030710605.1 Cordylochernes scorpioides
GAGAGAGAGACTGCATGGTTCAACATGATCTCTAGTGGAAGTGGTCTCTCATCAGAAACTCTATTTGGATTACAAGACTACTTTTAACCTTGTCTGACATGACAAAGTCTCTGATAAAAAAAACACCTCGAAAGTTGAAGATTAAAACTATTCCTCTATCAACCCTCATCTTAGAAGTAGAAAATGTAAACGGCCTCTGTGTACTTTAATGGCATATATATTTTAATTGTTATTCGAGAGCAATAGTTACCCAGAAATTAGTTGAAAGAGTAAAAATAAATATCAGGTAAAAGGTTTCTTTTAATTTTGAATTTGCAAGCTTTTGAGCAAATATACTGCTCTTCAATAGAGTATTAGCCCGTTGAAGAACAGTATATTTGCTCAAAAGCTTGCAAATTCAAATTTAAAAGAAACTTTTTACCTGATTTTTATTTTTCCTTTTTCATATATTTGAATTGTTTATCAATCCAGAACAGGACATCCATACGAATAAGGCACCTCAGTTGGCCGGGTATTGTGATCAGAGTGCTTGGACCGATCTGATCTGCTCCATATGGACAAGACATCACCACTATTTGAATTTTTTGCTCTCATATTATACAACTTCTGTATATACATATAGATAGCCTATATATTTCCATTCTAGAAAGGTAATTATCATATATACAACCTCTTGATTATGCAAATACTAGACGAATGACCCGGGCAACGCCCGTGTTTTACCCGATTGAATGTTTTTATTCAAATACTATTATAAATTGGAGCCGTGGATGTCACTCTTGTGAAACGTCCCGCTCCAAACTTTACATGTACATTAGGTCAGCTGGTATTACCCCTCATTTTCACCGCTAGAGGCGCGAGTGAATTGACTTTTTTGTAAATATACATAATTATAAAGATAGAAGCTTCTATAGAAGATAATGATCATAATGATGATGCGCGCGCATCCGTGACAGCGATGAGGAATTGAGGAAAGACGGTCGTGACTATATATTAATAATAATAATAATAATAATATAATAATAATTTTTATTATTATTATCATTAGATAATGATAATGATCATAATGATGATGCGCGCGCATCCGTGACATGAGGAATTGAGGAATTGTTGACGGTGGAAAGACGGTCGTGACTATATATGTTGATAGAATAGAATTTGTTACTGAAATACACTACTTTTGCCTTTAGTTTGATTGTTTTAGGCTTGTGAGTAGAGGGTTGTGACTGTAAGTACACGTAGTACAGACAATGATAAGCATTGTGGCTAGAGGGTTGTGACTTAAAGTACGCTTAGTACAGGCCATGATAATCATTGTGGGTAGAGGGTTGTGACTGTAAGTACGCGTAGTTGTTGTTATTGTTGCGGTGTCTAATGAAGAGCTCAGATGTCTCCATGCATCTCTATCACAGCAGCAGCAATGTCCACTATCTAGTACACGTAGTACAGGCCATGATAATCATTGTGGTTAGAGGGTTGTGACTTAAAGTACACGTAGTACAGGCCATGATAATCATTGTGGGTAGAGGTTGTGACTTGAAGTATGCGTAGTACAGGCAGTGATAATCATGGTGGGTAGAGGAATGTGAGTAGAGGGTTGTGACTGTAAGTACACGTAGTACAGGCCATGATAATCACGGTGGGTAGAGGGTTGTGACTGCTTGTACTATAAGTACACATAGTATAGGTCATGATAACCGGGGTGTTTAGAAGGTTGTGATTGCTTGTACTGCAAATACACTTAGTACAAGCCATATTACTCATAATGGTAGAGGTTGTGACTGCTTGCACTGTAAGTAAACAGAGTACAGGCCATGATAATCACATGGATAGAGAGTTGTGAATGCTTGTACTGTAAGTACACATAGTATAGGTCATGATGACCAGGGTGTTTAAAAGGTTGTGATTGCTTGTACTGAAAATACATTTAGTACAAGCCATATTACACATAATGGTAGAGGTTGTGACTGCTTGTACTGTAAGTACACAGAGCGCAGGCCATGATAATCACATGGGTAGAGAGTTGCGACTTGTTATACACTGTAGACACTTAGAATATAGTTCAAATATACATTTACACGTAGAGAGAACCCTTGTTACTTTAACTACATTTTGTGCCGAGTTTTTACTCTCCAAAATAAAGCTATACCATGCCATAATCAAACATATTCTTCTTTTTTTATTGAAAGAAAGTAAAAATATTATATCAAATATGGTAAAAGAAGTCCTAGTATGGTTCGTATAGGACGACTCTAACCTAACTGCTCTCCCAAGTTTAATCGTATTTTCTTTCATTTTTTATCTTTTAATCTTCTCATCTCTCAAGACTTTATCCCTAACTTCAGCGAAAGATAAACTCTAAGAAAATTTCTAAAAGAAAAATTAACAAAAACTAAAATCTCTGGATAGCCTATCACACACACACACACTGATCTGTGATACAGTAGAACCTTCCTTTAGCGGACACCCACGCTAGTAGACACCTCTCCACAAAGGACAGTTTTCATTCGAAAAATTACCATTTTTACAATTTTGCAACTCTCCGGTAAGAGGACATCTCTTCCTAAAGGACACTTTGGCTCAGCAATTAGGTGTTCTCTACAGGGAGTTCTCCTTATCGTGCAACTGAAAGTTACTGATGGCTTACGCCATCTATCGGAATAAATATCAACTATTCTCGTTGATTTCTAATTATTCCAGAATTGGTCAATTACCCATTCTTGATTAATCAAGAAAAGCTAACCACGTAGGCGTTTCGGGCTGTTGGCCCTCATCAGCGTGGTGCAAGCTGTACCTCAACGACCAAAAAACTGGTCCTTCAGGCATCTTGAAAAATCATGAAAAGGGTAGTTAAGGTCAGAATTGTGTGAGACCGCGACACAATGTGAAAAAAAATAGTACAAATGTGATATTGTACTGGGATATGTACACTATCACATTTGTACTATTTTTTCACATAGTTATATCTATTACAATTTTTACTTCTCAAACTTTATATAAAATGATTTTTTAAGAGAGAAATATTCAAATCGAGTTAAAATAAGCGTCCGTATATGGTAACTAACCTCTGTGTGTTGTCCAGATAATGATGACCTTTTAAAATTTAGAGATATTTACAATATTTATTTACATAGTCTATTGATGTCGTTGCTGAAATTCAAAAAGTCTTCATGTTAACATAGCTGATATATAGACTATGCTAACGAACGTAAAAATACGTCCAGGGTAGCCTAGTGGACATGGCATCTGCCCGGTAAGCGGAACATTGTGGGTTCGATTCCCATCCCTGGACACTTTTATTTTTCCGTTCATCATTACTATTCATAATTCACCCTTTCATACCTCATCCAAAAAGGTTAGAAATAGTTAATATTTCACCTTGAAATAAAATTTTGGTTTTTCGTTTAAAAGAAACTCATGCGGTGTAACTTCAAGTGTTGTTTTACTATGCTTACTGTTACATCAGTCTAAAAAGGGCAGAGTTTAATATATTCTATTGTGATTTTTACTTTTAGAGGTTCAACAAGAACATAAATCAACAGAACCTTTAGATTTTGTTACTGGTTGTGCAAAGAGGGAAGAATTTGATACAGGTTTTGGATGTTGTTACAGAAGTTCAACAAAAGAGAATCTAAAAGCGGTTTAAAATGGCGATACAGAATTTCAAAAACAGGGAATAATCTCTAAAAGATGTTTTAAATTTTATTAAATAAATGCAACAAGAGAAGAATCTAACAGACGCTTTGGATATTTTTCAGATGTTTAAAAAATCAAAACCGTTAAGAGACCTTCTATAGTTTGTTATAGAAATAACGTGAGACAAAAATTAACAGAATCTATCTTCGAATGCGCTGTGTGATATTTTAAAAAGGCGTATCTCTATCGAGTAATATCTCATATCTGTAGATGCGAGTGCAGGAATCCATCAAAATCAGAATATAATACAGAGGCCTCAAACAAAGCCAGAAGTTAGCTCAAATTCCTGTCACAGAACAAGTTCAGACCTAACAGAAGCTGTGTGGTTGCAGAAATTCAACAACGAGTGGTGGATCGGCAGGCTGGTGCGGCAGGGCAGTGAGCTGGGCTTCATCCCGAGCCCGGTGAAGCTGGAGAGCCTCAGGCTTCAGCACGCCGTCAGTAGCAAAAAGATCTACTCAGGGTAAGTCTGAAGAGTACTCGATCCACTATGTCTACAGCCAGTAACTGTATAGAATAGCAGCTAGGATGATTAACTAAACAAGGTATTTATTTGAAGATTTCTGCCTTAAATAGATAGGTATCTTCTCTTGATTAGGTATGATCTTTTCAACCCATATTCGAATTACTCTTGTTATCTTCTTTCTTCAAACCCATCATGACTGGGTGAGGTAGAATGCGTCTAATAGTCATTAAGACTAAGATCACTACTCAGTAGCAGGCCGACTTAGCTCTAAAATAAATGGCCGCCTCTGACATGAGAAGCAAACGCCATGTACAGCCGCTCCTAGCTTGGAGTACAGAAGCTACTCATCCTGTATCCCTGGATCAGAAGCCCTTACAGGGTACTATCAGCCAGGCCAGCTGAACCCAGATTTTTTTGGCGAGCTTGTTACTGCTCCCCCTCCTCCTTTTTCATACGGACTTGGGACCAGCAAAGGCGAAGTTTCGAATTATTGAATCTATCTTAGTTATAAATATTATTTGCATATCGATTTAATATGAGAGGTTTGAAATTTTCTTCGAGGAAATATATTAGCTTTAGGGTCTTTTTCTTTTAGATGGAAATATAAATTGCCACAATTTTCTTACAAATTTATGCCTTGATAATAATTTTATTAACCACAGATAATAGATCTACAACTATTTCAACATAGTAAATGAAACGAACGATATAGAAGGCGTGACATAATTGTATAACCGGCGTTACAATAAGTATTTTGTGCTTCAGGCGGGCTGGTTCTTCGTCTAACCTGGGCGGAGTTAACGATATCCTCTCCAACTCCAAGTCGTCGAACTCCAGGGGATCGACTCCCCCTACTCCAGGTACATTCCCCATCTCTTCTAATTTTTCTTGTAAACACAACATTAACTCCCCACTCTAGTCTAGGGACATTCCCCTTCCTTTATTTCTCTTTAAAAACACACCATCGACACCGCCTTTTCCAAATGCATTTCTCTCCCCTTCTATTTTCCCTTTTAAACACACCATCCACTCCCCGTTGCTTTCCAGATACACTCCCTCACCTTCTATTTTCCCTTTTAAACACACCATAGACACCCTCCATTCCAGATACACTCCCTCACCTTCTATTTTCCCTTTTAAACACACCATAGACACCGTCCATTCCAGATACACTCCCTCACCTTCTATTTTCCCTTTTAAACACACCATAGACACCGTCCATTCCAGATACACTCCCTCACCTTCTATTTTCCCTTTTAAACACACCATAGACACCGTCCATTCCAGATACACTCCCTCATCTTCTATTTTCCCTTTTAAACACACCATAGACCCCGTCCATTCCAGATACACTCCCCTTCTATTCTTCCTTGTAAACACAACAAATATTTCCCGTCCATTCCAGATACACTCCCCTTCTAACTTTCCTTGTAAACACACCATCCACTCCACTCACTCCAGGTACTCATCAATAGGTCCTGATATCCTTAAGTATCTAACATGCCAACGTTAACGTTGTACCAGGGCTAGAGGTGGATCAGAATGGGTTGGATGCCAACCCAGCTGAGGAAAGCGACTCCACCACCAGGAACCTTGGCAAACCTCTAGGACCCACCAAGGACAAAAAGAGCCCGTTCTTTAAGAAGGTAAATACTTTCCTTTTACTCTTTATTTGTTCAGTAATCCTCTTTTAGCATCCATTCACAGAATAGAGGTAAAATGGCCGCATAACACGTGTACTCATGTCTTTAATAACCATGGGACCAAGTAGATCTATTGACTAAAACAGGATTCTTTTTAATACGGATTGAACTAAATGGTGATACCTACTTTCAAAATGTTAAAAATTTTCCTTCTCAGAATATAGTTATCGTTTCTTTTTCAATAAGGTTTATATTATCTTAAAATTTGAAGATAAGCTGATTTTAGTTTAGGAATATTAACTGGTAAGAATGTTTCACACTGGGAAAAATTGTATTATCATTTGGATAGAATCTCTCTCTATCTTCTTTGTCAATATTATATCCTCTATATATGACCTATCTTCTAACTTGAGGTTACCTATCAAGACCTATAACCTATTCTCTATAACTTGACGTTGCCTATAAAGACTAACGTACAATTATAGACAGAGCGCCTATTCCTCTTTAATCTAACTTCTAACTTGGTGGTGATGTCTTTTCCATGGAGCAGATCAGATAGGTCCGTGCACCCTGATCACAATACCTGCCAACTGAGGTGCCTTGTCCGTATGGATGTCCTCTTCTGGATTGATGTCTCTCATATAGAGGGCTGCAAGGATGGCTGGGCAACTGTATATATGGTCCGGAGTGAGTTGGGTGTTGTGATAGTTATTGCAGTTCCTGTATTATCTAGTCATGTCTGGGTTTATCTTCATTCTTTTAAAATGACCTGTTCTAACTTGACATTACCTATCAAGGTCTAACGTAACGTGACGTGACAGACGGAGAGTATACCCCCCTACGACGTAGTGCCTTCGATGCGGCCAGTGGTGCTGGTGGGACCTTCCCTCAAGGGTTACGAAGTGACGGACATGATGCAGAAAGCCCTGTTTGATTACCTCAAGCACCACTTCGAGGGAAGGTACGTGATGTCTATCCCTCATTTTTATTGTCAGTCTGTTGGTATATATATATACACTAGATTTTCACATGTACCATAATTATAAATAGTGTAAGAGCTTCTAAATATAGATGAATTCAACACGCCAGCTTGGCCATCATGTAATCACAAACAAAGCAATAAAGTTTTTTTGAGAGTCCGCCGCATCCAAGACAGGGCGAGGTCCAATTTCGGCAAGATTATTCATTTCCTCCCAGATAACTTTCAGTAATTTTACGACCATGACTACCGAAAACCAGACCGGACAACAACAGATCATCTCTGCCTCTAATATAGATCACACCTTCCTGGACCTTGTCGTGTCTTCAGCGCTGACTCGTTCTTTGTATTAACCATTGACTCCTGACCACGAGGCCCCATGACTGCAGGTGCTTGTGGTATGACATATATATATTTTGAGGTATTTTTGTATTTTAGTAGAACTTAATATTCTCTGTCTCGGTTGCCATTCTCCACTTGCCGGGTTCTTTCCTTTTATGTTCTTTTACTTATCTTTCCATAAGTTTGCACGTCTGACATTTTTGTCTCTCCTTTGACTGTTTCTCTATTGTTCGTCTTTTCGTGATTTAGTGTATATTTCTCTCGAATGGGCTGTCTATATGCATGTCTTTATATCTGTCCGTCTGTCTATTCTATTCATAAATCTGTCGTTCGGTCTGTTTGTCTGCCCATATGTTTATTTACCATCCTCAAGACTGTGTTTCCTTCCTCTTGTTTGTCTTTCTCTCTGTTTTATCTATCCAAATGTCCATATTTTCCTTCTCTATATTGTCTTTATCTCCGATTATCTAATTATTTTCTCTTTGTTTGTCCATTTCTGTCAAATTCTTTGTTCATTTGTCTTCCTGCATGTGTGCGTGTCAATCTTTCTATATTTCTGTTTGTCTTTATGTTTCTTTGTCTGTCTATATCGTTTGTTTCTCTGTTTGTTCATCTACGTTTCTATCCTATTATCTTGTTTTTACACCAGTTTTTTCTCTATTTTATATTTCTAAAACTGTCTCTTTTTTTCATTGTCTTCCTAACCATTCCTCTGATCGCATGTATTTTACATATTTATATAGTCTTGCTTACCCCTGTTCCTAAATAACTTTATTAGGTACCGCTCAAAAAGAGCAACCTAGATTATGTTATTTACAATGAATAATATGAACAGGTTCTTCATATATAAAAAAAGGTTTACAATACGGGATTCGATCTTGGTTCATGGCTGTCGAAAACCGACTGTTTATACCGCCGGCCTATTCTTACTTATTAATCTCTATATATCTATACTTTTTTTCTTTTAAATCTCTATAACGTACTTTTCTCTCTCTTCTTTAGTTTATTCTCACTAATACACAAAATTGTAATAGTGTTTTTTTATAATACACAGAGCAGCACATATTTACAGAGCAGCAACAGCTCAAGGTGAGTCCTATTAACAAAAAAGGAATATTACTCTTGATTGATTAGTTATTAAACTCTACAAAAAGTTATATATATATATATTGTATTTAACTTTAAATAACCATATAGAACGATGTAATAAATAAGTTTCAATCTCAATCTCTCTCACACAATGTGAGTTTCTTTTTATTACAAAACGCAAGCTTTCAAGCGAAAATCGCTCTTCAACAGACTTAATTAAAACATCGACTATTTCTTACACGCGCGCAGTATATATTTGTAAACACTTCTTGAGAGAAAATATCAATGTTTCAATTATATAAGACTGTTAAAGAGCGATTATCACTTGAAACCTTGCATTGTATATATAAATAAATTCAGATTGAGAGAAATATTTATAGTTTTAAACGCTTTTCACACACAGAATAATCTTGAATCATGATTAGTTATGGTTTGACAGAATATAGTAATGTAACTATACGACCGCTAAATGCGATCTTCACACTACATTGGCAGCATGTCCATCGTGCTGAAGACATGATGACTATGATATAGGTCGGCACCAAGTTAATTGGTTATAGTTATTGTTTACTAATGGTTATAGTTATTGTTTACTAATGGTTATAGTTATGGTTTACTAATGGTTATAGTTATTGTTTACTAATGGTTATAGTTATTGTTTACTAATAGTATGCTCTTACTTTATTATATTAGTATGCTTCAATCGATTATTGCTTTCTTGTTGAATCATGAATATTATAGGTTATGTAAATAAGATATATAAGTATAGTGTATCTGAAGGATGTATCCTTCTTTCATTTTAATAGTTTTGTTTCACTCACAAAATAGCGTTGTTTAGTTTGATAACCATATATATAACCTTACATTCTATAAGAAAAAGTCATGTTCAAAGATTAAAAGCCTAGCCAATGTTTGCTGCGAAATATATTATAGACATACAGAAAGGAACAAATTTATCCTTTTATCATAATAGTTTTGTTTCACCCCCAATGTGTATTGTTTTGTGTGTTTTTGTTGTGACAACCATATAACTTTACATTTATAAGAAAAAGTCAGATTCTAAGATCAAATGCTTAGCCATATACATACAGATGGACGGATTCGTCCTTCTTCTAGTTTAATAATTTTGTTTCATTCCCAAAATAGTTTTTTTTTGTTTGATAACAGAATAACTTTACATTCTACAATGTGTGTATAAGATAAAGTCTTTGAAGATTAAATGCTGTGCTAATGTTTCTTGTGAAATATAAAGACGTACAGATGAGAGAGAATATATTTATCCTTCTTTTATTTTAATAGTTTCGTTTCATTCCCAAAATAGCTCGTTGTTGTTGTGATAACCATGTATATAACTTTACATTCTATCAAAGAAAGTCATATTTGAAGATTAAATGCTTAGCCAAGATTTTCTGTGAAATAGCTAGGCATAGAGATATGAACAAATGCATCCTTTTTTCATTCTAATAGTTTTGTTTCACCCCTAAAATAGCAAGTGTTGATAACTATATATAACTTAACATTCTATCAAAGAAAGTCATATTTGAAGATTAAATGCTTAGCCAATGCTTGCTGTGAAATAGATAGACATACAGAGAGGGACAGAAAAAGACAGAAATAACGTCGGCATAAAAAAAAAATACCGAAGGAAGGACATCCATTCCAATATGGTCGGAAATGAAGACAAATCGGTTAAAGGGACAGGATTCTCCTTTCTGCTCACCTCGAGGATGGCTCGATCAAAGTGGACCCTCAAATCTTCTATATCTTGGCTTTTTTATTTGGACGGACTATTATAGGAAAGTATAGTAAATCCTCGATAAATAAATAATAAACGAAACGGATTCTGAGGGTGAATTTCTTGTTCTATTTTATCTTAAACTTTCGACACCTGTAACAGGGTTTATGATACACCCTGAAAGCTCTTGAGATGAAATCTATATATATAAAAATGAATGTTTGTATGTGTGTTTGTTTGTTTGTATGTCCGGTATACAAATTCGCAGTAGTTCACTAATTCAAACCAAAATTTCCATACATAGGTAAAAAAATACGGGGAAGACGATAGGCTATTTTAAAAAATATATAATCAATTATTAAAACTATATATTCAAATTATTCTACTTAGCTCACGAACAGCGCCCTCTATCAAAGATTATATTAAATTATGCTGATGCAAACAAATAGATAATGCTAATAACAAACAATTATAAAAAAAATCTTATCTAAATATATATCACTCGGGTAGATATGCACACGGGTCAATCCCGGGGCGAAGCCCGGGTCACCCGTCTAGTATGAAATAAAACAAAAAACACTCATCCTCGTAAGCCGTCTTGTTTATTGAATATATAAAAATTGATTTAAATTTCCTGAATATAAATTAAATAATACAAAAGGTTTCTCTGAAGATGAGTTTCAATGAAAAGCTTGTTGTATTGCGGAGCATTTTACTTTTCTGAAGTCATCGTTATATCCTAGGGCCTTCAGGTAAAAACATCCTATCGAGTTTTACCGAAAAATATACACTATTCTATATTAAATGATGCTTCAAAACACACACAAGCTATGGATAGTATTTTAAAGGAATATCTTTTTCCACACTTTTTTTTCGGTCAAATATACACGAATATCAGCGTTTCATATGCAAATTATTTCTAGCTACTATGTATATAAAGCTATCTTTTTTTAAAACATTTTTTCTCTCGGTATTTTAGAAAAAGAAAAATAGAAAAATGGCAGGTATTGATTTAAAAAAAAGGGCTTGTCCTGACCACTCACATGTTTTTTTTTTTTTCTTTATAGCAGAGCGCCATCTAGTGAAACAAAAATCAACTAAATGTTGATCTAACTTGTTCAGTGATATTTGATCAATCAAATTCCTTTATAAATCAAGAAAAACCAACTACATACGTACGCGTTTCGGGCTGTTAGCCATTTCAGATATACTGTAATTTTACCGTTCTCCATATGCTAACAAAACTAATATACATATATATGAATTAAGAAAAAAGACATTTCCTAATCGTGCAACTAAAAGCTGCTGATGACTTGCGCCATTTATCGGAATAAATATCAATTAATCGTTGATTTTTAATTATTCCAGAATTTAGCCATGTAATATACCTTATAATAATATTATAATATACTCTGTTTAATTAATTAATCATGTTTCACTTTTGAAAACTAAGACCATAAAATGCACCTTATGCAACGGTGAATTTAGTCTCGATTTTCCACACTACATGTTCTACTGTACGGCAATGGAAGAAGAGAGAGAAATTCTTCGTCAAGAGACCAGCTATAATAGCAATTCGCCTTATGTTTTAATGGCAAAAGTCGTAAAATCCAGACCCTTTGCATTTGCTTTTTATAAATACTGGAAATCAGCTCAATCAAAATATTTAGTACAGACACCGGATCCAACTCGATAATTGGTCGAGGTCAATACCCAATATTTGTATATAACTAGGATGCTAATTTGTTATTTATTTATTTTGTCCTACCGGGTGAATCCTGTATGGCACGTGTGCCCAATAAAGGCTATTGTTGTTAATGTTGTTGTTTAATTAATTTATTTTTGAATGTTTGGATTTGGCAGCACTAATTATTGTTGTTGTTATGAATATATTCAAAAGTATATATATAACATTAGAAAGATAAATAATTAAAATTTGTTTCTTAATTTGGTAAAGCAAATTTATTTATATTTAATCGAAGGAACATTACAGGCCAATTCTGGGAAATTTAAAAATTAACGATTAACACAAAGCAATAACGCGCCATCTATGCATATAAAATGAAAGAATTTAAAAGCACGAATGTTTCTTTTATACATAATACAACTTCTATAAGCTTATGTCCATAGTATTCTTGAAAACTATTTCTGAGATTCCACCCTTCAGTGCTGCGTATTTTAGCAAAATCGTCCAATACAGTATTAGAGCTCTGAGAAGCGGTCTGGTGGATTAAATACATATTTTTTCATCGCAGTAAGGACAGTAGAAGTTGTATTATGTATAAAAGAAACATTCGTGCTTTTAAATCCTTTCATTTTATATAGTTGATATTTATTCCGATAGATGGCGCAAGCCATCAGCAACTTTTAGTTTCAAGATCAGGAAATTCCTTTTTTCTTAATTTAGCCACCTGTTCCAAGTATAAATTCACTTTTGTACTATTTTGCACATATATATATGCGCTGTTACTAAAATAATATTAACTTTTTCTATAAAACACTGAAAAGAATATAGAAATTGTATTTCTCTAAGCTGGAATAGTAAGAAATGGCCCTATTATAGAATAAAAACAGTAGATTGGGCTACAAACAAAAAGTTTATGGATTTTTTTATATAAACGGCTAGTCATTATTTTCTAAAATCTCAGAAGATTTTTTTTCTCTTCTTTTATCTCTTTCCTTTTTTTGTTTGTGTGTATCATTATTCCTTTTATTTATTTCTATCGTTTACCGTTATTTTATAAGAAGCCGATCAAAATATTTGTTACATATAAAATTTCAGAATAAAGGGTTTTTTTTTTTTGTTTATATTCTTTTTGATAGAGTTTTAAATATCGAATTTAATATATGTAGGTTGGCATCTTTTATAAATATATATTTTATATTTGTTTAAACCTGTTATTTTATGAATATTTGAATAATCTCTTTTTAAATGTATGCAATTTTAATTTTTTTATAATTCATACAGATTTCTATTTTCTAAATAAGATAGAACCTCTCTCCCTGTAAACGAACACATAATTGCAGAGCCAAAGTGTCCTTTAGGGAAAGGTGTCTTCTTACCGGAGAGTTGCTGAATAGTAAAAAATGGTAATTTTGTAAATGAAAACTGTCTTTTATAGAGAGGTGTTCTCTAGCATGAGTGTCCTTTCATGAAGGTTCTACTGTATATAAAATATTTTACTTGAGTACATGTTTATATTTTGTGTCAATTTTTAATTCATCTTTGTATTTTAACCTTTTAAAGCTTTTGAATAGTTTCTCTGTTTCATAAATATAGGCAAGTGAGAAGAGAAGATAGTTTTTTATATTAAAACGATGTTTGGGTAAACCTGCATGATATAGATTATATTTACATTTTTGTGAAGAAAGTAAAGTTCTTGAAAAGCTAAGAATATATATATATATATAATATTAACGCGCGATTGGAAGATCTTGAAATTGTATGGTGTAACAAGAATCAAATGAGCTAAGAAATCATTACACAGGGATCATTTTGAAAAATGATATATCTATTTATGAATAAATATTTATATAAAAAGGCATGGTGGTAGAATAATCCCAAGCAAGCCATGAAAATCATGGTGGGTAGTAAGTTACAGGCTTTACTGTAATTGCCCCCCAAGACCTGTTAACTGCCTCAAAGTGGCGAAAGGGTTACCCTGGACGGGACAGGTGAATTATGTCTGGAGTTCTGAACTCCTGGTACCTAAGGCATGAAGGCTGTCCCACTATGTCCAGCTAAATGTTAACAGTTCTACCTACATCAAATGTCCCATCAACAGGAAACGCATCTGAATACTCCAAAGAATTCTTCTCTACATATTTTCCAGGCTTATAACTACCATCGCAAAATTGGAGAGGAGTGGACTTCAGGAATTGGTTTAATCATGGAGATAAGCATCACCACTGTAATTGCACCACATGTATACACAGGTAGAATCAGCTCCGCTTTATAAAAAGCCATTTTTTGCAATTTTTTTCTTATAACATAGTTTATAAAGTATGATCGCTACAGAGACGGCAATGATGAATATTATTAGATGAGAGATGCTTGACTCATATAATACAGTCAACTGTCTTTTAGACTTCAGACTTATTGTCTCGTTGTTGACATCCAGCTGATCAGATGTCGCCAACTGTCCGGGTTGTTGGTCTTCAGACTTAGTGTCTAGTTGTTGACATCCAGCTGATCAGATGTCGCCAACTGTCCAGGTTGTTCTTCAGACTTAGTGTCTTGTTCTTGACATCTAGCTAATCAGATGTCGCCAACTGTCCGGGTTGTTGGTCTTCAGACTTAGTGTCTAGTTGTTGACATCCAGCTGATCAGATGTCGCCAACTGTCCGGGTTGTTGGTCTTCAGACTTAGTGTCTAGTTGTTGACATCCAGCTGATCAGATGTCGCCAACTGTCCGGGTTGTTGGTCTTCAGACTTAGTGTCTCGTTGTTGACATCCAGCTGATCAGATGTCGCCAACTGTCCGGGTTGTTGGTCTTCAGACTTATTGTCTAGTTGTTGACATCCAGCTGATCAGATGTCGCCAACTGTCCGGGTTGTTGGTCTTCAGACTTGGTGTCTTGTTGTTGACATCCAGCTGATCAGATGTCGCCAACTGTCCGGGTTGTTGGTCTTCAGACTTAGTGTCTAGTTGTTGACATCCAGCTGATCAGATGTCGCCAACTGTCCGGGTTGTTGGTCTTCAGACTTAGTGTCTCGTTGTTGACATCCAGCTGATCAGATGTCGCCAACTGTCCGGGTTGTTGGTCTTCAGACTTATTGTCTAGTTGTTGACATCCAGCTGATCAGATGTCGCCAACTGTCCGGGTTGTTGGTCTTCAGACTTAGTGTCTAGTTGTTGACATCCAGCTGATCAGATGTCGCCAACTGTCCGGGTTGTTGGTCTTCAGACTTAGTGTCTAGTTGTTGACATCCAGCTGATCAGATGTCGCCAACTGTCCAGGTTGTTCTTCAGACTTAGTGTCTTGTTCTTGACATCTAGCTAATCAGATGTCGCCAACTGTCCGGGTTGTTGGTCTTCAGACTTAGTGTCTAGTTGTTGACATCCAGCTGATCAGATGTCGCCAACTGTCCGGGTTGTTGGTCTTCAGACTTAGTGTCTAGTTGTTGACATCCAGCTGATCAGATGTCGCCAACTGTCCGGGTTGTTGGTCTTCAGACTTAGTGTCTAGTTGTTGACATCCAGCTGATCAGATGTCGCCAACTGTCCAGGTTGTTCTTCAGACTTAGTGTCTTGTTCTTGACATCTAGCTAATCAGATGTCGCCAACTGTCCGGGTTGTTGGTCTTCAGACTTAGTGTCTAGTTGTTGACATCCAGCTGATCAGATGTCGCCAACTGTCCGGGTTGTTGGTCTTCAGACTTAGTGTCTCGTTGTTGACATCCAGCTGATCAGATGTCGCCAACTGTCCGGGTTGTTGGTCTTCAGACTTAGTGTCTCGTTGTTGACATCCAGCTGATCAGATGTCGCCAACTGTCCGGGTTGTTGGTCTTCAGACTTAGTGTCTCGTTGTTGACATCCAGCTGATCAGATGTCGCCAACTGTCCGGGTTGTTGGTCTTCAGACTTAGTGTCTAGTTGTTGACATCCAGCTGATCAGATGTCGCCAACTGTCCGGGTTGTTGGTCTTCAGACTTAGTGTCTAGTTGTTGACATCCAGCTGATCAGATGTCGCCAGGTTGATTTGTTCTTGAGAAGGTTCCGTAATGTTTTTGTATTCAATTGAGGTCGAGCAGGGTTGCAGTCTTGAATCTCTGGAGAATATATTAAATATCCCTCATAATTATATGATATTAGAATTTTTTCAAGGAATAATTGTCGTTTGAAGTTGGATTGAACAAAGTTCTAGAATAAGCAACTTCAAAGTTTTTTTTCTATGACAGAAATACGTACTAATACATTCCAATTCAACCTTACTGACCATCACACGTACATTCACTTTAAATGAAAAATATTCGAATAAATGTTTATTTACACTCTCATGGACAAAACTTAAGAAGGTTGTTCTTTTCAGCATGTATATCGGGATTCAGACAATAACTCTGAAAGATATTACAGTGACCTTTATTGAAGACACACGTGATAACTACACTCATGGACAAAACTTAAGGAAGTTGTACCTTCTAGCATGTATATCGGGATGAAGACAATAACTCTGAAAGATATTACAGTGACCTTTATTGAAGACACACGATATAACTACACTCGTAGACAAAAATTGAGGAAATTGTACCTTTTAGCATGTATATCGGGATTCAGACAATAACTCTGAATGATATTACAGTGACCTTTATTAAAGACACACGAGATAACCAAGTGTGAACAAAATTTCCTCTGTCTCTTTCATCAAAACAGACAACCGGCGACATCAAAGACTTCCACCTCCTTAAGGTTTCATCGCAGTGGGGACAGTAAAGTTTGAATTGTGTATAAAAGAAACATTCGTGCTTTTAAATCCTTTCATTTTATTAATACATGCATAGATGGCGCGTTATTGCTTTGTGTTAAAGTTTTGTCCATGAGTGTATTTGAAGATAGTAAATCTAACAAAAATTTGTAATAAATTCTGTAATAGGTTTAATGATTCAAGAGTTTATAGCTATACAGACAGAAAGATAGTCTAAAAATTATGAGAGAGAGATTTTCTTATTATAAAAGAAATATATCTCTCAGAATATTAAGAAAAAAACTATGAATAGACATAAAAGGAAAGCATATAAAAGTAACCTATGGCACTATGTTGATTCTACCATTCATATTAAATGCATATCAAGTTAAATGCATATTTCCAGGTATGCCGTGCAAGTCTGATACGGAAATCGCGTGAGCGAAGAAATCCTAAACTTGTTCTTTTTTTCTGGAGCGATGATGATAATGATGATTAATCCTCTTATCTCTCTCTCTCCCCTCTGTGATTATTAATTAAGAAAATCTTTTTTTTTTTCGAAAATTCTCGTTGTGTTACAACTTGATGAGTAATAGAAATCTCTTTTGATTATTAGTATTCAATGTCGTTTTTATCATCTGTGTATTACATGATTATATCCTCCCATATTCTTGAGGTACAATTAATATGGTAATTTTGTTCGGGTATATTGATTTTTTTGTTGATGTGCTTTAGTAGGCGGAGTTTGATGGTTACTTTGGATTCATATGGGCGGAGTTTTGTGGCTTTATTTCTAATGGGCGGGTCCTTAAATAGACTAGCTTTTAAATGGGTACTGTTTTGTTGCTTTATTTTAATGGGCGGGTCCTAAATTGACTAGTTTCAAATGAAAAATAAGTCGGTGGACGAGTGGGTAACCCCCTCGATTCCCGACAGTCATGAACCGGGATTGAATCCCGAGTTTAAATTTTGTTTGATATGTGAATAACCTTCACATATTATTCATTGTTCAATTATCATGAACTAGGTTGCTCTTGCTGAGCGGTACCTATTAATGCGATTTGAACCAGCATTCAAATGATTAGTGTTTTGCTGCTTTATTTTTAAATGGGAGGGGCCTCAAATAGTCTAGCTTTTAAACGAGTAGTGTTTTGCTACTTCATTTTTAATTCAGGCCTTAAATAGGTTACTTTTTACATAGGGGAGTTTTTGTGACTTCGATTTTTAAATGGGCGGAGCTTCCTTGTGAGTATTATTAAATGGGCGGAGTTTGGCAGCTTCATATAACAAATAGGCTGTATTTATGCTGGCTACTTTCAATTAGGCGGGGCTTTATGGCCTCATTTTTAAATGGGCGGAGCTTCCTTGTGAGTATTATTAAATGGGCGGAGTTTGGCAGCTTCATAGTACAAATAGACTGTATTTATGCTGGCTACTTTCAATTAGGCGGGGTCTCATTGTCTCAGTTTTTAAATGGGCGGAGCTTCCTTGTGAGTATTATTTAATGGGCGGAGTTTGGCAGCTTCATAGTACAAATAGGCAGGATTTATGCTGGCTACTTTCAATAAGGCGGGGTTTCATTGTTTCAGTTTTTAAATGGGCGGAGCTTCCTTGTGAGTATTATTCAATGGGCGGAGTTTAGCAGCTTCATGGTACAAATAGATTTATTTATGCTGGCTACTTTCAATTAGGCGGGGCTTCATGGTTTCAGTTTTTAAATGGGCGGAGATTCCTTGTGAGTATTATTAAATGGGCGGAGTTTGGCAGCTTCATAGTACAAATAGGCAGGATTTATGCTAGCTACTTTCAATTAGGCGGGGCTTTATGGCCTCATTTTTAAATGGGCAAAGCTTCCTTGTGAGTATTATTAAATGGGCGGAGTTTGGAAGCTCCATAGTACAAATGGGCAGGATTTATGCTGGCTACTTTCAATTAGGCGGGGCTTTATGGCCTCGTTTTTAAATGGACAAAACTTCCTTGTGAGTTTTATTAAATGGGCGGAGTTTGGCAGCTCCATAGAACAAATAGGCAGAATTTATGCTGGCTACTTTCAATTAGGCGGGATTTCATGGTGTCAGTTTTTAAATGGGCGGATCTTCCTTGTGAGTATTATTAAATGGGCGGAGTTTGGCAGCTTCATAGAACAAATAGACTGTTTTATGCTGGCTACTTTCATTTAGGCGAGGTTTCATGGTTTCAGTTTTTAAATGGGCGGAGCTTCCTTGTGAGTATTATTAAATGGGTGGAGTTTGGCAGCTTCATAGTACAAATAGATTGTATTTATGCTGGCTACTTTCATTTAGGCGGGGTTTCATGGTTTTAGTTTACAAAGAGTATGGAGCCTCGTTGTGAATATTGCTTAATGCGAGTATTTTCGTAACTACATATTTTAAATAAGAATTCTCCTAAATGGGTAACTTTTTGAATGGGTGTAGCTTCGCTGTGTTTTGGTTTAAATTGTTTAATAGACGTCATGTTTCAAGTAAACAAGATTAATGTGTAATATTTATTTTTGAATAGAAGCTTCAACTTTTATTTTATAGGCGGAGTTTTTATTTTTTATGTTTCAGTTTTTAAAATGGAGGAATCCTTAAATATGCTTTTTTAAAAGAGAATATTCATTTACAACATTGTTAATGGGTGAAGTTTTGTTTCCTTAGGGTTCAAATGGACGGGACTTGAATAAGCTACTTTTTTCAAGTGGGAGGAACCGTGTTCTAGCTAATTGTTAAATGGGGATTTTTTTTTACAATTTGTTTCAACTGATCTAAAAATTTTTATAGTCACGTTTGGCGGAGGAGTGATTTAAACTGATGGTTTTTGACAGTCATAACTCGGGATCGAACCCCGCTTTGTGCAATTTTTTTCTTTTCGAAAAAAAATTGTTTCAGTGGTATCCGATTCTCACAAAATACAAACCCACCAATGAATTCAAGTCTTTAAACGGGGCTCTGGCACACTTGCAAGTGCCAGAGTTGAACCACTTTCTACAAGTGTAGACATGTGGTGCACTTACAATGATATCAATCGCTAACTACCCACATTAATTATCATGGCGTACTTGGGATAATTAAAACAACCACGTTCAGAATGATTGATGAGTGATTTAAAAATAATTATAGCCTTTTTGTGACTTTATTTTTAAATGAAAAATATGACAGTCCTGAAAATTGATATTTTGAAAAATTAAAAGAGAAGTTTCAATTGATTTGTGTGCTATTTGGTAAGCTGATTTCGAAAATGGCCTTCATTTTTTCCACCCCCTTCAAGAATTTTCCTAAAATCGTTTCGCTAAATACACTATAAATATGGGTGTTTGTATGTGTGTTTGTTCTTTATACACTCTAACAATATTTAACCAATCTGAATGAAATTTTCACAGGCTATAGAAGTATATCTGAAAGGAGCACGCATTCATAATGGGAAGATCCAAGGCGAAAAATTAGTAGTATTGTGACAATAATTCATTGAGTTGTTTTAGATATTTGAAAACTCCGTGTTACCTCGCTCAAATGAGGAATTTACCTTTTACTTGGCTCGAATGGTCAATTTTTAGCTCTTATTTACTTCTAAGTGTGGTATTAGCTCTTACTATGCTTTAATGGATAGATTTTAATTATTATTTAGCTCATATGAGCGGATTTAAACTTTTATCTCAATTTTAAAAATGAAATTTAACTGGTAATAAATTGAATATATATATGTGTGGAATTTATCCAGCTGGTGTCGTGTGATGTCCAGGATCATCATTACCCGGGTGACGGTGGACATATCCTTGGCCAAGCGCTCCCTCCTCAACAATCCCAGCAAGAGAGCTCTCATGGAAAGGTCCAATAGTCGGTCTTCATGTTTAGGTAGGTGGGGCTTATTTACTCTTCTTGTCTGAATGGGCGGAGCTTAACCCTGACCTTGTTCGAATGGGCGGAGTCTAACTTTTACTTCTTTCGAATGGGCGGGGTTTAACTATTGTTTCTCTTGAATTGGTAGAGTTAACTCTAATCTCGCTCAAATGGAAGGAATTTAACTTTTTTCCGGATGGGCGGGGTTTAATTCTTAAATCATTCAAATGGGCGTAGTCTAACTTTTTTTTTTTTTTTGCTAAATGGGCGAGTTTAACTATTGTTTTGCTTGAATGGGCAGAATTAGCTCAAATAAAAGGAATTTAATTCTTATTTATTTCCAAAGAGCGGGATTTAAATCTTATTTCATTCGAATGGGCGGAGTCTAGCTCTTATTTCTTTCGAATGGGAGTGTTCAACTCTTATTTCACTTGAATGGGCGGAGTTAACTCTAAAATCGCTCAAATGGGAGGAATCTAACTCTTATTTCTTTCGGATGGGCGGGGTTTAATTCTTATAGAATTCAAATGGCGGTAGTGTAACTTTTTTTTTTGCCAAATGGGCGGAGTTTAATTACTATTTCATTCGAATAGGCAGAGTTATATCTAACTTCGTTCAAATAAGAAGAGCGTAACTCTTATTTCTTTCGAATTGTCGGAGTTTAATTCTTTCTCATTCGAATGGACGGAGTCTAACTCTTATTTATTTCGAATGGTGGGGTTTAATTCTTTCTCATTCGAATGGACGGAGTCTAACTCTTATTTCTTACGAATGGTGGGGTTTAATTCTTTCTCATTCGAATGGACGGAGTCTAACTCTTATTTATTTCGATTGGTGGGGTTTAATTCTTTCTCATTTGAATGGACGGAGTCTAACGCTTATTTATTTCGAATGGTGGGGTTTAATTCTTTCTCATTCGAATGAACGGAGTCTAACTCTTATTTCTTTCGAATGGTGGGGTTTAATTCTTTCTCATTCGAATGGACGGAGTCTAACTCTTATTTCTTTCGAATGGTGGGGTTTAATTATTTCTCATTCGGATGGACGGAGTCTAACTCTTATTTCTTTCGAATGGTGGGGTTTAATTCTTTCTCATTCGAATGGACGGAGTCTAACTCTTATTTCTTTCGAATGGGCGGGGTTTAATTCTTTCTCATTCGAATGGACGGAGTCTAACTCTTATTTCTTTCGAATGGGCGGGGTTTAATTCTTTCTCATTCGAATGGACGGAGTCTAACTCTTATTTCTTTCGAATGGGCGGGGTTTAATTCTTTCTCATTCGATTGGACGGAGTCTAACTCTTATTTCTTTCGAACGGTGGGGTTTAATTCTTTCTCATTCGAATGGACGGAGTCTAACTCTTATTTCTTTCGAATGGTAGGGTTTAATTCTTTCTCATTTGAATGGATGGAGTCTAACTCTTATTTCTTTCGAATGGGCGGGGTTTAACTCTTGTGTCATTTGAAGGGGCAGAATTAGCTATAGCCTCGCTCAAATGGGAGGAATCTAACTCTTATTTCTTTCGGATGAGCGGGGTTTAATTCTTATTTCATTCGAATGGGCGGAGTCTAGCTCTTATATATTTCTAATGGGTGGGTTTAACTCTTGTTTTGCTTGAATGGGCAGAGTTTACTCTTACATCGCTCGAATGAGAGGATATTAACTCTTATTTCTATCGAATGGGCGGGTTTAAATATTGTTTCGCTTGAATGGGAAGAATTAGCTCAAACCTCGATAAAATAAAAGAAGTCTAACTCTTATTTCTTTCGAAACGGAGGGTTTAACTCTTATTTCACTTGAATGAGCGGAGTTAACTCTAACATCGCTCTAATGAGAAGAGATTAACTCGAATTTATTTTAAATGGGCGGGGTTTAACTCTTATTTGATTCACTTGGGCGGGATTACCTCATGCTTCGCTCGAATGGGCGGAGTCTTGCTCTTATTTCCTTCTAAGTACGGTATTAGCTTTCTTACTATGCTCAAATGAGCAAAGTTTAATTCTCATTTCGCTCAATTGAGCAGATTTTAACCCTTATCTCAATCATAAAAATGAAAATTAACTCGTAGCAAATTGAATGTGTAGAATTTATCCATTACACTATGTTTGAATAGGAAGATATTTTAAACTTGTTTCTCTCTCTTTATATTCTACATTACTCAATTGGGCGGAGTTTAACTTTATAAAAAGGCAAAGTCTAACTCTCTCGCCGTGCTTGTATGGATAGAAATTTCCTTTATACCTCCTATACTCAGCTTGAAGGACTTTAACTCTTACGTTTATTGAATAAGTGGGGCTTTCCTTTTCGTTTTTTTTTTTTTTTTGTTTGATATTTACCAAAACTGCTATTGTGGTATCTTCATCGATATCAATATTTACGTTCTCAGTGCTAAAACGATTTTTTTTAAACTTTGTTTTAGTGATTTTTATGAACGAAGAGATTATCTTTCTCAAAATCCTTACATATTTTCACATGTTATTTTATTAATAACCTATAAATAGTATATATGTATATATTCTTGTCTATTAGTGTTTACCTCTTGTATTCTGGCTACCAAATCCCAGTACTTAAAGCTTGAATCTATTGATGATAGAAATTTTTGGAACGGTCTTAGAAAAGGCATTTGGCAAACTTTCAAGAAATTATCTCTTTACTTTCGAATTTGATGTGTTTTCGAATTGATTTATTTTACTCTTGTTGATTGTTCTTTGCTTTTATGTAAAACCATGTGGATTAAGCATCTTACATTGATACTGTTTTTATTACTGTTAATAAAAATCAATATATATATTCCATAAATACAGTTCAAATGAATATATTTATATGTTTTTTCTTGATTCATATGAGAGAAAAGAGACCCCATAAATACTCATCATTATATAGGGCCTTCTATGGAAAAACATGCTTTTCCCACACTTAGATATCATTTTAGACATTAATATCACCCTCAGGTAAGACATTTTCCTTGATAGGACTTAGGAATTGATACTGTATAAGTGTCCCTAGAACCTAATATCATCATATAGTACCATCTCTGATACAGAGGTCATGGAACATCACCCTCAAGTAAGACAACTTTCCATGATGGGACTTAGGGACTGATACTGTATAAGTGCCCCTAGAACCTAATATCATCATATAGTACCATCTCTGATACAGAGGTCATGGAACATCACCCTCAAGTAAGACAACTTTCCATGATGGGACTTAGGGACTGATACTGTATAAGTGTCCCTAGAACCTAATATCATCATATAGTACCATCTCTGATACAGAGGTCATGGAACATCACCCTCAAGTAAGACAACTTTCCATGATGGGGCTTAGGGAACTATAAGATTTCCTATAACCAGATACAGTCTCTTTTAGAATATTTTTGAATTAGTCAATAGAGTGACCCTTCTGCCTTTGGTTTTAAAATACAGTTTACTTTCTCCTGGATAAGCTCGATGTGTAACTTGAGATTAAAGTTTGCTATCTGATGTTGGCTGATTTGTAAAAATCATACATTTCATTGCCCAATCCAGAAACCGTATTCTATCATTATAGAGTATTATATTTTGTATTTATGTAGAATTTTACATAATATCAATGACACCACACATTGTACCATTACAACATGTTAATTCTACCGTTGTTGGTTCATCAATATTTACTTGGCAAATCTACACCAGTACATATTCACTTAGTTACAGCTTATCTTTCTATCTGTTCCCTAATCTGAGATGCCGACTTCCTCACATATATAGAAATAATGATTGACGTGTTTCTTCTGAAATCCAATTTATGCAACTCTCTTCTAATAAACCTCATAATTATTCTTATCAATTAATTTCTGCATCACTAACCTATTGTTAAAATGGATATCACGTAAATCAAAGTAGTTTCTTTGAGAGACCATGGCCTAAAAAAATGGCAAAAGCAGTTTCTCCTGGAGGTGATCTTTCATCACAGACTCTGTTTTTGTTGAAAGACCCGTCAAAACTTGACCTGATATGACAATCTATAATGAGAAACCATTTCCAGGAGACCCTATTTAGTCCTCTTTTCAGGCTCTGGTCTATCAAATAAAATTCTACTAGGCCTCTAATTAATGTAAACTATCAGCGAAATGGAATTTTAAGACATCTTGTCTGTATAAAGTGTCTGAAACCTCGAAACCTTACGATTGTTTAGCGCTATATGTTAAAATTAAGATTCTTGTACGTTATTTCCGTTTTTATATTGACCTCATAATGACATTTTCATCTCTCACGATGATATCAATTTAATTTGTTGCTACTGAAAACCATCCATTTTTCAATAAATTTCCGAGTCATTAAACGAGATTTTGACATACTATTGAAACACTAGTAAAACTCACCATTCAATAGAATCAGAAGACTTGGAAAAAAACTCTTGTATATCAAGATGAGGGATGTGAAATCATTTAAATAAACGGTTGCAAAGTGTCTGATTGGATTCAGCGCTAGCATTCCTAAGTGTCCCTAGGGGAGACTTAGCGCTCTAAGTCGAAATAAATAAATTCCTATGTATTGAAGGTTAAATAAGACTTTTTTGGAGAATTTCTCTTTATTGCCACAATCTTATTTCATACAATCAACAAGGTTCTGACTGATAACAGGTGTAAGTACTGATTTTATTATACTGAAGAACACCGTGGTTTGAAGGTTTATGCAGCTAAGTTTATCACCTCAAAAGGAAACCTTTTTCATGAAACTTCTAGTGTATCCATACTACATCAAGGGAATCATAGTATTGTTAAATTATTATGTATTGAAGGTTAAACAAGAAGTTTCAGGGGATTTCTCTTTATTGTCACAATCATATTTTCATACAATCAGCAAGGTTCTGAATGACAACAGGTGTAAGTACTAACTTTAATTGGCTTAGGAACAGAGTTGTTTGAAGGTTTGTGCAGCTAAGATTGTTACATCAAAAGGAAACCTTTCTACTGAAACTCTTCTAATGTATCCATACTACATCAAGGGAATAATAGTTTTATACAATGCATTAGCGCGCCATCTGTTACAAGAAATTTATAGTTCAAATTTCTTCTACTGTCCTTACTACGATCATAAAATAATGGGAGGACCTGGCTCATCAGTGAGGAATCCTCCCAGTGGTTTCGCCAGTTTAATTTACCACTACTGTCCTATGTTAAAATAATGGTAGATTAAAACTGACGAAACCGCTGGGAGTGTTCATCACTGTTGAGCCAGGCCCTTCCATTATTTTATCATTGCAGTAAGGGCAGTAGAAAATTTTATTAATTAAAAAAAATCATACGCGTTAAAAATAGTTAAAATTTCTTATAATCAGAGTCTTGTTAAATTCCTTTGTATTCTACATGGATGTGTGATGTGCGTCCAGCGGAAGTCCAAGCTGAGATTGAGCGGATCTTCGAGCTGGCGCGGACTCTACAGCTGGTAGTCCTGGACTGTGACACCATAAATCATCCGTCTCAGTTGGCCAAGACATCGCTCGCGCCCATCGTCGTCTATCTGAAGATATCTTCGCCCAAGGTCATTCATCTATCTACTCTTCCTTCACACGCCACACACATATATGATGATGACATATGTAACAAAGAACATCTCCTTATCGGGCAACTGGAAGTTGCTGATGGCTTGCGCTATCTATCAGAATAATAGATGGCGAAATCATCAGAAACTTTCAGTTGCCCGATAAGGATATGTCTTTTTTTCTTCTTCTTTCTTATCTCCACTCAATCATATTACGGTATCAAGCTTGTAAAGTTGACAATCATCATGATTGGGTAAAGTAGAATGCCTTTGTCATTAAGACTGGGAGCAATACTCAGTGGCAGGCCGACTTAGCATGCCTTTTTTCATTTTAATTATCCCAGTACAATATCCCCCTTATCCAAGTACTATATCAAATTTGTACTATATTTTCACATATGCAGAAAAGTTTGGAAGATTCTCTGATTCTATATACTACGTATAAAAAGATAGGTAAACCTGGTCTCTTATTCAAGACTCTATTTTTGGTTGAAAGATTACTCGTGACATAGTCTTTGATTAGATGCCACCACCTATCATGGAAGACTCGACTGTACTGAAATGCCTTCCAATAAATCTATTTTCATTTATTTAACTTAGTTATGTGTGACGCTGAGTAATAAGTCATCTAGATGTCTCTAGATTCTTTGAATTCAAACCTATTTCCATTTTAAAGTGATTTTTAAAGTTTCTATAAACCTATTCACAAAATATTCTGCTTATATTACCGGTATTCGGAAGGAATTATTGTGGTTAAGTTATTTATGGCAATCTATGGAAGTACAGTTTAAATATGTATAAATATTTGCATCAAGTATACCATTTTCATTATTGTTGAATCTTTTGGTATTGTTAAAGCTTCAATGAGAACCGTCTGATGACAATTCTCTTTGTAATATCAAAGAAGACTTGAACTAAGTAAATCTCTAGTAAGAATCAGCCATCAAACTAGATAAATAGTGAGGCCGTGACTAAATTTATTACCAGTACATCTCAGATGTACGCTTTATTTTTGTTGTAAGTATTTAGCTCGCGTCAGTTACTACAATGTCATCATTTAGGCAAAGGGTAAATATTAAATTTTGTGTAAAATTTAAAAGTATTTCACAGAGACATTAACATTAATAAATGAAGTTCATAAAGACAAAAAATGTATACGAATGAGATATTTATTTTTTTAATATTTTGTGTACAGGTTCTGCAGAGGTTGGTGAAGTCCAGGGGGAAATCTCAAGCAAGGAACTTGAACGTACAAATGGTCGCTGCACAGAAGCTGTCACAGTGTCCACCAGTAAGTTGACACCAACATTACATTAGATTGAATCGCTATGTACCATTTCTAAGAAGAGACAGAAACTAACAGAGACAAATTTCTTCAGATTATGATGCATTAGCGCGCCATCTGTTATCAAAATTCAAAACTATCATAGACGCGTATGATTCTTTTTAAAATAAAACAATTTCTACTGTCCTTACTGCAATGGAAAAATTAATGGGAGGGCCAGGCTCATCAATGGTGAACCCTCCGAATTTCTTTTCAAGAGAAGGAATCGGGAGACAACATATTGAAGAAGGAATCAAAGTTTACTACGACATGTTTATTTTAATATAATATGTAAATATAAAGAGACAAAGGTCGCCTCTCCCTTCAAAATAGACGTAAAAATTAAACGCCATCTATTGACTGTCGCCGCAAACTAGCGGTCTCGGGTCGGTGACAAAGCCGTCTGGTAATAGCGTCTAGTTTTGACGTCTATTTTGACGGGAGAGGCGACCTTTGTCTCTTTATATCAATATCCTCCCGGCAAAATTTCCATCAATATGTAAATATGTCAAAGAAATTAGCGCCGTAAACTTTGATTCCTTCTTCAACACAATTTTCTTTATTGAAAAGGTATAAGTTTAACGATTAATATATCATAATATAGTTGTTCTAATAAAAGACTCAATTTGATGTTTGTGGAAGAGCGATTGCTCAAAGCATATTATATATTTATAATTGTATATATTTCTACTATCCTCATAGCTTATGTCCAAATTTCATCTAAAATACACATTCCAAGAGTCTAGCATCAGTATCACTATAAAAGGAAGATCGAAAAATTCAATATAACAGCGGTATGGTAGATTAAACTGGCGAAAACTCTGGGAGGGTTCACCACTGATGAACCAGACCCTCCCATTAATTTTTCCATTGCAGTAAGGGCAGTAGAAATCGTTTAATTTTTAAAAGAATCATACGCGTCTATAATAGTTTCGAATTTTCATAAGATGGACGAGTTTTCGAACAATAACGTCCGTCAAAAAGCTGTAATACGAAAGTTCACCAGACTTCTACCTTTTCAATAAAGAAATTTGTCACCGTTATAGCTTTAATATCTTCATAGAAATGATACCAACATGTTTAAACTTTCTCGTCTATGAAATATCATATAAGAAATATTATAGTAGAATGTAGCTTAATCTACAGAAAATCTCATTAAAGAGTTATTTAATGGTATTAAAAAGCGTTCTCCAATGTCAAAATTGTTCTATCATAATCCTCAACTTCATCCTATCATTCTAACATGAAAAAAGTGTCAATTGAGATTTTAGTGTAGAATTATTTATCATCTTTATAAAAACGAAGAAAATTAAACTTTAGTACTATCTTTTCAATCAACACCAGTAATGGCGTAGATTAAAAGGATCCTTAAAAAATTTACATTTTCTCGTTTTAAAAAACTAAAATAATTTGACCGAAAATAAATGTCTCTAATTAATAATAAGTGTATGATTATAGTGTATGCAATTATGGTATTAGCTATTGAATGTGTGTTTACCACTGATAAGCTATGTTTTTATTAATCTTTTTCATCTTGATTTCACTGATTGTGTAAATTGGCCATTTAGGATTGAAAGATCAAGTCTCTGAATTCCATCCTTAACACATATTTTATGTTTTGATAAATAAATAATAGTTATAATGATTAAAGTCTATGCTAAAGACTATTTATAAAATAAAATATAACTTTGTGAACTAATTTATTGGATAGTTTCTACGCAATTTAAACATTGGCATCATTTAGGATATCAAGTAAAAGAAAGTAAGCAAAAGAAATACGATTGGTTTGCTGAATAAAAAATAATAATAAATGAGCACCAAAAAAGTATATATATTAATATAGAGGTATATTTTAAAAAATATTTTTTAAAAATATTACGTTAATAATGAAGTTCTCTCTCTCTCTCATTGTTAATTTATTTGTATGATTAGCATTGCTACCCCATTATTATCATATACCCATTGTTAATATATCTTTATTTAAATTTTACTTAATAAATGGTGAATGATCATTTCTAACATAGTTAAATATTCCTATGTAAAATATTTGTATGCTATATTCAAAGCCATATCGGAATAGGTTAAACAAATCTTGATATAAATTATCATATCAGAACTGGGGGTTTACATCCCGTGTGAACCGACAGAATTTCCCTTTGTGTATTAATAGACGAAAAATCTGGTTTCCACGGGTAAATTTTACCCGAATGTAAAATGAATTAGAAATTCTTTTCAAATTTTCAAATGCGAATAGGTTAATTGAAGTTTATGTTATCATTATAATATACGATAGGGGTTTTCGCCTCCACATAAACAACCGTCTGGATCAAATTTTACATAATTATATATCGTTCTGAAAAAAGATCAATCTATATTTAAATCTTTAGATAACAAAAAGGCATATATTGTATTGTATAAAAATAATTTTATTTTTATATAAAAAATATTTTATTAAATCCAAAATATGCCTTTTTATTATATGCTAATTATATATGTGAAAAATAATAAAGAGAGAATAGAAAAAATATTTGAGATGTTGATATTAAAATAAAAAAGGCATATACTGATAGCTCAAATAAGCATTCCAGATGGCAGAGCGCGCTATCCAGTGGAACAAAAATAAACTAAATGTTGATTTAACTTATTTCCCAATATTTGGCCAATAAATATTATATTTATAAGAATGCCCATTTAACGAACTAATCTAAAATAACTACGAAAACGAAGTTAGACCTTAATACTTATTTTATTATCATTAATATTAATCATGATCATTTTTGTCTTCAAATATGCGTGTTAGCTCAATGATAGGGTCTTTAGAGAGAAGTATTTTTGAGTTATTGAGTTAATTGGCGATCCCCATCAGATATAGTAATAAAGAGAGTAAAGTCTATACCTGTAGATCTATGTGAAAAAAAGACATAATATTTTGATATTTCGAGGGACCTATTTCACGGTTTACGAATTAATACAAAATAGTTACAAACTACATGCCTCGTGGAAACCGTTTTTACCAAAGGTCAAATAGTTTTTTTAGTAAAAAATAAACTGGGAAAAAGAGGAAGCAATGTGTCGACATATTTAAATTTTTGTCCTTTTTTTTTCATAGAAATATGTGTACTCTTTCGTTACTATTATTTTTTTAATCGCAGTTAAACACGTGGTATAGGCCATGATAATCGTAATAGATATTTAGCGACTCTTGTACTGCAAGTGCTCCATTTGTCAATCCATGAAGAAAGCAGTTCGGCTTTTGCACTTAAAAGTATTCCAGAGTCCCTTTAGGTTACTTGTACTTACTGGTGGGATTGAACTTTGGCATGAGTCAAAAATCATTGAGGCTATTTTTTTTTTCAGAAGAAAAGTTCCCGTTGCGGGATTCGATCCCGGGTTGTTGTTTTCGAAAATTGAAGGTTTATACCACTCCTTCACTAAGCCCCAACTACCATTCTTATATGCAAATGTTAAATCTGCAGCGTGTGCTAGGGTAGAATTCATTAGTAATGTGTCTCCAGGAAATGTTTGATGTCATCCTGGATGAGAACATGCTAGAAGATGCCTGCGAGCATCTAGCCGACTTCTTGGACCGCTACTGGATAGCTACACATCCCCCGGTCCCTGCTACGGTGGAACGGCCCCTGGCTGCCGCCCCTGAATCTCCTTCTCAAGAACCCTTCAAGGAAAAACCCCATCCAACTCACAGGGATCGAGAGGTAAGTCAATCCAGCTATCAACAAAACAACAAAAGCTTGCCCGGATGAAAAAGGAGGAGGGGGAGCAGTAACAAGCTCACTAAAAAAAAACTGGGCTTAGCTGGCCCTGCTGATAGTACCCTGTAAGGGCTCCTAATCAAGGGATACAGGATGAGCAGCGTTTGTACTCTATGTTTGGAGAGGCTGCACATGGCGTCTGTTCCTCATGTCAGAGGCGGCCTTTTTTTTTTTTTTTTTGTAGCTAAGTCGGCCTGCCACTGAGTAGTGCTCCCAGTCTTAATGACAAAGGCAGACGCATTCTACTTCACCCAGACACCATAAAAAGTCTCAAGCTCTACAAGCTTGATACCCTAATATGATTGAGTGGAGATAAGAAAGAAGAAGACAACAAAAGCTTTATCGTAAAGATAGAGGCTGCCTGGCCGACATTCATAATTCTTCAAATTAAAGATTCTTCGGCCAGTAAATCGTTTTATTGTCTCTAATGAAAATAAAAAAGATTTGCTGGTCGAAGTATCTTTAATTTGAAGAACAAAAGCTTTATTAAGGCATTCCGCCTTGTAATTATTGGCCATACAAAAAAGAATGGGAAAATGAAACCAAATACAGTAGAATGCAATGCAATTACATTTTAATTTAAATACAATAAAATTATGTTTAGTAATTCAAATGTTAATCCCAAATATTATTTAATGCTCGAAAGAAGAAAAAATAAAAGTCAATTTTATTGGTTATCGATTTTACAAGCTTTCAGTCATTTTTATCTTTCTACAGATGCATTACTCTCATACTTCTTTTTAACGCTGAAATAATTTTATTTCTTAACTTTATCATACCAATGTGCATTCTTACAAATTGTATAATGTGATTTCTAATGATAAACTGTGTTGTTGCAGAGGCGTTCACCGGATTATGGTAGTGGAAACGTAAGGGAAGCTAGTGCAAGGGAAGGTAGTGTTCACGAAGAGTCTCCTGTAGTAAACCACCGAGGTGTTGGAGAGCCTCTCAATGACTATTACCATCAACAGCCTCCACATCCTCAGCGGAAGGAATACAGCAAACATCATCGACATCGTCGAGCTGATTTCCAAACACCAGAAACATCCTACCAACCTAACTATCGGGATTATGAACGCTATCCACGGCAATACGATGAGTATTCTAAATATATGGATAGTCCTGATTATCACCCTGAAGAAGACTATGACTCTATGTTATCTGGAGATGAGCCTCCTTATAACCATCGTAGTGGACATCGCAGAATGCTGGGCCATTATTCTCCTAAGAATGAAGATGATGATGACGATGATTATCATTATTCTGCTAACAGAAGCGATCATCCACTCTAAAAAAAAAAAGACTTTTTGAATCCTTTCTCTTTTTATTTAAAAAAAAAGCTCTTTTTCTCAAATCCTCTTTGCCTCCAAAAAAATTGAGGACAATTTGAGCATGCTATGTGCCCAAACGTATGATAGGAATATATCTCTCTCTCTCTCTTTCTCTCTTTTTTTTTTTTTTTTTGAAAGAATTTTTTTTTCTTTTTTTTTCTCCCTATTCTCCTCTTTGGAATAGGAAATTACTATCCCATCAATATAAATGTTTAAATAAACTAAAAAAAAATCTCGTATCTTCTAATCTTTTTAAGCTGGATTTTTTTTTTAATAATCAAAAAAATATATAATTTAACTGGCTTTAATCAAACTGTGATCTGCAAAAAAAAATGTTAAACTATAATATTGTAAAAAAAAATGCTTCTCAATAAATTTTTATTTAGCTTTTTTATTTTTTGCTCGCTCTTTTTCTATCTCATAGATTAATATTAATTTCAATGATATGTAGTAATTTAGCTTCTTGATTCTCATAAACATCTCGAAATAATTTGATTTCCTTTAAATATAAACCTACTACGACAGTTTTTTTAAATACTTTCCCCTATATATATGTTATATGCTTCAGAATTTTGAAAATAATACAGAAAAATAAGCAAATGTAATTCAAGTATGGCTTTTATAAGCCCCCCTCTACATTTTAACTTTAACTCACTCTATAGATGTAAATTTTAATTTTATCTCTAAAAATCCCTTCACGAATCACTTCCTTTTCGATTTACTTTTACTAAAGAAATGAGGTAGATTATATTTTATTCAATAGAAACATGTTTTACACACAATATATATAATTTGATATCTAACACATAAATATGCAGTTTAATGCATTTTACAATATATTAGGATTATAATAAATAACTACTTTTCGCACCTATTTTATTGTCCAGAAATCTATTTTCTGTCCACAATTCTAAATAATAATAATTATTATATGCATATAATCTCTATTCGAATGTGATTCTAAAATATATTAGAAATAGTTATGTTTTGACCAAGTTTAGGATATTAAAAAAATAAACAATTTTTATAATCAAAAAATAATAAATATATAAAAAAAGATTTTAAAAGATTTAAAGAAGCGTTGCGAGTGTAGCTTATATTTTAAAAATATGAATATCTTTAAGGTTAAAAAAGAAACACAAAAAGTCGACTTTTCTAAAGATACTCATCTTGTAATTTATCAAATGTTTAGTTTTGTACAAGTAAAATTATAGAGCAAAAAAAGCATAAGGATACATCATTTATTTCATTAACATTCAACGTATTTTAAAATTTTATTCGTTGAAAATAAAATTATTTTTATTATTAATAATTTTCTTTTATTTAAATTGATCTAGTTTTTTTTTTTACATTAAATTTGTCATAAACGTTAAAATGTCCTTAATTTTGCTAATTTAAAAGTTCGTTTGCTTAAATATTATATAAATATTAAAAGAATCATAATGTGTTTACACTTTTTTAAATATATATTTTAATTATAACTAATTAGGGAAATATTGTATTTTTGCTCAATAATCCCATATTAAAATTGGCAAAACTATGTATGCATATATTAAAGCTTTAGCATATGCATTTAAAAATTATATTTTTGCAAAAAAAGGTAAAATAATCACCCAAATACAACTATTATATTATTCATTAGCGCTTATATGTATTGTCAAATATCTTAAAATAAAAATTTAACATTATTCCCAAATAAATTTTACATATACATTAAATAAAAATATATTTAATAAATATATATCCTTAAAACTAATGGTTTCAATGAAATAAAATGCTTCGATATCTAACATAAAAAATTTATAATAATAAATTCAAATGTGCTTCATCATATTTAAAACAGACTTTGGGATATTTTTTATTATATATACATTTTAAACTATTGTTCCAATACTATTATTAACTATATAATTTTCCCCCTACATATTTGTAGTGACTAATTATTTCATAGTGTTGCTAAAAATAAATCTATATAATATATATGCACAATGAAACTATATATTTTTCAAACTTATGCACTAAAAATAGGTTTCTTCTTTCAGCTCTCTGAACTCTTTATTGCATATATATCGCGTAAATATATTTACATATATTAAAGTATAAAATATATATATTAATATCACACCTATGTGATTTGAGAATTTAAATATTCTTATTTTGAAATTTAAAAATCCAAATCTCTTTTAAATTAAATTTGAAACCTTGTTTCCTTTTTATTATTATTTAAAATGCTATTTAAAACCAAATTTGGCGTTTTTAAAAGTTGTTTATATCAAATAATCTATGAAATTTAAAATCAATAAAAATCATTTATTGAATTAAATTGCTTGTTAAAAGTAAAAAAAGAAAAGAAAAGAATAGGAAAATTATCAAAAATAATCTGTGATGTCAAATTTTTTATTTTCTTCATTTATCACAATTTTTTACTAAATTTTCAATCCAGAGAATTCGCTCAAATATTAGAATATAATTTTAATTAGCAGTTCATAAGTAAATTGAAATAGAATTAAAAGTGTATAGGGATGAAATACGAGAAATTAGCTTAGAATTTGATTTCTTTATTAAATTTCAGGTACTTTTTACTAAAAAGCGTGTAAATACTATAAATAAAAAATTATCAATAAAAGATTCCTTGTTCAACTATTTTTCTCATAATTTTATTTATTTCCTTGTAAATAAAGTTACTAATTGATAGTCTCAAAAAAAAATGAATTTAAAAAAAAATAATAATAATATTGCCTCAATTATTTGTGGGCACAGCAAAATAATATTAATTTTTCTCGATTTATTTTCAAAAATATATATTCTTTTTCATATAAAAATGCTCCAACCTTTTTTTTATATTATTATTTTTTCTTTCTTTCCTACCTTCTTAACTTCTTCAAGAATCTTTAAAAAAAAACCAGTGCCAAACATTTTCCCTGATTAATAGAAAATTCTGCATATCAGATATTTATTACCTCACACACACATATTATTCTCACCTTCAATATATATTCTCTCTATATAATAAATCTTTTACTCTATCCCTTTAGAAAGAACAGTAAATACATTCCCCTTTTTAAGAAAAAAAAAATGATAATAATGAAAATGTTAGAAAAATCCTTTTTAATTTGGTACCTCAATTTTTTGTACTCTTTCAGCATCCTTTTTTTAGTTGGGAAAGAATTATAACAACCTCCCTCCTACCCCCTCCCTCTTCACTCTCTGCAAAGAAAAAAAAATAATAATAATGATTAATAATAATGATAAATACTAATGATATTATTAATGATACTTAATGGCACACTAAAAAGTTACCCCCCTATCACACATATATTATCCCTAAACCCCTCTCTTATACACTTCGAGGCCTTACAAATTTAATTCCTCCCCATTCTATTTATCTCTCTTCTAAATGCTTGCTGCTAAAATTGAAAAAAAAAAACTTTCCGCAAAAAAAAAAAATTCCTAGATAGAAAGTTTGTAAATAATAAAAATAAGAAAAAAACAAATTTGTAACCTTATTTCTTCTTTGTCAAACATTTTATGTCACCTTTTGTAACAATAAAGCATCACAAAAATATGGTGGGTGTCATTTTTTTTTTTAGGTTTAGAATACGTATAGAATCTCATATGGAGAATCACAAGGGGTGTCCCATAAGTCGGTGGCCTGACATATAAAAAAAAGACTAATAAAATAATTATGATTTATTTTTCAACATAATCCCCTTTAAGATCTATACACTTTTTCCAACGATGTTCTAATGCTTTTATGCCCTCCAAAAAAGAACGATGTTTCAAGTGACTCAAAAAATGAAGTTACAGCATCAATGACCTCTTCATTTGACCTGAAATAAATGCCAGAAAGTGATTTTTTCAAATGAGGAAATAGGTGGAAGTCAGACGGGAGACAGATTTGGTGAATAGGGTGCATGTGGTAAAAGTTCAAAGCCAGAATCATAAATAGCAGCCATGGCTTGCAGCGACCGATAACTCGTAACTTCTTGTATGATTATAGCATTGAGGAATCAAAAAGATGAATTGATTAGGTGTTATTCTACCTTCAATATGAAACAATTTCCAAGATGGATTAGGAGTTTAGATTAATCCAATATAAATATCCGAGAAAGGGTTTTTTATTACAATTTTAACGAGTTTACAAGCTTTCAGGTTTTAAACGACTCTTATACAGGTAAAAATTTAGTAAAGGAAACTATGCTGTTTATTAGTTGCAGCAACACATAAAACTCCGAGGATAAGTTTCTTTTATTTCAAAATAATATCTCGAGCTTTCGGGTATCGCAACCCTTCGACAGGAGTGTATATAAGATGAAATGAATCAATTTTTAGTTATTATTTATATATGGGATGCTATTTACATATTTTAAGATGTGCACAATTTTTTAATTAACATGAAAATTCTATGCCTGAATTAAACTTTATATATACAAATTAATTGGGAAATTGCTATTGCTAGAATGTAGTTTTATGTATCAGGATTGTGTATTAAGCTATTGTATATTTCTGGGATATCTATATGTCTATTGATGCTCTGGTGTTTTGTGGATACTATTGCTTCTAGAATTAGTCTTTTATGTTTATTTTTTATGTTGGTGTAGTAGGTTTTTGTGCTGTTTATGCTGACTGCTGTTTATGCTGAAGAGTCGTTTAAAACCCGAAATCTTGTAAACCCGTTAAAAGTATAATAAATAAACTTATCCTCGGAGATTTATATTTTATTATTATAATTGTGATATAGAGGATTATAATTCTAAAATTAGGAGTTAGAGATAATAATTTTTTAGCTCATTTTTATTTATCATTAAGATAGAGGTTGCCTGGCGCCATTTATAGTACTTAGAATTAAAGACACTTCGGTCAGTAAATTTCATTATTATCTCAACGTTTCGACACAAAATTATTTTGTCCTCGTCAAGAGCAAATAAAAATTAAAGCATTTGGCAAGGCGTTAAAATTATTCTAAGGAAAGGTATTAAAAAGATTTACTGGCTGAGTTATCTTTCATTTTTAGTTCAACACACAAAATACGATATCCAAGCAAGGAATAATTGTGTTAACTTGCACACACATTCGTTAAACACAAACAATTATATAGAACACTATACAAGAAAAGGAAAGAAACAAAGAGATTAGGAACCTGATCATTTCAAATCAGACATAAATATATTCACAAAAATGGCTAAATCTCTGACAATTCTCCCTGTTATTTACAAATTCAGGCAGATCTTCAACATTAGTAACTGTCTGTGGTCTAGCGCTATATAGAAAATTGTAATTATATTAGACGCGTATGATTCCTTTTTAAAATTAAAAAATGCACTCTACTGTCCTCTTACTTCAATGATAAATTAATTTGGATGTCACTCTTGGGAAGCGTTCCGTTCTACACTGTACATGTCCAGCCTGGGATACACCGCCTTATAGGCCGCTCCGATGTTAGGTTCTTCTGGCACCGTCTTGCAGGATCATACATACGCCCGGAGGCAAGTCGCCACGTCTTCTCACCGCAGATGTAACCAGACTCTGTCCTCCCCCACACAGGAATGCTGTTTTTGGCGCCTGTCCCTCCTGACAACACATGGCCATCCCCCACTCATCTACCCCCATCTTTACTCTGGAATCTTGGCCTTGTCATCCATTTTACATTATGTTAATTTAACAATAGCTGAGAGATAAAATCATAGTTGCAAGTTGGTTTTCTATATTCTCTGATAGATAGAAAACTCGCCAATCTTGTGAGGTAGGACTGGCGGTCAATTCTAGGCGACCCACTGTCATTATTTTCTAGGTTTTTTTTAACCTTGAAACCTTAAAAGATAAAACCATGTAAATTATAACAGTTATTCACCGAAACATTGAACGATAAAATCTTACAATACACACACAACTTTATCAAGACCACCGGTCTTACACAGATTCACCACAGGAAGGAAGCATAGATGGAGCTCCTATACTCCAGGCAGTACAGAACCCAACAACAGCTTCTAGGTCCGACCTTTGTCCAGTGGCCACAGATTCCACCGTACATATGTCAAAGTTAGAGTATCACTGAACAGACAAGTGTGTAAAATCTTACAATACAAGGTCGACGAATCCCTATATATAGTCACGACCGTCTTTCCTCATCGGCCTCTGTCACGGATGCGCGCGCACACAGTGAGGTCACGTGCTCGCCGGCAGCCAATAAAAATTAAAAAAAAAAACCTCCCTCGAGCCGGATTTGAACCAGCGACCTAAGGATCACCGTTGTAACATCTACAGTCGGGTAAAACACGGGCGTTGCCCGGGTCATTCGGCTAGTATTATATATTCATCAATACAATATCAATACAATATACAGCTTAATTTGAATAATTCGAACGCATTGAATTCGAAAATGCCTTTAATTCGAATATATATCTTGGTCCCTAGAAATTCCTATAAATAGAATTTCCGTTTTTAATTCGAATTTTTTGATAATTTGATTTTTTTGTCACTTGGACTTCGAATTATCCTAGTTCGAGTGATTATATATTTATATAATATTTACAATTCTTGTAATAACGATATTTGTTTTGAAAAATGATCAATTATCATCAATATCACTGTTAATTATTTTGTAATATATAGAAAGGACACCTCGTATAAGTATATTTTGCTGATAGCACTATGATATATTTAGGGAAATAGATATCAAATTTTTGACTGTCAATTTTTAAATTATTTTTTCATATTATTATCCTATTTCCCTTTTTCTCTCTTGAATTATTTAAAAAAATCTGCCTTTGCCGGTCCCAAGCCCGGAAGAAAAAGGAGGAGGGGGAGCAGTAACAAGCTCGCTAAAAAACCTGGGCTCAGCTGGCCTGGCTGATAGTACCCTGTAAGAGGCTCCTAATCCAGGTAACAGGATGAGCAGGTTTGTACTCCATATTAGGAGCGGCTGCACATGGCGTCTGTTCCTCATGTCAGAGACGGCCATTTCTTTTGGAGCTAAGTCGGCCTGCCACTGAGTAGTGCTCCCAGTCTTAATGAGAAGGCAGACGCATTTTACTTCACCTAGTATGATGGTTGTCAAGTCTCAAGCTCTACAAGCTTGATATCCTAATATGATTGAGTGGAGATAAGAAAGAAGAAGGCTGTACATTGGAGACCCACCAAAGGATCTTCACCGTATATTTTTGATTACAGAAACTATACACAAAGAATATAACAAATGGAAACATTGAGACGCGAATGTTACTTTTTACAAATAAATCAAACTTTTACTGTCCTTACTGCGATGGAAATATTTTTAGAAGGCTTAGATCATCATTGGTGAAACCTCCCAGCGGCTTCTACCAATTTAATCCACCAGACTGCTTCTTCAGAGCTCTAATACTGTATTGTATCATTATGCTTATATATGCTACACTGAAGAGTGGAATCTTAGAAATGGTATTTAAGCAAACTATTGACATAAGCATTTAAGCTTACATATAAATCGTGGATGGCTTTTCTTGATTTATCAAGAAATTGGGTTGGCCAAATATCAGGGAACAGGCTAAATCAATGTTTAGTTGATTTCTGTTCCACCAGATGGCGCTCTGCCTTCTGTAAAGCACATGTGATTCTGGTCAGGATATGCCATTTTTAATATATAAATATTTGCATCGAGTAATTCTCTTCCACAAACAATAAGGACAAGGCCAGTTAGGCATAAATTAATATAAATCAATAACACGTCATCTACAAGCATATCTACACAATCTACACTCCATCTATACTCTTGTATGTATAGAGATGGCGTGTTATTGCTTTGTAGTAATACATATAGTATGTCCATGAAGATTTCACCATAGAATATGTAAGAATGCGTAATTCAATGAACCAAGTTGAAAAGGAAATTTGTAAATTGTGTGGATTGCCTGATAACCTTAGACATGTCCTCTAATACTCTGTCCGGGAATTCTTCTTCAAATTCTCAAAAGGTAAGATTGTAAACATTGGTCTTGTTTAATTATTTTTTTTATTTAGCTATTGTATTTTTTTTTTATTTATGAATCAACCAGGCGCGATATTGTAGTATTTGCGCTTATTACAGAATAAACAAACAAATTAAAACTTAAGAATATATATTTACATATTTACATATATTGATCGACAGAGTTCATAGAAGGTATATAAACAAAGTAGTTGATGTAAATGAGATAAATAATTTAGATCAGGGAACAATCGATGTCTCGCTTTTGTTAATTACGGGCAGTCATAGATAAGGTGAAAAGCAGTTTGTTCAGTTTCCCCATAGGAACAATTTGGGGTTTTCAAAATTCGAAACTATTATAGACGCGTATGATTATTTTTAAAAATAAACAATTTCTACTTTTTAAAAAGAATCATACGCGTCTATAATAGTTTCGAATTTTGATAACAGATGGCGCGCTAATGCATTATAATTTGGTGTTTCTGATAGACCTCTTTTATGTAAGTAAGCTTCGTATATGTTTAAGGCATTTTCGAATATCCTCTTCAATTACTCTGTAAACTGGCGAATCCTTTATAGGACGAGAGGTCCTCAATAAAGGCTTTTGTTGTTGTTGTTTGTTCAGTTTCTCCTAAGGAAATTTTTGGGGTCCTATATTGTCCATGTGATTTATGTCGTTATAATAAATAATAGAGAAAGAGGTATTTAAGACTAAAGTTCTGACACAAAAATATGCTTATAAATTGTCTTCTTCTCTTCTTTCAAAAGCTTTTAAATATTTTATTTTCCTTACTTTTGTAAAGCTAAATTTCGATATGTGTAGTAAACTAAGAAACATTAAGATGAAAAAACACGAACGTGGTTAGCTTTTCTTAATTAATCAAGAATGGATATTTGACAATTTTGATATAATTAGAAATCAACAAGAATATATATTTGATATTTATTCCGATAGATGGGGCAAGCCATCAGCAAATTTCGGCTGCACGATAAAAAAAATCATTTTTATTTTTCATAATTTATACACCTTAACCCATTACAATATCACATTGGTACTATTCTTTCACATTAACAAGGTTTGTTGGTGAACCATTAGTGATACTTTTAGCTTTTTCATCAATGTGGGTTTCGCCCATTACCTGTTATTTCAAAAAGAGTAGATACGTATTAATACTCACTTGTATAGGTATTTAAGACAAATTGGAAATTTGTAAATGAAATTGAACGAGGTGTTACTACGTTGTCATGAATTAAAGAACCCACATTAGAATGTTAAATATACTCTAGGTAGTATCAACAAATTTGTAAAATGTGGTAGAAATGTGTAATTCTAACACTATTATATAATTTCTATAAAATGAATCCATTGTTAAACAGTTGATTAGCGATGGATCAATCCATTGTTCACACAGTTGGTTGTTGATAATTCAATCCATTGTTCAAACAATTGGTTGGTGATGGACCAATCAATTGTTCAAGCAGTTGGTTGGTGATGATTCAATCCATTTTTCACACAGCTGGTTGGGGATGGACGAATCCATTGTTCACAAAGCTGGTTGGTGAAGGATCAATCCATTGTTCAAACAGTTGGTGATAGATCAATCCATTGTTGACACTATTAGCTAGTGATAGACCAATCCGTTGTTCACACAGTTAGTTGGTGATGGACCGATCCTTTGTTCAAACAGTTGGTGGCGATGGACCAATCCATTGTTCAAGCATTTGGTTGGTGTTGAACCAATCCATTGCTCACACTGTTGGTTGGTGATGGACCAATTCATTGTTCAACCTGTTGGTTGGTGATGGAACAATCCATTGTCCAAACAGTTGGTGATGGATCAATCCATTGTTCAAACAGTTGTATGGTGATGAATCAATCCATGGTTCACACAGCTGGTTGGTGATGGACCGATCCTTTGTTCAAACATTTGGTGGCGATGGACCAATCCATTGTTCAAGCATTTGGTTGGTGTTGAACCAATCCATTGCTCACACTGTTGGTTGGTGATTGACCAAACCATTGTTCAAACAGTTGGTCGACAATGGATCAATCCATTGTTCAAACAGTTGGTGATGAAACAAATCATTAATCAAGCATTTGGTTGGTGATGGACCAATCCATTGCTCACACTGTTAGTTGGTGATGGACCAATCCATTATTCAAAGAGTTTGTTGGCGATGGGTCGATATATTGTTCACACAGTTGGTTCGTAATGGTACAAACCATTGTTGGAACAGTTGGGGGTGATGGACCAATCCATTGTTCAAACAGTTGGTTGGAAATAGGCCAATCCATTGTTCAAACAGTTGGTTGGTGATGGACCAATCCACTTTTCAAACAGTTGGTTGGTGATGGATCAATTCATTGTTCACACAGTTGGTTCGTAATGGTACAAACCATTGTTGGAACAGTTGGGGGTGATGGACCAATCCATTGTTCAAACAGTTGGTTGGTAATAAGCCAATCCATTTTTCAAACAGTTGGTTGGTGATGGATCAATTCATTGTTCACATAGTTTGTTGGTAGTGGTACAAACCATTGTTCAAAGAGTTGGCTGTGATGGACCAATCCATTTTTCAAACAGTTGGTTGGTGATGGATCAATTCATTGTTCACACAGTTGGTTCGTAATGGTACAAACCATTGTTGGAACAGTTGGGGGTGATGGACCAATCCATTGTTCAAACAGTTGGTTGGTAATAAGCCAATCCATTTTTCAAACAGTTGGTTGGTGATGGGCCAATCCATTTTTCAAACAGTTGATTGATGATGGGCCAATCCATTTTTCAAAAAGTTGGTTGGTGATGGGCCAATCCATTTTTCAAACAGTTGATTGATGATGGGCCAATCCATTTTTCAAAGAGTTGGTTGGTGATGGGTCAATTCATTGTTCACCTAGTTGGTTGGTAATGGTACAAACCATTGTTCAAAGAGTTGGCTGTGATGGACCAATCCATTTTTCAAACAGTTGGTTTGTGATTAATCAACCCATTGTTTAAAAAATTGGTTGGTAATGGACCGATCCAATGTTCGAAAAGTTGGTTGGCGATGTACCAATCCATTGTTCACAAAGTTGGTTGGTGATGATTTAATCCATTGTTCAAACAGTTAGTTGGTGAAGGATCAATTCATTGTTCACACAGTTGGTTGGTAATGGTACAAACCATTGTTCAAACAGTTGGTTTGTGATGAATCAATCTATTGTTCACACGGTTGGTGATGGACCAATCCAGTGTTCCCACTGTTGGTTGGTGATGGATCAATCCATTGTTCAAACAGTTAGTTGGTGATGGACCAATCCATTGTTCAAACAGTTAGTGGGTGATGGACCGACCCATTGTTCAAACAGTTTGTTGGTAATGGACCAATCCATTGTTCAAACAGTTGGTTGGCGATGGATCAATCAAGTGTTCAAACAGTTAGTGATGGATCAATCCATGGTAAACATAGTTGGTTGGTGTTGGACAAATTCATTGTTCTCACAGTTGGTGATGGACAAATCCATTGTTCACAAAGGTGGTTGATGATGTTTCAATACATTGTTCAAACAACTGGTTGTTGGTGGTTCTATCCATTGTTCAAAGATTTGAATGGTGATTAATCAATCCATGGTTCACACAGCTGGTTGGTGATTGACCAAACCATTGTTCAAACAGTTGGTTGACAATGGATCAATCCATTGTTCAAACAGTTGGTGATGAAACAAATCATTATTCAAGCATTTGGTTGGTGATGGACCAATCCATTGCTCACACTGTTAGTTGGTGATGGACCAATCCATTATTCAAAGAGTTTGTTGGCGATGGGTCGATATATTGTTCACACAGTTGGTTGGTGATGGATCAATTCATTTTTCAAACAGTTGGTTGGTGATGGATCAATTCATTGTTCACACAGTTGGTTCGTAATGGTACAAACCATTGTTGGAACAGTTGGGGGTGATGGACCAATCCATTGTTCAAACAGTTGGCTGGAAATTGGCCAATCCATTGTTCAAACAGTTGGTTGGTGATGGATCAATTCATTTTTCAAACAGTTGGTTGGTGATGGATCAATTCATTGTTCACACAGTTGGTTCGTAATGGTACAAACCATTGTTGGAACAGTTGGGGGTGATGGACCAATCCATTTTTTCAAACAGTTGGTTGGTGATGAACCAATCCATTGTTCAAACAGTTGGTTGGTGATGGACCAATCCATTTTTCAAACAGTTGGTTGGTGATGGTTCAATTCTTTGTTCACACAGTTGGTTGGTAATGGTACAAACCATTGTTGGAACAGTTGGGGGTGATGGACCAATCCATTTTTCAAACAGTTGGTTTGTAATAAGCCAATCCATTTTTCAAACAGTTGGTTGGTGATGGATCAATTCATTGTTCACATAGTTTGTTGGTAGTGGTACAAACCATTGTTCAAACAGTTGACTGTGATGGACCAATCCATTTTTTTCAAACAGGAGGTTTGTGATTAATCAATCCATTGTTCAAACAGTTGGTATGTGATGAATCAATCTATTGTTCTAACAGTTGGTTGGTAATGGACCAATCCATTTTTCAAACAGTTGGTTGTGATAGACCAATCCATTGTAAACACAGTTGGTTTGTGATGAATTAATCTATTGTTCAAACATTTGGTTGGTGATGGATCAATCCATTGCTCACACTGTTGGTTGGTGATGGACTAATCCATTGTTCAAATTTTGGTTGGTGATGGACTAATCCATTGTTCAAAATTTTGGTTGGTGATGGTCCAATCCTTTGATCAAACTGTTGTTGGTGATGGATAAATCCATTGTTCACACAGTTGGTTGGTGATGGATCAATCCATTGTTCAAATAGTTGGTGATGGACTAATTAATTGTTCACACTGTTGGTTTGTGATGGACCAATCCATTGTCACACTGTTGGTTGGTGATGGACCTATCCATTTTTCGAACAGTTGTTTGGCGATGGATCAATACATTTTTCGAAAAGTTGTTTCGCGATGGATCAATCCATTGTTCAAACAATTGGTGATGGATCAATTCATTGTTCAAGCAGTTGAAGAGTGATTGATCAATCCATGGTTAACACAGCTGGTTGGTGATGGACCAATTAATTGTTTACATAGTTGTAAGATAGATCGATCCATTGTTCACACAGTTAGTGATAGATCAATCCATTTTTCAAACAATTAATAATGGATCAATCCATTGTTCAAGCAATTGGTTAGTAATGGTACGAACCATTGTTCGAACATTTGGTTATGATGGACCAATCCATTGTTCAAACAGTTTTTTGGTAATGGTACGAACCATTGTTCAAACAGTTGGTTGTGATGGACCAATCCGTTGTTCAAACAGTAAGTTGGTGATGGACCAATCCTTTGTTCACACTGTTGGTTTGTGATGAAACAATCTATTGTTCAAACATTAGGTTGGTGATGGACAATTGATTGTTCACACTGTTGGTTTGATTGGCGGAAACATTGTTCACACAGTTGGTTGGTGATAGACTAATCCATTGTTCAAAAATTTGGTTGGTGATGGACCAATCCTTCGATCAAACTCTTGATGGTGATGCATAAACCCATTGTTCACACAGTTGGTTGGTGATGGATCAATCCATTGTTCAAAGAGTTGGTGATGGACCAATTCATTGTTCACACTGTTCGTTGGTGATGGACCAATCCATTTTTCGATCAGTTGTTTGGCGATGGATCAATCCATTTTTCAAACAAATGGTGATGGATCAATCCATTGTTCAAGCAGTTGGTTGGTAATGGTACGAACCATTGTTCGAACAGTTGGTTGTGATAGACCAATCCATTGTTCAAACAGTTGGTTGGTGATGGATCAATCCATTGTTCACACAGTTGTTTGGTAATGGTACGAACCATTGTTCAAACAGTTGGTTGTGATTAATCAATCCATTGTTCAAACAGTTGGTTGGTAGTGGACCAATCCATTTTTCATACTGTTGGTTGGTGATGGACCAATTCATTGTTCACACAGTTGTTTTGTGATGAAAAATCTATTGTTCAAACATTTGGTTGGTGATGGACCAAATCTATTGTCCACACTGTTTTTTGGTGATGGACTAATCCATTGTTCAAATTGTTGCTTGGTGATAGACCAATCCTTTGTTCAAACAGTAGGCTTGTGATGAATCGATCTATTGTTCACACAGTTGGTTGTTAATAGACCATTTCATTGTTCAAACAGTTGGTTGGTGATGGACCAATCCATTGTTCAAACAGTTGGTTGGTGATGAATCAATCCATTGTAAAAACAATTAGTTTGTGATGGGCCAATCCATTTTTCAAACAGTTGGTTGTGATGGACCAATACATTGTACAAACAGTTGGTTTGGGATTAATCAATCCATTGTTCAAACAGTTGTTTTGGGATTAATCAATCCATTGTTCAAACAGTTGGTTTTGGATGAATCAATCTATTGTTCACACAGTTGGTTGGCAATGGACCAATCCGTTGTTCAAACAGTAAGTTGGTGATGGACCAATCCTTTGTTCACACAGTTGGTTTGTGATGAATCAATCTATTGTTCAAACATTAGGTTGGTGATGGACAATCCATTGTTCACACTGTTGGTTTGAATGGGCGGAAACCTTGTTCACACAGTTGTTTGGTGATGGACTAATCCATTGTTAAAAATTTGGTTGGTGATGGACCAATCCGTCGATCAAACTCTTGATGGTGATGCATAAACCCATTGTTCACACAGTTGGTTGGTGATGGATCAATCCATTGTTCAAAGAGATGGTGATGGACCAATTCATTGTTCAAACTGTTCGTTGGTGATGGATCAATCCATTTTTCGAACAGTTGGTTGGCGATGGATCAATCCATTGTTCAAACAATTGGTGATGGATCAATCCATTGTTCAAACATATGGTTGGTAATGGACCATTCCATTGTTCAAGCAATTAGTTGCTGATGGACCAATCCATTGTTCAAAATGTTTGGGTGATGGACCAATCCATTGTTAAAACAGTTGGTTAGTGATGTATCAATCCATTGTTCAAACAATTGGTTGGTGATGGATCGAACCATTTTTCAAACAGTTATTTGATTTGGGGCAATCCACTGAACAAACTGTTGGTTAGTGATGGACCGATCCATTGTTCGAACACTCGGTTGGTGATAGACCAATCCATTGTTCGCACAGTTGGTATGTGATGGACCAATCCATTGTTCAAACAGTTGTTTGTGATGGATCAATCCATTGTTCACATAGTTGGTTGGTGATGGACCAATCCGTTGTTCAAACCGTTCGTTGGTGATGTATCAATCAATTGTTCACACAGTTGGTTATGGTTCAATCGATTCGTGCTTAACTGGTCCATTGGTTCCACATTCGGTTCGTGATTGGCTATTCAATTGATTCCACATTCGGTTCGTGATTGACTATTCCATTCGTTCCAAATTCGGTTCGTGATTGACTTTTCCATTGGTTCTATATTCGGATCGTGATTGACTATTCCATTGGTTTCACATTCGGTTCGTGATTGACTATTCCATTGGTTCCACCTTCGGTTCGTGATTGACTATTTTTGTTGTTGTTGTTGGGTTGTTTCACCTCGGTTCGTTCAGAATTCACAATTCGATAAGTAGAAAATCAATTTCTTTTTGTTTTCATAATCAATTTGCTCTTGGCTTTTTTTAGATCCAAAATATTTCTTATTCACCTTCTTGCTAACTTCCATATAATTTATCCTCTCAGGTCTCAACAAATTTCTAGTTACCATTGTTAATAAATAGTTCCATTTTAAATATAAATAATTCTTATATAAAATATTATTAAAATATATCAAGAACAAACGTTTCGATAAAGCATATATAAATACTGAATAAATGGTGTTTAGTTTTGACGTTTATTGTGACCGGAGAGGCGACCTTTGTTTTTAGAGATAAATAATTAGGAATAATTTCATTTAGGAATGAAATACGAAAAGAAATTATATTTAGGATATTTGATAGAGATCAGTACTCTTGTATGTCAATGCCAAATATTCTCTCTCCCCATCTTTAAAAAGTCCAATCTCCCTCTCGACGTTGAGCGAGTCGATCTCTCATTTCACTTCTGTAGCACTGATTCTCACCGTGTGATATTCAATTTTCCACCATGGAATCTTGATCACTATCAGTTAAATTTATATAGCTAGTCCTTGTTGAATTCCAATCAAATTTGAATCAATTGAATGGCGTTAAAATATTTCCAAGACAAACAAAAGTCTGTTCAAGGTTCTGCCTCGTGGCCAAATCTCCTGTAGCGTCAACAAAAGTAGCTTGGTTTATGTCATGGGCTGTCTGCATGGTAAATTTGTAGAGGTGAAGCAACGGAGCCCAGGGTAGGTGAACCATGGTTGAGGAAGCGGTGTCGTCGCGAAGAGCTAGGGGGGAAACGCGCGACTATATTTAAAAATAAACATTCGTGTTTTGATGCTTCCATTTCTGTTAAAAGTCGTAACATACAATATGTAAATATCCTTTTTGAATGTATGACTAGAGATGTAGATTTTTTATTGAATGTATGAATTATTATTATGTAAATTTCCCTTTTGTATATAACTGAGTCGTGTTGTTGAAATAAAGAGTTTTCTTAGTAGAGCCAGAGCTTCTGCGCGTGTAGCCGCTGGTTTCTGTCTTCGTTATTTCCTTTCTTGCTTGATCACCTGAGGCAGCCCAAACTACATCAAAACTTTAGGTCAAAGTTTTTACTTGTTAAGAGGAGGTTTCTTCAATCTGACCTCGCGTACCTTAACATTTAATGGCGTCCCCGGGTGGGCTGCGTGGGCTGGTCAAGTAGAGAAGACGGGAAGACCTGTAGGCGCTGTTTCCCGAATAACAGAAGCTCAAGGTTGAAAGGTAGAGCCTGCCGAGTGCAGAGGAATTATTGGCCTGCCGAGTGCAGAGGAAGTATTAGCCTGCCGAGTGCAGAGGAAGTATTAGCCTGCCGAGTGCAGAGGAGGAATTAGCCTGCCGAGTGCAGAGGAGGAATTAGCCTGCCGAGTAGCAGAGGAAGAATTGGCCTGCCGAGTAGCAGAGGAAGAATTAGCCTGCCGAGTAGCAGAGGAAGAATTAGCCTGCCGAGTAGCAGAGGGAGAGTGAGAATCTGCGGAGCTCAAAGGAACAGAAGCTCAAGAAGCTCAAGCTCAAGAAGCAGAAGCTCAAGAGGCTCAAGCTCAGGAAGCAGAAGCTCAAGAGGCTCAAGCTCAAGAAGCAGAAGCTCAAGAAGCTCAGGGGAACAGAAGCTCAGGAAGCTCGGGGGAACAGAAGCTCAAGAAGCTCAGGCTCAGGAAGCAGAAGCTCAAGAGGCTCAAGCTCAAGAAGCAGAAGCTCAAGAGGCTCAAGCTCAAGGTGAAAGAAGCTAAAGAAGCTCAGGGCAAAAGAAGCTAAAGAAGCTCAGGGGAAAAGAAGCTAAAGAAGCTCAGGGTAAAAGAAGCTAGAGAAGCTCAGGGTGAAAGAGGCTAAAGAAGCTCAAGGTGAAAGAAGCTAAAGAAGCTCAAAGGCGAAAGAAGCTAAAGAAGCTCAAGGTGAAAGAAGCTAAAGAAGCTCAGGGTAAAAGAAGCTCAAGGTGAAAGAAGCTAAAGAAGCTCAAGGTAAAAGAAGCTAAAGAAGCTCAAGGTGAAAGAAGCTAAAGAAGCTCAAGGTAAAAGAAGCTAAAGAAGCTCAGGGCAAAAGAAGCTAAAGAAGCTCAGGGTGAAAGAAGCTAAAGAAGCTCAGGGTAAAAGAAGCTAGGGAAGCTCAGGGTGAAAGAAGCTAGGGAAGCTCAGGTGAAAGAAGCTAGGGAAGCTCAGGGTGAAAGAAGCTAAAGAAGCTCAGGGTGAAAGAAGCTAAAGAAGCTCAAGGTAAAAGAAGCTAGGGAAGCTCAAGGTAAAAGAAGCTAAAGAAGCTCAAGGAAAGGAAGCTAACAGAAGGCGGGAAGACCTGGTAGCGCTGTCTCCCGAGTAATAGGAGCTCTAGAAGCCCTTTGTTAAAGGTTTAAAAAGAGCTCAGTGAAGCTCACGGTTTAAAGGAGCTCAAGAGGCCCTTTGTTAAAGGTTTAAAGGAGCTCGAGAAGCCCTTTGTTAAAGGTTTAAAGGAGCTCAAGAAGCCCTTTGTTAAAGGTTTAAAGGAGCTCAAGAGGCCCTTTGTTAAAGGTTAAAAAGAGCTCAGTGAAGCTCAAGGTTTAAAGGAGCTCAAGAGGCCCTTTGTTAAAGGTTAAAAAGAGCTCAGTGGAAGCTCAAGGTTTAAAGGAGCTCAAAAGGCCCTTTGTTAAAGGTTAAAAAGAGCTCAGTGAAGCTCAAGGTTTAAAGGAGCTCAAGAGGCCCTTCGTTAAAGGTTAAAAAGAGCTCAGTGAAGCTCAAGGTTTAAAGGAGCTCAAAAGGCCCTTTGTTAAAGGTTAAAAGAGCTCAGTGAAGCTCAAGGTTTAAAGGAGCTCAAAGGCAAAGAAGTTGAGGATACCTACAAGGTGAAAGGCTACCTACAAGGTAAAAGGATACCTACAAGGCGAAAGGATAACTACAAGGTGAGATGGAGGATGTTAGCAGAAGGCGTAGAGAGGCGATAAGAGGCGTTTTTACCGAAATGGTAAATGATATGAATGCAGAGTTAAGGGATGCTCTTATTGATAAAAGTGGCATATATGCCAAATTTGATAAATTGGAATCTCTCCATTTGGAGTTGCTGGCATTGAATGAGCGATGCCAGGCAATTTTATTGGCCAAAGATGAGGCTACTGACGGGGAGATATATAGGGAGTTTGGGGAGTGTGAACCTTACATCACGGAAAGATATTATTTAGAGGCTAGAATTCGCATAATGCGTGAGCAGGATAGGGATGCTCAGGTCAAGTCTTCTCAAATTCCACCAGGGGCGTCTAGTGCCTCTCCGAATTCAGAGGCCGATAATCGGAAAGTTATCAAACTTCAGAATACTTCTACGTCTCTATCGAAAAGCCCGGAAGAGTCCAGGAAAAATGAAATTGAGGGCGTGGAAAAAGAGGATTCTGTAAAAACTGCTAGAGCTACGGATGTGAAGCCTGCTCTAGCTAAAGCTAGAATGCTAAAGGAAGTTTGTTCAGCTCCCTCTATAATAGATATTGAATATGAGGACAAAAAAGGTGCTGTGAATTCTATTAAAGAAAAGAAGGAATTGAACGCAGCAGTTGAAGGCGGTGAAAGGAAGGAAACAGAAGCGGCAGTTAATTGCAATGAAGTGAAGGATTCGGAAACTGCAGTTAATAGCTATGTAGGTGTGAAGGAAGCTGAGGCTAAAGACAAAGCAAATGAAGCGGAAGCAAAACCTGATAAAGTGAATTCTAAAGACGGAGATAAAGGAGATCAAGTAAAAGAATATGAAGGTCAAAAAGCCGGAGATAAGGGCGACGGAGCAAAGGATTTTGAAGATGAGCTTAAGGGTGACGGAGTAAAAGACTTTGAAGATGAGCCTAAAGGCGACGGAGTAAAGGATTCTGAAGATGAGCCTAAGGGCGACGGAGTAGAGGATTCTAAAGATGAGACTAAGGGCGACGGAGTAGGGGATTCTGAAGATGAGCCTAAGGGCGACGGAGTAAAGGATTCTAAAGATGAGCCTAAGGGCAACCCGGGGGATTGGCTCTCAAGGTGGGGGCAATTTGATAAAATTAATGCTAATGAAAAATATGAAGATGCAAATTTAAAGAAAAGGGAAGATTTTGAAGCTGAGTCCAAAAGCGATAGAATAGGGGATTCGGAAGCTGAAACCAAGGGTAATGGAGTAAAGGATTCGGAGACTGCAATTAAAGGTTATGAACCGGTGAGCAATTCTAGAGCAGTAGCTGAGGGTACTGATTCAAAGGTGGAAGAAGAAAAGCTAGATGCAGAACAAGGTACTGAATCAAAGATGGAGGGAAAGGGATACTGGTTTCCTGATCGCCCTGTATTTGGGTGTGAGTCCGAGGCGACGCCTATACGGCCAGTATGTGACGGCGCTTCCTGTCGAGGACGCAGCGGACTATCCTTGAGGCGATATTTAAAAAAGATACCCAATCTACTGAGGAGAATCCCGAAAATAGGGATAAAACTTCGGAAAAATAAGTACGGAGTTTTGGCCGACGTGAGGAGATATTTCCAGGTGATGGCCATCAGGGAAAATGATTGGGACTACCTCCGATTTCTTTGGAGGAAGAAGATGGACGCTTAAGGGGCAACCTCCGGTGGTGTGTATGGAGAGGGTGCCGCAGTATGCCGGATTTTTTCTTTTGCAAAAAAGAAAAGGTGGGGGTATGTTAAAAGTCGTAACATACAATATGTAAATATCCTTTTTGAATGTATGACTAGAGATGTAGATTTTCTATTGAATGTATGAATTATTATTATGTAAATTTCCCTTTTGTATATAACTAAGTCGTGTTGTTGAAATAAAGAGTTTTCTTAGTAGAGCCAGAGCTTCTGCGCGTGTAGCCGCTGGTTTCTGTCTTCGTTATTTCCTTTCTTGCTTGATCACCTGAGGCAGCCCAAACTACATCAAAACTTTAGGTCAAAGTTTTACTTGTTAAGAGGAGGTTTCTTCAATCTGACCTTGCGTACCTTAACAATTTCTTACATATAGATATCACGTTATTGCTTTATAATTATTGGGCTCAATAGGCCTTGTACTTATTGTTTGTGGAAGAGCATTGCTCGATGAAAATATTTATGTGGCGGATGGATGATGGTGGTGGGCGCAGTCTTGGTCGGGTCACAAGGGTTCCATAGGGGAAGAACAGCACAACTCTTTTGAATGGGTTGGTATATGACCTGCGATGGGGGGGGAAGAAAATTCGGCGGAGGTGGCTGGCCTTTCACATCTATAGAGCGTACACTGCCTTGGTTAGAGCCTATGTTTAGCACACCTAACTCGTAGCACGGTCTACTACCATCTGCCTTTTTCTTGTCCGAGATAATCGTCATCGACTATCTCGGACTTCTCATTGGCTGAGATCCTCACACGTACGCTCTGATGATTCGTTAATAGTTGTCCTCCTTAAAGGTGATTGGCTCTGAACCTCAATTGCCGCCATGATTGCAATCCTCCAGGAAGAATAAGGTCTTTGAACTTGAGTTTTATGGGTCCAGGGCCGTGACCTTTACTTCCTGGATGATACAATCCTGTAACTTTGTTTCTTTCCATCTCGCGAGGCCTAAAGTTTATTAAACCTTTTGACGATACATTATACATAGATTGTGGTGGGGTTACATAATCCTATATACAGATTATCACATTTATATGTAATTTTACTGTCCTAAAAGCTTATGTCCATAGTTTGCTTAAATACCATTTCTGAGATTCCGCTCTTCAGTGTAAAATATATAATCAGAATGATCCAATACAGTATTAGAGCTCTAAGAAGCGGTCTGGTAGATTAAATTGGCGAAACCACTGGGGGGGTTCACCACTAATGAACCAAGCCCTCCCAATATTTTTCACATCGCAGTAAGGGCAGTAGAAATTTGTATTGTGTATAAAAGAAACGTTCGTGTTTTAATGCTTCCATTTCTTACATAGAGACAAAGAGACAAAGACATTTATCCATCCAGATAACTCCCAACACAGTATTTACAGTCCGTTGGTCTAATGTCGTGGAACTCTTCCAGTTTGTTGAAAGAATTTGATCTAAACTACCATTCTATGTGACATTTAGAATCTTATAGTCTGTGGTGTGTCGATTTATTAGTCCAGCGATGACCCAGAAAGTATTTCAAAGTTAGTGTTTTATTGGTATTACTTATTAGCTACATTTTTAGAGGAAGACAAAAAGGACAACACCTTAGAATCTCTATTCTAGTTCTGTTGGCTTCCGCCGATATATTACAGAGGAAGGCGTCACAGACGAGGTAGGTGACAGTTAGAATTTCTTAACACTTGTATTTGTTAAATCTGTGCATATAAATGTTTCACTAAAACAACTTAATATTAACACATAGAATCCGGTCGAAGAGAGATCTATGGCATAATAGAGCAGGAGTGAAATGTCGCTGGATTTATATTTGAAAATCTCCGGTCCAGCAGATCTCTCTTTCCATTAATTAATTCATTTTAATTTTTTTTGTATATGTCTGGTCTACCATTAGGGTTTCAAAACATAATAACCAAACTTATAACAAAAGTTAATTCATATTATAGATATATTACTAAATACAACTAGATATATTCATATTATAAAATAAAAAAACTTTAAAAATCATTAAAAAAAAGGATAAAATATAAAATTATAAAATATATATATATATACTAACAATCTTATCTACCTTCTTTACAAAAAATTTTTTTCTCATTATTAGTTTGAATAAAAGTGCATGGTTCTGTCTTTCTCTCTTTTCTCTATATATAACTACTAAAATTTATACTATTAAATATATTCTCACTTCTATTATTCTATATACAAATTAGAGTATGTCTAAATGACGGGTAACAGCCGATTGCAAAAGACGTTACGTTGTTAAATTTTATTGTTATTAATTATAAATATATATGGATGATGTGTAAGAAGTAAAGAATTTTTTTTTTCTCTCTCTCTCTATTAAATAATAACAATTTACAAATTTTATAATTTGAATTTAAATAATCAAAGTAATAAAGATAATTTTAATACAAAACTAAACTATAAAACTAAACAACTATTTATTTTTATAATTAATTTAGATTTAGCTTGCTAATCTAATCAAATCTACTTGATATAAATTATCATTCTTATCAGTTTACTCTTTAAATTTTAAATATAGAATCACTATTATATTTTTATTATATAGGTTTTACACTATATATATATATATATATATATATATATATATATATATATATATATATATATATATATATATATATATATATATATATTGTTGCAATGTTCTGGGGCTTCATGTCAATGTTAGATGGGACCATATCAATATTATAAGTGAGACCAGTAATCATAAACAAAGTTAACAAGGAAAGTATTTACAATTGTTTTCTATCTTAAACTGAGAGATATCTAAACCACATATTGTCGCGACGACGCCGCTTCTTCCTTCGTGGATAACCTATCCCCCATTGCTCTTCCTCTGCGGAACACCCAAGGACCTCCGAGAACCACCGCTTAAGTGGAACTCCTTTCCTCTGGCAGTATCTCTCGGCCTTACCAGAAGAGTAGCGACTGTGGTGTTGGCGAGAGAGTCATGACAGCAACCGGCAACAAGACTTCAAACACTCTTTTTTTATTGTCATTTCTACTACACATTACATAAAACTAGAATAACATTCAACGGGTATTTACAATTATTTACACTATAGAGCCAATATGAACATTTATTTACAACTATTTGCTCCAGGAAACAGGACCACAGCAGTCGGCGATATCCACACTAGTTCCAAACGGGAAATAGGCGAAAGCGCCATCTATTGGCGGAGGTTGTAGGTGTTTTCAGGCCTTTTACGCGACAATATTTACAAATAAAATGCTGAGGTCACGTGACTGATGATCATAAATCGAGTAGGCTACCACAGATTAGTCTGCGACAATATAAACTTCAATATGTGCTCTAAATATTTGGTATGATATCGGTATACCGCGTATAGATTCTTTATACTCACTGGAGATATTATTTTATTATGTAATTTTTATGTTTTAGGCGGTTTTTCATGTTGGAGAGACTACTGTATTGAGATGTTACCATTAATCAAATACTTATCATCAATAATCAAATAATTATCTCATCATGTGTTGTATTTATATAAAACTAGTATCATCAAAAAATGATTATATTTTTCATGGATTTAGATAATATATATTTCAGATTGTAAATAAGCAATTGAAAAAATAAAATAGAGAGAGAGAATCAAACAAAATAACTAATTATCGAGAAAACAAATATATATAGTTTAAATCAAATAGTTATTAATAGATATATGTATATAAATTTTAATAGATTTTGTAGAATGTTTTTAGTAATAGATAGCCTGGGCTGTAACAACTGGTATATAGTTATATGCTGTAAATAGCTCTAAATTTCTGTTCTTATCTGTGATGTTCACTAATATTCATTATAGGGTAATTAAATCGTTAACTAATTGACAAATACGTTAATAATTTCTATTTATAATAACTAAAATCATATTAATAATTACTGTAAATAAGCTCCCAAACTTGTGTATGCATGCAAATATCCAAGACGGATATCGCGTGCTTTGTAAATAATAATAAATAAATAATTATCGAGAAAATTCAATGTTATGCACAAAAATATACAATTTTACTATATTATGGCGAAGAAATAATTTATTATTTAATATTATTCAATGAAAAATATTCAACAGATTATAAAAATATATATTACTCTGTATTGGTAAAATGTTCTTTAAAATATTTCTTTGCTTGTTTGTTCAAGATTCCCTAACTGTAGAAAGTTTGAGTTGAGTTGTTAATAATTGTCGACTAGTCGTGGTGACGTCATCAATAAATACTTTCACATCTCCAGATATACAAAGACTTGATTTCTACGCTACAATATTTAAAAATTGGTGAATACAATAGAACATACTCTATGAGAAGATACTACAGCTAGAGGACACCTCTTTACAAAGTACAGTTTTTATCACAAAAATAACCATATTCACTAAATAACAACTCTTCAGTAAGAGAACATATCGTTAAAATCACTATGTTTACTAATAAAAACTTTCCGGTAAGAGGACACCCCTATACAAAGTACAGTTATTGCCAAAATTACTATTTTTATCTAATTAATTGAATTCTGATAAAAGGACGCTTCTCCAGGCTCTGCAACTGAGTGTCTTTTAGAGAGAGGTTCTTGTTCGATATAACAGCAATGAACACTTACATTTGGATAACACTCGCACATACATTGGAAATGAAATCACCTTCTGTTCTCGATAAGCCAATCAAAACAACCTGATGGAAAAAAAAAGACCCAAAATGTTGCTGAATAAATACCATGTCATTATGGAAAGTATATATATGTCATAATATATACTCTTCCAGGAATAATAAATCAAACCTAGAGCCAGCCTAGAGAGAGACGGGATGTAAAGTCCGGTCACTTGAGACAGCAGTGACATTCCAAGGGGCGGCAAATGGGGCCCGTCAGTTAACACCTTGGGACTTTTAAGACAGTTGGGGATTGTGTGCGACACGAACGGCCGTCCGGCTGTGCCGGGCCCGGCTCTCTCCCTCTCTCTCTCTCTCTCTGGTTGTCTGGGTTCCTTCTCCAACTTGTGGTGTCCTTATTTCTCTCCTCACCTTATTATATTGCCATATATATATACAGGGTGATCCAAAAGTCCCGCACTATTTTAAAAATTAATAACTCCGCGAATATTTGCGCTAGAGCAATGCGGTAAACACCATTGTGTTCAGGATGCAATGGGATTTTTTATGGCAAATAATGAAAAATTCGAAATTGATTTTAGTTACAATTTTATTCGCCAGATGGCGCACTACCAGAATCAGAGATTCAGCGGCCAAATTGTTTGATAAATTGAAAAATATAACTGATCGACACGTATTTTTCCTTTTTGAATACCGGGAAAGAGCCCTAATAATATCAAATAACAAATTAATAAAACACCACTTCGCCAAAAGTATGAAGAATTGGTTAACGATTTTTAAATACAATCAGAGATATGTAAAATAGGTAAATGCAAATTAAAACATTTAGCAAAAAAAATTGATATTTTAGATACGGTTTGTTTCCGAAGATAATAAATTTCTAATATTTTTAATTCAACTCTCTCTCATACTGTACCCAATTTTAAAAAATGTGTCCCCTCAAATAAAAATATTTTTCAAATCGACCTTTTGCGTTGAAAAACGTGGTAGTAAAATCATTTTTTTTTTTTTGCACAAAATTTGTAAAGCTATTTGTGTACAGAAAATATTCTTTATGCTATTTCTTCTAATGAGCGAAAAGCGAAAAACTAAACATAGGGGAAAAATTGTGTGTACCAGTGTTAATCGAGAAGTTATAACACTCTGGTTTGCACGACATAATATGTGAGCAAATGATAAACAAAATATTACTGTTCACAAAAAAAAAGAGTCAAGATGTGAGGACAGCATTTATTATCCCCATATCCCAACACAAAGAGCTGCAAAATATTGGTAGATAATATAATACATGGCAGCTTATATAACACATGAGGTAACTGCCTTCTCTTTTGTATTAGGTCACAATCCTTGCTCAATGTGGCACCCTTCATTCTCAATCACCGCCTGCAGACGATAAATGACAGAATGGACAGCATTAAATAACATATCTGTTGAAATTGATAAAACGTGCCATCTGATAGAAGCCTTTAACATGGCCAATGTGGTAGGCCAGCATCGATAAACACACGATTTAATGTACCCCCATGAACAAAAATCGCAAGGCGTCAAGTCTGGTGATCTTGGAGGCCACTGGTATATAAAGTAGCGACTTATCACACGATTTTCAACGAACGTATTCTTCAGCAATTGTTTGGCACCTCGGGAGATATGAGGAGGTCCTCCAACTTTCATGAATGTTATTTCGCTTAGTGCTTTTTCCCTTCAATATGGGAATACCCTTTTCTCTCAAAAGTTGAACATAACGTTCACCAGTTACAAAAACAGTTTTAAAAGTTCTTCCATTGGTTTTTCAAAGAAAAATGGCCCAATAATAAAAGAAGAAGTGAACCCACACAAAACTGTAACTCTAGGCTGATAAAGTGACATTTCTGTAAAATTCCTAGGGTTTTCTACTGCCCAAAAGCGGCTGTTTTGAATGTTAAATTATCCGTTTAGAGAAAAGTTAGCATCATCTGTCCACAGAACATTCGACAGCTAATTTTCATCAATATCAATTTTCCGGAAAACCCAGGCAGCTAATTATTGACGCATCTCAAAATCGCCAACTTTCAGCTCGTGAAATCTTTGAATTTTGTATGGGTACACACAATAGATACATTAAGTGAAGCCTCTTCGGATATCACAATCATACTCGGCGATTTTAACGCGAAAAGTTCAATTTGGGGATCATCTGTCCAAGATAACAAAGGTCATCGACTTCGACCTTACACCATTAAATAAGGGAGAGAACACCTATCTATCCAAGTCCACAGGCACAGAATCCGCAATAGACATCACAGCGATAAATTTCAACATCGCACCCACAACACAATGGGAAATCATGAGAGGTGCAATCAGTGACCACATACCAATTTTAACAACCCTAAACTTCAAAATTGAGAATGTCCAACAGAATAAAAGAACATGGAACTTTAGGAAAGCCGACTTGAAAAAATTTACAGAAAAGCTTGAAGAACTGTGCAACGAAAAATTGAATTACAGAACGCTTGACAAAAACTTGGAAAACTTCTCTTCGAATATATCAAAAGCTGCAAAAGCATCGATACCTAGAAGGAGACGTTAGACCTGTGGATACCTTACTGGAAGGACCACAACATCGAGGCAATGATTGCAGAGAGAGACAATATCAATGAACTTCTTTAAAAAATAAAACAGAAAAAAGGAGAAAGTAACACATTGAAATTAGTCACAAAATAGAACAAGAAATTTGGATATGCAAACAAGAGAAAAATAGCAGAATTCTGCGAAAAATGGATCCAAGAAAGGACAGCCAACACTGGAATATGATTAGAGTGTTAGAAAACAATCAAAACCAACACCAATCCTCCAATACTCTAACCGATATGAATAGAACAGCGAGAACGAGAACAAACAGATGACTAACATAATTGCTGAATATCTTTCAAGCACTTCCATACTCAAATATACGAATGAATACAGGACTCTAAAAATAATATAAACAAGTTAGTTAAACAAGCAAGAAACTTCCATCAACAAGATATTTTCTCGAGAGACTTCACACTGAATGAGCTAAACTCATCAATAAAAAAATCCAAGAGGTCATCAAGAGATAATCTAATCTTTGGTCAAATGATTAAACACTTTGAAGACAAAGCTAATAAACAACTCCTACGAATACTGAACATTTCATGGTAAACTGATAAACTACCAAAGAATTGGAAGATATTAATTACTGTGCCAATACTGACACCAAACAAAGATGCCAAGGAATCCAAGAACTATCGGCCAATTGCTCTCACCAGCATACTTTGTAAAATAACAG